>WEIV01021722.1:41706-86802 GCA_013390005.1 Calyptomena viridis | reverse complement strand
TGTGTGAAGTAGTTAATAAACAGTTGCTTGTAATCCTTATCACAAAAGTCAGGGGTTTTTTTTTTCCCTTCTCTGAGAAATTTTAGATCTATGTGTGGGCTCTCGGCTTTTAGCCAGAGTCAAACCATGACAAGGATTCATAAAATCTTGATTATTACATGTAATTCAGATAAGAAAGAGCACTTTGGCTCATATTATGATTGGTGACAATCTCTGTAAAGGAAGAATCCTTCCTCACTCCTTCATACTAGGCAGAAGGTGTCAGTTAAACAGAGTTGCTACCATATTTGGTAGGTATTACCAGAAGGTTAGTTTACCATGTCTAAGTTTAATCTCTCTTTCTGGCTTGAATCATTCACAGAGATATGTGTGAGAGTACCCTGGAGTCCTGTGAATATGAAGAGAGAGAAAATTCTCCTGGAGAAGCTGAAACCCAAGGAAAATTGAATTAAGGTGATTGAGGGAAAGCAGCAAATGTCTCTGTATTTCTTTCTCTCTTACTCTGGAGATGAAGAGTGTGTTTGTGTGTTTTTTGTAGCCTTTTAGGCTCCTTTACTTGCTGAAGGTAAAGAAAAGCTGACTTTCTTCTCTGGTAGACATACCAAAAGGCTGAAAACACCATGTATTATTCATTGGCACTCTATGAGTCATTGCCTGCTCTGTTAGTCAAAGAAAATTATTGTAAGGGGAAAGGTGAAAAATAGTCCAAAACAGAATTATAGGCCTCTGTGTACCATATTTTACTAACAAATTTACAAGCAGCCATGTGACAGCACAAACAAGCGTTGACCTCTAGGACATCAGAAAGCTAGAAATGGCAGGTTTGGCCCTAACTTGCATACATACTTGCAGTCCTAATTTCTTGCCTCCAGAATCCCAAGCCTTGTCCATCAAGTTTCTAAGTACGATGTAAAAATCTGCCTTCCTAAATATGTTATATTACTAAGCCCACAAAAAATAGTTTTGAACAAATTCACTATTTCTTTATGACATTTCATTGATAGGACTCAAAGCATTATTAGACAGAAAAAAGCCACTGAAATTCTGGTTATTCATAAAGGTGGAAAACAGAGTCTCCCAGTGGTGTTCAGATCCAGTCCATGTTTAATCAGCGAGCAGGGCCCTGATGTCCCAATGACCAGAAATCCACTCAGAACCTACAGAATCTTCATTTTATACAGGTTGCTTTAGCTCCTATTACATCAAAATGTGGATTGTTAAAATATGCAGTCAGAAAAAACTTTTAAAGAAAATAAAGGATTCTGTGCTAAAGTAGCTGTGTTGCAATTCTGAAAATTTGGATTTCTCCCCTAAATATTCTGTGTGTTCCTAAATGAACTTCTGGGTTTTTTTATTATAGGTATAATGGTGCTACAAATATTTTTTTAGCTTCTCAGCAGCCTGTGAAGTATTGAGATGCTTTGCAGAAAAAAGTGTTGCTTAGAAACAAGAATAAAAAACGAAGGTCTCTAATTTTGCCTCTCAAGGGGATTTGGAAACCAAAATAGAGCTTTGAGACCATGTTCCTCCCGAAGTGCGCAGGCGAAGTTAGCTCACAGGCAGAAAATGGAGCTGGACTGGGATGTGCTGTGTTTTGGAAGCCAGGTGACCCACCAGCGAGCACCATGTCTTGAGCTGCTGGCTGACGTTAGCTCTGCCACCTCCACACATCCCACTGCTCTTGGCCTTCAAGGTGCTCAGAGCTCCAGAGGTGCTTTTGAATCTCTCAGCTCTCCCAGGTCTTTGGCAATCTGAGTATGAGATAGCTATTACCAGCAGCTGTTGCACTGAGTGGAACTCTGGTTTAAGTAATACATTTTGATAACAGTGGGGAGGTTAATTGATCAGTCATTAATTTTCTTGCTTCTGTAGTTTTTCCTAATTATCTCTATTACATAGAAGGTCTGCAAGGCATGTTCCTTGGTGAGCATGCCTACTTTTTATTGCTTCTTGCAAAAGTACAACATATGTGTAATTATTCAATGCTATTCCATGTCTCAGCATCCCCTTTGGCACAGTATATTCTATTTCTGAACTCCTCTAGAAAATAGTTAACCTCTTTTCCCATGAAAAATGCTGGTCATATATGCTGCAGCAGGAATTCAAGTGTTGACAGAAATGTCAAGAAATAAACACCTTTTTTCAGACCTGCCAGCTTTTCCTGTGGAAATTCAATTATGGACTTGTGGAGATAATCAGAAGCAACCACAGACCCAAATGTTCCTGTTCCTTCTTTTAAGTCTAAAAAAAATGCTAGTGGAGAGAATATTTTTCTGAAGAAATGTTTATTGCAAAATCATGCTGTGACGGCAGGGGTCAGGTGACCCATCCAGGTCTCAGTCTTCTCTGGTGATTCACAAATGGTCAAGTCTTCTTATGTCAGTGCATATTTCAGCTGTAGGTCCTGTTGTTACAGTTACAAGGTGGAAGGAATGTCATATCCTTTATGTATTATCTCATTCTGGGGGCTGTCAGATGCAGGACACTTATCCTATTCTCTAGGTAACTTTAGGCTGAAGCGTAAGAAGACAGAGGAGCTGTGTGCCTGACTGGGCAGAGTTGATAAGGCTTCCAGGAAAGGAAGGCACTAGTGGGCAAAGGATGTATATGCACACCTCTGTGCAAGCACAGGGCACTGGTCACAGGTTACCAGAGGAGATTTCTGATATAACTATTGGAACAGTTGTTTCAGCTGAACAAAATCACGTTCATGCAACGGAAGTCTGACAGGGAATTGAGCTCGAAGGAAGGCAAGACATGCAGACACTATGATCATATTCATTTTTAAATAGCAAAGCTACGTAAGCAGAAGTCTGAAATCTTCCAGAGTCACAGGGGCACAACTACAGCACAGGATTCACTCACTCCCTGTTCTGTCTGTCCCATGGCATGTGTGGATACCTGCTGGCCACATGCTGTCCCTGTGCTAAGAAGAATCTCAGGTGTACACTGTTTTCCTTGCCCTGATTTCCCCGGAGAAGTACATAGCAGCTGGGAAGGACCTATGTTGCACTTCCCTCTCATGCAATGCTGGGAGGCTGGGGGCTATGGAATGAGCTAAATAAAACACCTGCTCTGCATTCTAGATGCAGGGGCAAGGTTTTCGTTTTTAAAGGCAGAAAATCTGTGCACACCAAGCTTCTTACAGCCTGGAAAATGTGACCCCACTGACCCCGTTGAGCTGTATGAGATTGCTTAGCAGAGAGGATGAAGGAAGTAGTTCTTGGCTATTTTTAAATTTCATCATAAGAAAGGCAGCTTCACCTTGAAAAAGAAATTTATAAGACCCTAGGTACAATAGTGTATGATAGAAGGATTAAGAGATATGTGAGTTCTAAGGAGATAAATATCTCTGTACCGCTTGTACCTTCTGATAGGTCATTTAATTAGAAACAGTGAGAGTCAAAGAGCAAATCCTCTCTGACCTTGAATGCCTATTTTAATTAAATGGCAGGAAAAAATTTTTGAGTATTAGATGTGGATGCTTATCATAGTATCCACTCAGAGGTATATAACAAACAATTATATTTTCCTTTTGTGTCTCTCTAAATTCTCCACCAAATTCCCATGCTTCTGTTCTAGTGCCATTTGCAGCCTTTCCTCACTTTCCACTCCACATACCACTTTTTTTCTCTGCAATATTCACATCAACCTGCTCTTCAAACCCACAAGTAACAATTTTTATGAAACTGCTGTGGTTATCTCACAGGAACCTCCACCTGAGATACTCTTCTGGGCTTAACAGCTTTTTTTTTTTTAATGTATTTTGTGTTTGTTAGAAGCATAGAATACTTTGGTTTCTGAACTAACTCTTGCTTTCTAATTAAAACTAGCACTTGTTTTGCCACAAGTCAAAATCATACATCATCATTCCTCTTCAGAAAAAAACCTACCGTACAGCTTCTAAAGTTAGTTGAGGTAGCTAGATATCAAATCAATGGCTCAGCAGATGGATAGATAAAATTTAAACAAGCTATATTCTATTAAATAAGGAAATATGAATGCTGAGACTGTAAACATGGTTAGATCCAAAGCAGTTCTTCAATGCCACAGGCAAGTGAACAAGTCAAGGGCAGTGGTCTCTTGCAGACTTTTCCATAAGGTTTGTTTCTCCACTTCAACTATTCTTTATAGGTTTGCCTGTAGTTTGTTTCTGTTTTTAATGTTTGATTTCAAAAATCTTTTCTGGCTTTTAGCATAGTTCTCTCATGCACTGATGACCATTTAAATAATTAAAACACTAACAGTTAGTTCAAGCTATTATGCAACACACTCTTCAAAGTAGCAGGCAAAGGAAGAAAACTGGGAGAAAGAAGACCTTTCTGGGCTACTTGGTTTTGACTTGATTTGTTTTCCTGACAGGATCTGTTTGAGGAGAACTGAGAAGCGTGCTTTGTTACTGGTTCAACAATCAGAAGTTCTCAGTGTTGTGTCATTATTCATCTTTTCTGTTTTGATTATTTAAGCAATCTTTTCATGTTGTTTTTCTTCCGGATATATTATCTGACATGTAACAACTAGAGTTTTCATACAGCTCTCTGGTGCCTGTGGGTACACATGTAGCTGATGCCTGTTTAAATGGCAGTTTCACAGCCTTCAGAGGTATGCTGCATCATCCAAGAAAACAATTGCTGCACTAGGAAGCTCAAGACGCTCTTAAAATCATCTATTCAAAACAGTGACATAACTTGGGAGGAGAGGTGGAATCTAGGCAAAGTACAGTGTTAAGTTAAATACCTTTGACTTATTTCTGAAAACACACAATTTATTTGGTTATATCAAATCAACAGGAATCTAAAAACTGGAAAAAATAAAATGAAGAAATTTTGACTTAGAGAAAAAAGTTTGTAGACAGAATCACAAGATCAATTAGGTTGGAAAAGACCTCTGAAATTATGAAGTCCAACCTTTGACCTAACACCACCTTGTCAACTAGACCATGGTATTAAGTGCCGCGTCCAGTCTCTTCTTAAATACTTCCAGGGATGATGACGCCACCACCTCCCTGGGCAGCCCATTCCAATGCCCAATTACTCCCTCTGTAAAGAACTTTCTCCTAATGCCTAACCTTAAGACTGTGCTCTCTTGTCCTGCTGCTGGTTGCCTGGGAGACTTAAAAACCAAGAGAATACAGAAACCTCTTCATTTTGGCTAAATAAAAGAAAGTGAAAAGAAGGCTAAGCTACAAAAGTGGAAGAAGTTTCAAAAACGCTAGTGTGTAGCTGCTCCTTTACAATTAATGGGAAGTGTCAGTGCTGAGATGCCACAGTTCAGCTACAGTGAGAAGTGGTATATGAGCCCTAAAACTGCACAGGATTGGGCAAATAAACAAGAATTGTCTGAAGAATTATAAAAACAAAACAAAAATGTGTGTTGATGTGACTGGTACCCCCTGCTCCTGACAGTTACTTTTATAAATTTTGATAGCTGTACATGCATTTATGTCTCTATAGAATCGTATATATGAAGAAAAAGAAATTGGGATTACTTCTGGAAAAAATTCTTCTCAGAAGCAGGAATTCCTGTTGTACATCTCCAGGGTCCCAGGTAAAATTCCCAGATAATAAAACCCAGGCAACAGATTTGCATATTATATTTTAGATAAGTATGTTTGAGTAAGATGATAGCTAGATTTCCACATTAATTTTTACATTTTAAATTTTGAATGTCTCAGTTGTGAGAATGCCAAGCCTTTACTATCTTGTATATGTGTATGTACATTAACTTGCTCCAATATAGCATCAGCAAAAGAGACAGACATCATTACCTGCATTTTGCAAGCGGAAAAACACATGCAGAGCAATGAAGTAGTTTAATCAAGTATATTCACAAAACCAGTGGCAGCATTGGAATGGAATCCTGGAGTATTGAAACATTTTTGAAGAGTTCACACTTAGTCATAATTGTATCATTATTTGAGTGGTTATATAGGAAGTCAACACGAGAATATATATTACATACAAGGAAAACTAAATCATTTAATAACACCAATACATAAATGCAGTATTTTGACATGGAAATGGTAAGAACTTAAATGGAACAAATGAGAGAAATAAACAAAACTGGGACTAAAGACCGTTTTCTCACTCATTTTTTCTTTCTTTATAGTGAGAAATTTGAGACCAAAAGAAACATAAGCATTTCTATAAGCATGATGTAGGCCCAGCAGTATTTTCTTAGGTGAGAAGACTGACTGGTCCTCAGAGCATTTAAGTGTAGTATCGGAAGAATCATTGCATTATAGGGATATCATAGAAAACTAATTAAAGGACCTTAGTGAACAAGGCCACAGAATTCTGTTCTGTCTTGTAACTCTCCTGCTGCCTAGAAGATTACCCAACAAAATGAGAAGTGACATCAGGGCCAAGCTTTCCTATAGGATGCGTGCCCTGAAATGGCTATAAACACCTATTGCTTTCCTTGAATTAGTGACAAGGTTGTCATTCAAATTACCAAGGCATCAGTTTCTAAATACCCAACTTGCTTTCTGAAGGGCTAACGAGACACTCTGGCTGTCATCAAGAAAAATAAAACAAAGCAAAACAAAACAAAATAAATAATTCTTAAAAAGTAATTGCAGTTGAGAGATACAATCACTTTGTGCTGTATATAAACCTTTGTAACTCTTAGATTGAAGAAAACAAAACAAAAATCATATTCTTCTGAGCTATATTCCCCCAAATTTATTCTAACAAATCTAATTCATACTTAGCTTCAGTTTCTGGTTCTCTTAGATCTCTGGGGAACAGTGCTGCCTGTTTTGCTTCAGAGCTTCCAGTAGATAAAAGCAGCCAAAATTAAGATTTATCAGATATAAGCATTCCCTTCTACACCATAATGTCCATTGAAAGAAGGCAATAAACATTAATCTCTAAGCAAAAAAATCAACCAAACAAGCTCCTAAACCTTCCTATAAAAGTTAGTGTGAATAGGCTGGTTGTATGCACCATGTCTTCTGAATTTAAGCTGATAGTTCAGTATAAAAACACTACATCAATTCTTATATCAGTAAAAGAACCACTCTCCCAAATTATGCACCAGCATGACTAATGACATTTTATTATGACTCTGAAATGTCAGTGATTTGACTGCTTCTAGAAACATAATACTGAACAAAATATAACTCTGTGTGATCCTGTGCATTTTAGTTCTAATCCACAGTTTTTCCTAACATCTCGGGTTATTTTTTTAGGACTTAATCATCTATGTTTTCAGCTCCTGAGATTGTTAGATTCATAGGGATATTCACATCATAGACCTATTTGAAAGAGGTTAGCATGTATCCCTGAATCTCTGTCACTACCATATTTTTGCCATGCAGTTTTGTCCCAGAAGCATGGATTTTCATCACTTTGCTCTCCAGAAGGAATTACATCGCCCACAGTTCTGTACATGTTATTTGAAGTCTGGTTACAGCTGCTTGACCTTTTCTGCAGCTCCCTAAAACTTATTTCCTGCTTATCTTAAGGTACTCCTAGCACTTCTCCATAATTTTTTCTTCTTTCAACTCCCCCAAACATTCAATTATCCTTTAATTTAGCAACTGATTAAATCTCTAACTTTGTTTCCCACTTAACTGGGAATTTGGTAAATCTCAGCAGGCTGCTATTGGTTGACATTTCTCCATTTACCATATCTTGTCAGACGAAGAATAAGAGTCAGGTCTCACAAAGGCCAGGCTGGTCTGCAACTAGGATCAGATGTTTCATGGTTTCTTTTCTTGTTATTCTTTGCCAATCACAAAACCTAGAAATAGTTTAAAGGACACAAACGTCGGTGAAAACAGAAAGTAATAAAACATTCTGGACCGGCTTCATTCCTGTAAATGGTGGATGTCTAGTAATGTTGCGCCTGTTGTCCATGTGTTGCACTGTGTGGTGGACGGCTACAGACGACAAATTTTTGGATTTTTTTTTAAGGTCATAAAATAGACAAAAATAATTTCAAGAGTAATATTGTATTAGTAGTTTCTTCAGAAAATAACTTACAAACCAAGTCAATAGACTGACAAACTGATATAGTTTTTAAAACATGTAAGAACATACATGAACTGTGTGCATATAATAAGGGCTTTGAAACCAATTTTTCGAAGGTCTGACTATGAAGACTCTTGTATTGATTTAGGTGAGCTTCCAGTTTTACCCTAAAGGTCTATCCTTTTTTTTGCAATAAGTGATTGCTTTACTTCTTCCATAAAAAGAGTTTTAAAAGCCCCTACACCTGTTTACTGAGTTCTTCTCCAGTAGAAAAGTTTAAACTCAGGATACAATTTTGCATTTTGGATGCAGCTTCTTCTCTTGAAGTTCTCACCCCCATAACACTGACAGGCCTTATGATACAAACAGAAGCAGCAATGTAATTGGTGTTGTAGGTGTCATTGCCTGACACCAGATAGAGCAGGAAGAACTGTAGAGACCAACAGATTTCTTTTTAACACAGAGCCTGTTAATTTTCTTTTTTCTGGAGGAAAGGTAATTTGCACCGGTTGTGTTGTCAGTTGTCAACTAGTTGCTGTGGTGTGCAGTCAAGCTTCTAAGCAGTGTTTTGTTTTGTTTTCTATTCTTGCAGGATTCCCCCTTTAACCTTATCAAAGCAGTTAAATTTCTTGAACCTATCAAGCTAAGCCATGTCAGCATCTTCAGATAGTCACTGTTGACATGGCTGAGCAAAGCTGAATTGATCTTACAGCCCTCAGGACATCCTGCACAGCATGCATGCTCTATACTGCCACATTTAAAGTCCAGACCTTTCTAACTTATTGTTGGCAAGGTAAAATGTTTTGCATTACTAATGCTATTTAAGATCATTCCGTTGCCAGAAATGCTATCCTAGTAACCTTAGACTGTATGCTGAAGATGGAAAGAGAAGACAATGACGACATTCTTGTTTGCTCTAAAAGCAAAAAGACAAAAAAATCTCCAACCTGAAAAAACAACAAAAATAAAAAAAATAATCAAGTTCAGCCATACCTGTCTGAGAAAGCAGCAATAAAACAAGGTTAGTTACATTAGAGAACGATGTGTCACTGACAAAACTTTCAGCTACTCTCCATGAAGGACTTGACAAGTGAATGGCTGTTTTCCAAGCTGTTAGGCACCCGAGTTACTGCACATTTGCTTGTATCCTTTATGTTTTCCATTAGCAGGCACACACAGTGACAGTAACCCATGAATCATAAGAATCCTGTCCTTAGCACTGTGAGCACAAAAATGCCTGGATTTTGATATATATGGAACTTCATAACCAGATCACCAAGGTAATCAAGAAGGCTCAGCCTGAGGACAACAAACAATCTTAACTTCTCATTCTGCTTTACCTCATTCCTTAATTACATTCATATCTCCTAACTTTTGAGAAACAGAAGAAAATGCTCTTAGAGCTAAGAACCACTTTGTTTTTCAAAGTGTCTTTGTTTATGTATTTACATACCTACATGCTTGTTTGCATTTTAGTTAATGGCTGTTTATAGAGTGGCTCCCAGAGAGGTGACAGTTATTGGTGAGCTAATTTCAGTGTAACTACTAGATCAGTGAAAAATGCATAAGCTTGTATAGTGGTGGCCTATAAAGCAAGGGCCATTGGTAACAGGGGGAAAAAATTTACATTTGAAGAATAAAGGACCAAATCTTCATAACAGTGTTTAAGCTTCCTGAGGGAAGATGGATAAGCAGAAGACTTGTACTCATGGGTAGGACTGTTCCTTGAAAAAAATGGAGTAGCACTGTACCGTAGCCTTAGGGTTCCTCCATCACTAAAGGCACTATTTTGGGCCTTTAAGCACTGTGGGATTAATAGAGCAGAGTTTCCTGGAGTTCTGCGTGTCATAGATGAACCATCAATGCTGGGGTGCAGAACAAGTACTGGCCATACCACTACATAAGCAGTAAAAACTCTTCTGCTAACAATTCAGATGTCCACTTTGCAGAGCCTAAGTACTCATTAAAGAAAGGAAAAGCAGCAACTGTACAGCAAACTTCATATATATCAAAATCCTATTTGTATAACCACAGACAAAAGTCTCTCCTTATGAGTTGTAACTCATAAAGTCTTCGGAGTTTTTTTAGTGCACTGTTAAAATGGAACACTGCAGAAATGGTATTTCCCAAATGAGATGTGTGCCAATTCTCCACACAGCAGTTAATTGCCCAGAGAAATAGTCCTCTAAAGTTCTTAAATTATATAGGAAATAGGTATGAGAGCCTGGATTGCAGGTTTTTGTGCTAGAACAAACAAGCTACTATGACTTGGGAAAGAAACACTTGGGAACCTGGTAAGTAAAAATCTGTCTGTTCTCTGAATCAGTGGAGGTATGTTATCTAAAATCTCAGAAAAAATGGAGTTAATAGCAGTGAAAACCTGTCCTTTAACACAAACCACAAAAGAAATAACGATTAACAGAACAAGAATTAAGATAGATTTGAGGATTGCTTCTGAAATGGGAATTTTCAGCTTGTAATGAGAACATTGTACTAGCAAAGCATAATCAAGGGCAATAGGTACTATAATGTCAATCATTTTATCATTAAATAGGCTGATGATATGGAACAATTTGCACATCTCTCAAATTACGACTTACTGGAGCATTTTGATTTCAGAACTTGATTTGAAAAGCGTTTCAGACCCCATTTTCCTTAAGAGCAAAGAGGACTTTCATTTATATATTATTCTTTTTCATGCAAAAATCAGTGTTTAATCATCTTTCATTGTGCTTTTATTCAGAGTCAAGGAATACACTTTACCTCTTTCATGGAGCATTCACAAGAAAATACTCAACTAGAACTCTATTGACTTGTATGCATGCAAGTGGTTTGGAAAGTAATTTTATGTGATTCATAGATTGCGATTATTGCAGAATCCACTTGTTGGAAAATTTATATTAAATAAAAAAAACACTGAGATGATAAGCTGTCTTGTTATCCTTCCCTTACTTAACCAGAGCAGGAAGTCATTTAAAAGTGGTGATGGTTTCTAATTTTTTCTGACTGCAAAGGTGGTGATTTCCTTAGTAGTCGCTTGTTGGATGTTCAGATTAGAGGCAATAATAACACATGCATTATCCTTCCTTCGTTTGTTCAGCCATAATGCTAAACTATAAAATTCCCTACAATCTAAATCACTGCCAATGCATTCTGTGCTGGAATTTTTTCTGTGATGCAGAAGAGAATCAAAACAATTGGAATGAACACAAAAAAACCCCTCAAACTTAAAAAAAATTAAAGAAAAAATCACAGTCATAAAATTAAAAGTTTCAGCGAATAATTCACCTATAATTTGTAGAAAATTAATAATGTGATGATTTCTTGCATGTAAGTAGCATGAAAGAAAAGTGCAGGTTATCTTTTTTTTTAATTCATAATTACAGGAGTAACCAGTTTTGTAATTTTTCCCTCAAAAAAGTAAAAGGAACCTCGGGGTAGCTGAATGGCATGCGACTTCCACAAAGACAACATTAACAGTCAAAGGAATTTGGAGGAACAGCATCTCTCAGGTAGATCTGCTCCCAGGTGTTTCTCTGGATTAAAGTAAATCAATGTGTTTTGGAGACAGCTTTCAGAGTAAAGGGAGGAGAAAGACTAACCACGTCAAGTGATACTCCCTGGCATTTTCTCACACTAAATCGTAAGTTTTGGTCAGCCCCAAAGCTAGTGTTTGCTGCCAGTAGTGGTACTTCCTACTTGGTGATTTGAGCAGGAAGACAGGCGGGTCCTTGGAAGAGCTAATGTTGGCACAACTGCTAAAAAATTCCGAACAAAAATCTTGTTCCTGCACAGCCTTGGTAATACTCAGCTGTTGAGAGCTGTTAAAAAGCGATACCTCAGCACTACTCCATTCATTGCGTATTTAATCTCTCATGGAAAAAAGATAATGAGCCAATATGGTCTGAGCAAAGTATGATCTCCTATTGAAGTATCAACTCAGGTGTCTCTGCAACAACTTCTCAACAAGAGTTAAATGGAAGGATTTGTAAAACACAAGCGCAATCTGTCATACATGAAGTTTTTGCTGCTGTTCCACACACAAATAACTGAAAATAAGACTAGAATTAAAAAGCATGTCTGACACTTTTCTCTCAGAAAGGGTTAATAATAAGTGCTGCTTGTGCAATGATTTGGTTTTACCAGTTTTCTTCTTGCATGAATTTAGAAAGTTTTATTATGATATTTTTCTAGCTTGCTGCAATGGGTGAAGAGATCAAAGGAGAACAGTATATAGTAGTCTTGTGTCCTGAAGTGAAATTATGATTCAGTTATTAGCTCTGCTACTCAGAAGCATACATGAACTAATTCAGCATCTATCCACTTTGCCTTATCTATTGTGACAAGCCTCCGGGGGGCTGATCCACATGAAATTCATTTCACATCTCATTCACTGAGTGCCTGGGATTTGAAATACCTTTCTGCTCTTCTAGGTTTCAATAAGCTAGGCTGCACAGACTCATTGCCAGCAAAAAGTAGGAAAGTAAACTTCTCTGTAGGGATGGTGCTTTGAAATTTCCTGCAATGCCACTGGAGATGCACCAACATTAATTTCAGGAGTTGTGCACATATGTACCTAGACAAGGATGACTTAGAGAACAATCATACTTTGCAGGCCAATGGAAATATGGGGGGGTTTATTACAGATAATATTGAATATTATGTCATATTAAATAAGAAACGTAAAAGATTGAGATGTATGGTAATGGAAGGTGATCTTTTTCCCTAATGTTGACTAAAAAATGCCCATGCTTCCCTTTAAGAAAGTTGAACTATTAGGTATTTGGCAGTTTATACTCAATTTCTGTAGACATTTTGCTGGTGAAAGCAGTGCAAACAAGAGCCCACTATTTGTCCAGAACATTGCTTTTCATATTTCAAAGCAAAGACCTAGGAGAGGAACAATATTTCTAGAAATATTATGGGATTTCCTTCAATATGAAAAAACATCATCAACAAAAACAATTCCACTCCTCTTTTCCCTGCTCCTCAACCTGACCAAAGCTGTCATTGCTGGAACACACAAAACAACATCTCCAGCAACCTATAGGCCTAAAGGAAATGGGGGATTAATGGTGTTTCCCTGTCTTGCTGAACAAATAAATGATTCTCAGAGGCCAAAGTGTGAGCTACTGTATTTTTTATGCAATAATACTAAATCAGTGTGTCAACTAGGACAAGACTTATTTCTAGGGACCTCACCTATGAAAGAAACACACCCAAACAATGACTGAGACAGATAGTAATTACCTTGAATTGAAGACAATGTTTTTCAGAGTGCCTGTGTGTTTTCTTCAGCAGAATTGTCCTCAAGAGTGTGGTCAGAGCCCAGATTGCCCCATGCTGGGGCTCACATCACAAAGATAAAGAGTTGGTTTCAAAATAAATTCACTTATTTGGTCTAGTTATCTTATCAGAAACAAACACCAGAAATGCAAAATGGATTACTGACAGTGTGTAGCCTGCAATGCTGAGAGCACTAGCAAAGACTCAGTGTTTTCAGCTGAGGGACCAACACAAACCAGCTAAGTTACATGGGATAAGAAAGGGAATTTAATACAGCTGAATCCTGAGATTATCAAAGGATTGCAGTGACAGTCTTATGGTAGCTGACATGGAGAAGAAAGCAAACTCAATTCTTTGTTATCAGGTTTTCCTTTTATATCCTTAGGCTGAATATTTGTTCAAGGGAAGAGAAGAGAAGGAGGCTTCATGGTCTTAATGTATAACTGGCTGCAACCCATGGGACAGGAGCCACATAAGCAAAAATGAGTGTTGCCAACCTCTGAACTGTGAATTCTTCACATACAAATTCTTCTGTGGTGACGCCCTCCTTCTCCCATCATCTGCTGGGCAAAGGAAAGCCCCTGCAAGGGCCAGGCTGCAAGTGCACATCCAGCAATGGGGAGAGGCAGCTTTTCAGTGAGAGCTGAGTCTGCTCTATGATCCTCACTTGGATCTGTCCCCTTGACCCCTGAAATTACCCTGGGTGCTCAACAACCACCTGAGGAGAGGGATAGGCAGAGATCAAAACCAGAGCCCTTCCTCCTTCACTAAACCAGGCCAAAAAAAGATCCTTAAGCAAAACCCTATCAGTGAAGTAATTTCCTTCAGCTAGATCATCAGTGCTCGAGATAACAGTACCACAGCTGGAGAAATGGGAATTCTCTGATGAGTTATTCAAGAATCCTAAAAAATAAAACATATTCTGAATGTTTTCTAAATTCTCATTAAAAAAAAATTATAACTAATTTTTTCCTTAATTCCAATAGCAATAATTATTTAATTAAGTCCTCATAGGCAACTCTTACATGGAATATGCTCCAATATAAATAATTATAACATTCTCAATATCTCTAGTAATGTGTTCTGTTTTTAATAGGAGTCATAAAAATAATTTTACTAAATTATCAAAATGATCTTAGCAAAATGAAACAGAAAATACCAATTTACATCTGTCTAATCAACATTCACTCACAAGTTCTTGGCAGATTTTTCTCATTTGGTCATGTGCAATTTCTTCAATAGTTCCTTACGAAATTTACAAAACATGCAACACTGGGGAATCTACAAATAAAGAAAGGAATTTCACAAAACCATGGGGATCTCTTTAGATAATGGCCTCCACACAAGTATTTTCTGCTTAAAGCAGCTTTGCATTTTTAAGTCTCCAATATTTGTTCACCCCCACACATTCTGTTTTCTAGTGTTGATTTTATAAATTAGTGTTAGGTCTTGACAACACTCCCTTTACTTTATGCATTTGTACCAAGAGATTATACCCTATATCCCTATATCTTGCAGTTACTTTATTTAAAGTGTTTTTCAAGTTGCTAGCATCCATACACAGGGTAATATGTAACTCCTTACATGCAACATTTTTTTCTTTAATGCTGAGCTTATGAACTAATTCAAATACTGATTTCCCTTATAATGAAACACAAGCTTTGCTTCCAGTGCAGTCACATTTTCTTCATGAAATGGCATTGAATCAGCATGAGACTACACAGTAATCTTTCAAAATCCTACAGTTAGTGAATATAATTTGGTTTTGAGATGTTTCCTGGCAAAATATGCATTATCTAAGCAGTTAATAGTAATTAAATTAACAGTTAAGCAAATTATTATTGTTGGAAGTTCTATGTTGCTATTGAATTGTTTGATGTATGTACTACGTCAATATGATTTTTAAAAGTGTTGCACTGAAATACTGTCACCTTCCTTCGGTGTGGGACACAAAATAACACTCCCTTGTAACACACTGAGTTGGGGAATATCTAGTAATCGGTTCTTCAACTGACAGTACAAATTGTATAAAAACATATACACACACTACTTTAAATTCCTTTCAAGAGGTGTTTACACACTAAGATGATGTTAACACACTAAGAAGATGTGCTGTATCAGTTTATTATAAATTTAGATTCTACATAGATTTTCATGCAAGGCCGATAAGCATGGCCATTTCTCTCTATATGTATATTTACCTTCTGAGATTGTGCTCTGCACCAAATTAGAGGTTGTGCTGTGACAAAGACATGTAGTATTAGAGAACAGTTTATTGTGTAAGCAGATATACTTCATATTATCTTGAACTTTTCAGTTCCATACTTTTGTGCTTATAAGTTTCTTATTAAAACCTTGGATAAATCGCATTGGTTGTTATATTTCATAATCTGATATTTTTGTATTTTAGCTTTTTTTAAAAATCTTTTAAATTTTAAATTTTTGATTAAGTATACTGAAATTAAAACAATATGATATTTGGAAATACACTGCATGGGGAAAAAAAGGGAAAAACAGTTCAATATCCCAACCATTATACAAACCTCTGATTCACAATTTCTTAAAGGCATGAATTTTTCTATCTATGGGGGAGGGAAAGATATGGAATTTTTTCCTTCGTCTTGTTCAAAGTGTGTTACCTGTCAATACAGGATATCCTTATTTTTCAGCTAAGGTTAACTGCTTTGTCTAAGGGCTGCATAAAAAAAGTGCTATTTAAGAATGAAGGCAATCCAGCTTCTAAATCAGCTGTTGTGTCTGTATACACAGAAAAAGCTATGGATACACCAGGTGCACTAAGACAAAGATTGAGGGGAGACCTCATTGCAGTCTACAATTTCCCCATGAGGGGAAGAGGAGGGGCAAGCACTGATCTCTTCTCTGTGGTGACCAGTGACAGGACCCGAGGGAATGCCCTGAAGTTGTGTCAGGGGAGGTTTAGGTTGGATATTAGAGAAGGTTTTTCACCCAGAGGGTGGTTGGGCACGGGAACAGGCTCCCCAGGGAAGTGGTCACAGCACCAAGGCTGACAGAGTTCAAGAAGCATTTGGATGATACTCTCAGGCACATGGTGTGACTCTTGGGGATGGTCCTGTGCAGGGCTAAGGGCTGGACTCGATAACCCTTGTGGATCCCTGACACGGGGTGAAATGCCTGCAAAACAGCACCTACCTGGACTGTTAGATTCCTAACGCCACCTGCAGTGCAGACATACCTTTTAAGTCTGTCGTTTGACAGAATTACACCATTGAGAAGGAAATTTCCCACTATTCAGAAACAATAACAGAAGCATCTCAATCTATTGTGAGGAGCTTGTTAGGGAGCTAAAAGGATGACTAGCGCTGGGGACCAACTTTTGTGTGGAGTGCCACAATTGGTGACCAGGCTGTCATTCTCAGGATCTTACCTTGTCCTCCGGGAGCCACTGCCATACAGACACAGCTGTAGTCGCTATTGACCAGCGATGCTGATGGTTGCAGTTCTCCTCCGTTCTTGTGGTGGCACGCGGTTCTCAGCATGGGCTGTGTGCACTGACCTGATTCTTACACGGAGACTTGAAAGCAGGTAAAACAAGACATACAACTTATATTAGCAGGAGGAGACAAATTATTTTAATACTTTAACACGTGCTGTCATCCCTCATCTAAACACCAAAGACAGAAAGACAGACAGGCCTGAACTAAAACGTATGGTCCCTGCTGTATTAGAGCAATAGCAGACGTGTGGATGTATTTGCCTCCAGCTTAACAATACCCCAGAGGCCAGTTTTGTATTCAACACTAAGTATGAGCATAACCAATGCTTTTTCCCTTTAGTGTTACAGGGTTCCTTCAAAGTCTGCTCTGGCTCCAAATTTCAACTGTGGTCAGGTGCTCCGAGTCAGTGCCTTGAAAAAAAAGGCTGCAAAATTTTTGTTATTCTGTACTTTTATTCCTTTTGCTTTGTAGATTTGAATGCATTCAAGGCATAGTTTGTCCAGGGA
This sequence comes from Calyptomena viridis, assembly GCA_013390005.1. Taxonomy (NCBI): domain Eukaryota; kingdom Metazoa; phylum Chordata; class Aves; order Passeriformes; family Eurylaimidae; genus Calyptomena; species Calyptomena viridis. The sequence goes on along the minus strand of WEIV01021722.1, from coordinate 69,558 downwards.
AGTTTAATTAGCTAAGACAGCAAATTAATTGTTCAGATTAAATTGCTTGTGTATATCTAGGACTGTGACATTTATTTATAGACTAATTATTATTGAATTTCTGAGATAAAAGCATTTACACTAAAAGCACTGATATCGTTCAAATGCATATTTATATATTTCAAACCCCAAACTCTAGCTGTGCTGAGAAAATGTTTAAAGTCACAGCAAGACTCAAAACAAAGGAAATAAATAAAACATTAAGGTTTAATATGCAGTCATGAGATTATGAGCTTCTTGGAGCTCCTCCTTATGAAGTATCTAGTGAAATTTCTAGCACTGGGTATTACTCAACATAATTATTATCCTCATAATGTAAAACTTTCACAGCACGTTTTCCGTGGGTTTATTTCTTATTTTTCTTACGGAATCACACTTACTGAAAGACTTCTGTCAGCCCATGAGGACTGTAAGGGAGTCTAGGAGCAATTCCAAGGCGCATATTTTGGTGCAAAGTCACTAGAATGTATGGATAGAAAATGCTAAGCAAGTTTTTATTTTGATCTGTATAAATTATGGTACAAACATCATTGGCCTTTTCTCATATAATAATATTGCTTGGAATTTTCTTATTGTGCTTCACTTTTTCTGAACTCCAGCCCAATTTTCCTAGAGGATTCTCCATCTTTTTTTCCTGACTCCTACAAAAATATGAAAAGTTTTCCTCTGCACGGATTAGTGCTCTACAGAACTCTATCCTTCTCAAAAATGTGGCTGTATAAGGACTCAGCATTCGGGCAACTATCTCCCAAGGAATTAAGGACAAGCTATTTTGAGAATCTTGACCCAAACCACTGTGTTTTCCATGGTATTGCTGCATTCTGGCTTCCAGTGAAGGCTAAGGAGAAGTACATTTCAGTATGAGGGGAAATTGTCAAAGACGAAACACAATTTTGAATTCAGAAATTCAGAAAATTCTCAATAGGCTATAGACTATGAGATGGTTTTTTTTTGGTATATAGCTCTCCACATTCACAGTTTCAGAACTTCCTGAGTTGTAATGGCCTTGGGCTTCAGCAGATGTCTCTGTCTTTCTAATATTTCTTGATCACCACTCGTTTAATGTAATCTTCTCTTTGCGCTCAGAACTCCAACTGGATTACACAAATCCATGTATTCAAACAGTTACATATTTCAATACACCTAAACAAAGTCATGTCATTGCTGTTAGATCGGAAAGAAATAATTTGTTTAATAAACAACACAGACAGTCAAGACTCTACTCTTTCCAGTGGGTTTCACTCAATGTCTCAGGGTCCTCTGAACATTTGACTAAAATTTCACCTACATATCTGCACATTTCATCATCAGAAATGTGAGCCTTGGAAAAGCTGGAAACCAACTAGCTAAAAATTGCAGCTAAAGAGAATTTAAAATCTCATTTATTTACTATACAGTAAAGTACAGGAAGAAAAGTGAGCAAACAAAAAAAAATTGTCCATAGCTATACAGTTTTTTAAAAGAAGAAAACTCCAGTGGCTATGTGTTATTCAAACTGAGGACATTTGCAGTCGTAGTGTTGATGTCCTGTCAAAGAACCTTTAAAGGCCTTTTCCCAGAAAAGGAAGAACCTAGGCTATAGATAATCCTGAAAAGTCACTCATACTATTAACCTTTCCTTCACAGAATGAAAGACGGGTGCAAAGAATATTGTGATCCTTGCAAACCCAAATTCTTTCTCCTAAAAGCAGCTGCAACAGGTGAAAGTATGCAGCTGTAAAAAAGCTAGCAAGACTCAGTTTTGCATAAACCATAGCCACTTTTTAGATTTCTGGAAACATGAATTTTCGTGAAATATCTTTCTCATGACAGAATTATATTCCAAATTTTATTAACTGAATACTTACTAGTAAACACATTGAGAAGATGTAAGTGTGCACTGAAGAAATACTCCCAATACATTCATTGAAATTATTTCATGACAGTAAAATTAGATCAGTGAGCATCAGTTTCCCCAATAACACATTTCTGATGAGAACCAATTTATGCTGTAGTAACCATGAACTTCCAGGCCATGCAGAGAAAAATCAGGGGACAGATTATACTCCCAAATAGGAAATCCTGCTGAACAAACCAGAAAAAAACTTAACACCTTTCTTTCTTAGGAGGCTTGCACACACACTCTCTGAAAGAACTATTTTTTCTTTTGAAAATGGCGATCCTGCAGAGAAAACCCTATGTCATATGAAAACATGCTGTTGTGAACAAAATATCAGTGACTACAAGAGTGAAGAAAGATGGGATGTGATACATTATTTTCTCAGGCAGTTTGTAGAGCAACCAAGAGGTATGCATGGTTTGTTGGGCAAGCATGAAACTTGCCAAAAAAGGATATCAGTTTTACCTCTAGTCACTCTTACACTTCGGAAAAGTTTAGCATTATGATAAACACTCAGACTGAGAACTGCTGCATATATGTGTGCCCTAATCTGTTGATAATCTTGGATTACTTTTCAGATCTTGCCTGGTTTAGCAGCTTATGTCAATCTGTAAATAAAGGAGTTCAAATGAAGATTTCTGCTACAAGTCATAGAGCTGTCATTTTTTCACTGCCTAGCTGGCAGATTTTCCTAACAAGTCTGTTCAGTCATTGGAATTTGTGCCTGTTGCTTAAGTGACCAGTAATCCACTTGAAGAATGAAAAAGAAGTTACTGAGATGCCAAAGGACTGTGTCTAGAAATGAGAAATATTTGACAGTGAAAAAGTATGTGTTTCTAGTGATGTTTGGTTCATTTTTCCAGGGAGAGCTGAAATCACAGAAGGCAGACTGAGATCACTAAAACTCTTTTGCACATGGATTAACTTGTAATACTCATGCATGTGGGAATACAGCTACTCGGACGAACTTCCTTCAGCAATAATGTGGTTTATGCTTCTGCTCTTGTGTTTTAATAAAAGTCATGAGATTAAAAATCCTCCCTAGTGACTGCCATCCCAGAGCTGAAATGTAAGAAAAAGGATCATATATAGTACCTAGAAACCACAGTGACTGCATTTTTAGAAAAAAAAATAAGATATCAGTTGTAATGTGACACAGCTTCTCACGGGATATACTAATCCTGCTCAAAGGAATTAGCTTACTTGACTCAATTTTTCCTTTGGGACTTGCAAATAGCACATGTTTAAGTGATACATATTTGCATGGTATTAAGAACAGTGTCATTTATGCTTTAAGGTGTTCCATAATGTAAACTGTAGTTACAGAGAAAATTCTAATCACATTAACATAGCTTTATACTAAAGCAGTAAATATTTTACTGGAGAAGCAGTAAACTTTATTTTGTTTAGTGTTTATACACATTGTGGTCCCAGATCATAAGAATAAATATGGATACTGCAGTTAGATAAACAAATCATGAGATTTAGAGGTTACAGCAAATCCCTGCTCATCAAGCTGCTTAAGTTTTTGTTCTTTCTGCCCTGGCTAACCAAACTAGTCATGTTAATTATGCAGGACTCTGCCCTTTCACTTTTAGAGCATCTTACCCGTATCTCCATGCCTCCACTGCTCTTACCCCTTTGACAGTGCTTGGCAGGTGAGCAGTCACATAATTCCCAGTAACAAGAGAAACAACTTTGTGTAAGTGAGAGTGGCAAAGTGGGCCCTGAGAAATGGAAGAATATCATTACCTTTTATTGTCCTGCTGCTGCTCTGACAGCTACAGATGTGAGCGTTACTATGGGAGGCCATGTGAAAAACAGACTGAGGGACACACAGAGCAGAGTATTTCATGAGAGACAGGGAAGAACAAGGCAGAGGAGATAATCTCATTCTTTAGGGAAGATAAGACAGGCTGTTTAAAACAACGTAGCACTATCTGCTTTAAGTAACAAGTGTTAACGTACAATTTAACAAGCATTGTTTACTGTAGGAAGCTTAATTACTCTTCAAAATGTATTCAATACAAAATTTCTCAAGCTGATTGCTTTAGCTAAATGTCAATGCACTATGTCCTAGCCACTTCAGTAGAAACTGCAACACAGCAGCCTTGTTTCTGCTCCATAAGTGGCATGTGAGGAAAAATTATTTAATGAGCTGCTGCATTCTGCATCTTTGTAAATAACTTTCATGTAAACATGCATTACGAATGATCAATGTGGCTTCCATAGTGCTGAGAACTGCATGACGTGCTTGGGGGAGTTGTGAGAAGACAGAGATTTAGGGTGGATTCTGGATTCTGCAGTGGTTTATATTGATTTACTCTCCCTATTCCTCCAGACATTCTTTCACACCTCTTCCTCCCTTCAGCCATTGTTGAAGCTCTGATTTCTCCTGCCTTTCACGACAGCAGTGTCTCTGGCACCAGGGGTGTATGGATCTGCAGCTGCTGAATAACTCATTCAACAGAAGAGACATCACCATGTGTAAGGACTGGCAGAGAAGCACAGGAGGGGCAAGGCAGAGTAGGCAGAACCTAGTAAGGAAATACAGAGAAATATTAAGAAAAAGAACATTGTGGGAGAGATGTCTGGGGCTTGTGGTACTGCCAGCACAATGGGTCAGGTACCAGTCTAGAGCACTGGAGGATGCTTCTGTGGACTTCCAAAGGGACTCAGATGGGAGGATTTGTTGATACCTGAAGCAGGTGGCATGGTGGTGAGATGGAGGTGGCTAATAAGGGTGACAAAGGGAACAGAAAGTGACATAAAAAAAGAGAGAACATTTCTGATCCCCTTCTGCCCTGCCCAATGTATGTTTTTCAAGTTTTGCAATTATTTCTAAGGAGAAGACTTGTCTATTGTTTCTTGACAGTTATATAGCTGACACATGTATATTCCATATAGCCTGTTATATTTTACATAATACATATTTCTATTCTTTAAGGAACAGAAATCCATCTTCCGATCATTTTTGGTGTGATATGCAGGAACATTTTTCCCATGAGGGGTTGCATCTGACTTTGACAGTTTATGTACTTGTAGTGTTGTTGCTGGTAAAACATAAGCAAATTCAATTTATTCCTGTCCACTTTGGTGTTCTAAACATACTAATTTCTCAGTACCTGACAAATGAAACAACAGGGCTCATCTTCATTTTTAATCATGAAGTCTCAACAGACATTGCAGAAAATTAGTTGTTCATACTTCTGACCACTAGTACTGTACGAGTAGCCAAATCACTACACTTACCAATGGTATCATTATGCATATTGCATGTAATTGTATGTATCTTCAAAGCATTTAGGATTTAGGATTATCCACATTGCCATGAACTGAGCTGCCCCAGATTCTGTTCCAATGACTTTTGTGAGAAAAGAGAAAACTAAAGAATTTTCGGAATGCAGTTGATGACTTTTGACACATTAGCTGTTGAAAAAATAGATTTTCACTGAAAACAGACACATTACCAATCTCTGTAAAAAAGCCCTAATTGGGCTTTCAGCTGTGGTCTGACCACATTAAAAGCTCTGAATTTTAAGGAGAAATTTACAGCATGAAGAGGAGACTGCTAAAATGTAAACATTTTCGTTTTGCAGAGGTTATTGTCGTAACTGCTTTCAGCTGGGACTCATGGTTTTTGGGCATTAGTCAGCAGTAAAAGCAAGCAAGACTTATGATGCTACTCCTTTGGGCTGTCTCAGCTAATCACTGAAATAGAGATCTTAGAAACTAGAGGAGTATGAGACACTTGGAAAATTTTTGTCTGCTCTTGGGGAGAAAACATGCTTCAGTCATGCTATGGCACCACTGGTATTAAGAAAAAAAGTTAATCCTGTTTGTGCCTGAAGGTTGTGGTGAGTGTCTCGCTAAAGGCTAGGGAGAATGGCAAGATGTATTCTGAGGTGTGGGCTCTCAAAATTCTTGTCTCAAAATTCCCCACTTGTCTCCCTGCAAGAAGTGTATTTCAGTCTCTATATTACTAAAAAGCAAATGCATCTGGGAATTATCAGAACAGCAGGCAACATGTATTTGAGAAAAAGTAATAGGATGCTGGCTTTAGAGTCTGAATGCATTCTAATATTTCTCAGAAGAAAGAAAACAGCTCAACAAATTGTCTTTGGCCAGGGCCCTGCTCCCAAGTACCAGGTGATGTCCACTCAGATGGGACCTGTTGAGTGATGAAAACCCCCTGTTAGAAGACAATGGTTAGCAGGCAGCTTTCTCCCCAGGTCTGTCATCTGCCCAGCAAAGTTTGCAGAAATTGCAAAATGCATTTCTGAAAGGGCTTCTTGTATCATGCTTGTCACAACTCTGACATGTTAAGTAGGACAAAGACCAGGACGAACATGACATACACCCTAAAGACAAAGAGCCATCCAGTTTTCCTCCAGCTACAAAGCACGGACAATCTCAAATTCTCAGCAGTTGATACATACATGACACATCCTCCCATTTCACAAACTCCAACGAGTCTGTCATTCTTACAGCAATTACAATGTTAGGTTAAAATAAAAGAAGGAATCCAGGACCGTAAGGCATGAACGAATGGCAAACTGAAGAAATTTGGGATTGGATAACATGCCAAGCACTTTATTCGGAAATCAAAACAAAATTAATTTCTATGTCTTCATTACTTCTGACAACAGCCTCGCTACAGTTCAACACACTGGCTGAAAACCCACTGCTGCCACCCGGTGTCACTCTGCCAGCACTGGCCTGCATTTACTAGGAGCAAGGACTGGACTTGGCGTGCAACACTAGGAGTTCCAAGACAGGTGTGTACAGATTCTAGCAGAAGAGGATAGAGAAAAAGTCAATGTATGTACATATTTGTGTATGTACATATTGATTCCAGCTATCTAAGGCATTGTGTTGGGATGATCGTAAAAAAACATAATTACGGGAAATAAGAGGAAACAACTGTGGTGGTTCAGTTATTTATGAGAAGCTATCAATAGATAGACTATTTTATTTAATTGAGTACTACATGCTAGTATATTAAATCCCCATGAAATGAATGAGGAGCAGGTGACTAACAATAGCATACCTTTTCCATTTAAATAATCCAATTTCTTTCAAGTTTCATTTCATGAATTTTCTTCAGTGGTGCTGCTTTGCTAAGCAAAACCTAATGCATTTGTTACAGCTCAGGGAATGAGCTGCTCGTTGAAAGCTAGATTGAGAAGGAAAGCATACTTTCATTGTGATTTTCCAGGTGATCAGTAATATTCAGGAGTCTAACTTGCCTTGCACTCCAAATTGATTGTTTTACCCAAGATAATTAAAAGCTACATTCTCTGAGTGCAGCAGCTGCTTGTGAATGTCAATGTTTTGGCCAGAAGCCTTTTCTCAAGACAATTCACAATGCAGTATTGTTAATATGCTGTCCTGTGGGGAGCATGTTGTGATTGAGAGACTTCTCATCAGACCATTCTCATTATTATCAGTTTTGCACTGGGTTATTCTTCTGTGACAGGTATGGTTTCATTTTGTTCAGAGGAAATCTAGCTAAACATTGTTTTCTATCACATCCTCTGGAGAAGGAACAATGTAGGAATGCAAAAATAGGGAGGGGAAATTTAGCTTTGTATAGCTTACTAGGCTTTTCTTGCATGAAATAATAGAGCTGTTTGACTGCTAGAACATAAGACAGGTTGCAACAGAAACCTCCATTATCCTTAGGAATGGCACAGGATGTAAATTGTGAATAAAAAAATTAAAAACAAGTAGCAAAATAATTTATATTGTGTAATATACCTCCAATCACCAGACTTTCCCAAGTCTGCCATCAAATTTGACAAAACCACAGCCAAATCAGGAGAAAAGGCTTGGGTGAGATTTCTCCAGCTGGTTAAACCAAAACGCTCCCTTCTAGCTCTTCCATCAGAATTGGTGAGTCTGCTTCCCTTGCACTGACCTCAATAGTGGTCCATCCTCTAACGAGTCAATTCAGTTCACTAAGATGGTGAAAATCCACTCACTGCTCTATTATGTTGCCTTTAGCATGGTGCACTGGCTCACAGAAGGGTTGGAAAAGCCTTGCAGATGGCAAAAAGAAAACAAGTACAGTGCGAGGATTGAATTCAAGGGGCAAGTATTCTTGCTATAGTACTCCTGCCATGCAACTCATCACTATCAGTGCTTTATTAAGTGTTAGCTAGAATTTTTGAGACTGCCCAAAGATGTCTTTATTAAATATCAACAAGACTTTTCTTCTGGGGAGAAAGTTACATAAGAATATGCTATCAATACAAACTCACATTTGGCCCTGGAATCTCAGTAGAGATTGACAAGCACATCAAAGAAATAGAGACATCTTCACTGATGTTGGTATGATTGGAAGTGATTATCAGCTGTCACAGCAGGGAGTGTGTTTAATTTTTCAGGAGGTATTTAGACCTTGCTAGCTAAGAAATAATTCAAGGAAGATATCTGCTTACGAAAGCTTACATAAGCATACCCTTCCAGTTCCTGTATTGCAACAAGGCAAGTTTAATCAGAGCTTCCATATACCTGTGAAAAAATGATAGAGGCTCAATGTTCTTGTTAAGCTTTCAGTGACAAGCAAGTCAGGTCTTCCTTTGTGATTTTCCTTCCTCCCACAATTCTGAAAAGTTAATATTTGAACTGAGGCTCCAGTATTTTTGTAGAGAAGGGTGCTTCAAAACAACATGAATACACCATGCAGGCAAGTCAATAAACATGCATGATAGAAAGTGGGAGCACTGACAACACAGACAGGTTTGTATTCAAAGAACAATAATGAAAGACATTTTTAAGTCTAACTGTAGATGTTAAAATTTGGGCCAATTTTCAGGTCTTGTTACATATATGTTGGAATTCTATTCATAAATATCAAAATGTTTTACAAAGAAGTGTTTTTTTATCGGTTCTACTTTTTGTTTTACATAGGAAGAAACTGAGACCTAGATCTTTATATCTTTCCTGATGCCCCAGTGACCATTGCTAACAGAGTATGAATTCTGAAATCTGAGCACTTGAAAGACCAAAGGAAATCTCGTAAAAAACTCCCTTATTTCAAACACTTCTGCAAGAGTAGATCCTGGAGTTAACAAGCTCCAGTTCTGTTTTTCTGTCCCATGTTCCAACCTTCATTCATTTTGCAAGCCCTTTGGTAATACTGTTTCCATAGAAGCTTTGTCTCTTCTAAAATAAAATGAAAGCTGCTTCTTCATGGCAAGTTAGCTCTATCAGAGAAGGAAAAATCAACAGCTTATTTAAGCTCCCATTATTTAATTCAAATGTTATGACTGAACTTCTATTGCATTACAGTAGTGTCTCTGTGAAGATATAGCAAATTAATTAGCAATGAAGGAGCAAATAGTGTTAGCAGAGTTTGAGCATAAGCAGCAACCTCTTTTAAATACCCATCAACTGCTGCTTGATTGATAATAAATTATGATAGACCATGTAAGAACTACCTGAATATGAAATGACCTTAAAGGAGATGCACAGGTAAGAAGTACAAAAGTAATTCATACAAACAAGATACAACGTCTTTGCAATGAAAGAATAATTTAGGGAACAATCTGAAATAATTTTTTAGTACATTATCTTCATGATCCATCCAAAGACATAAAAATTCAACTGGAAAAATCATGGCATCCTCTGCTAAGCACTGGCACATCAGATGTGATCAACAATAATTCAAGGAGCCTTCTGCCTTTCTTACAAAAAGGAGAGAAGGTATCTATTTGGCAAATCCCATATCAAGTTGAAGAGAGAAAATCCCTTGGGCTAAAAGAAATAACCTAATAGATCACCACATTTACACTACAGCAGAAACAACAACTATGACAGGACCCCAAACTGGCGGGTCAATGAATATTAAAAATCTCTAAGCTTTACCCTGTGATTATCCACAGTTCTTTCTAATTCTGAGGCGGCACAAATATCCATGTAACATTCCGATTCACCAGAAGAGGCCACCACACACTTCACAAAACTGTCAAACTGCCTGGTCAATCGGTTCACTCACTGTGGAGTGGGGTGAGCTCCGGACTGTGCCTCACCAGAGCCAGGCTGCTATTTTCATACTACAGCAGAAGTGCCTGCTTCTTCAGAGGATAATTTTTTCTCAAGTATTTTCCTCTCTATCTCCTTTCTCCTACAATCCAGGATTCAAGCCCGTACCAGTTCACATTCATTTTCGAGATCCCATCTTTGCAATTTTCCCCCTTGTATTTCCTGAAGTTTCCCTCAGCTTGCAAAACCATTGTGGGTGCAATATGGCAAGGCTTATCTGCGTGGCAAATCAGTGTTCAGTGAGAAATGTGGCAGTGCTTTCTCTTCAGATAGTGATATACAACAAAAACCCAGTGCCAGAACTATGGTTCATCTCCTGCCTCACTCAGATACAAGCTGGAGTTTTTAAAGTCTAGAAAACCGTTTTCTATTTTTATTCATCACACAACCTCCAAAGAGATATTAACAGTGTTTCTTGATACAGTTTTCCAAATGTACGCATAGGCTAAAAACCATATTTGCACTATATTCATCAATACGTACCAAAGATTATTTTCATACTTATTTCCATTACAGAGATATATTTGCACCTGTAGAAAGACACTCTTATCAAGGTTTATAGTGATACTAGACAAAGAAGCATTACAAGAAAGGAAATGGCATTTTCAGGACAAGTACGACTGAGATATTTTAAATTTTCACTCCCGGTTGAAATTCATGCATTGAACTGCAACAAAGCAGCCAGTTAACAAGCACACAAAAGCCAAGGATTTTTTTTTTGCCATCTCTAAAGTCCATCCTTGTTGGGCCATTTTCTAAATTCAGGGCATATCTGAGATTTCTCACTGACAAATACTGCACTGCTAACACATTCCGCTGAGTGTAAAATGTAAAAATGCAGATGCATCCAAAAGTCCAGTAGACAGTGAGACATGGCTGTTGATTCATTAAAAGATACTGTCAGGACCCCAGTAACTTTGAAAGACTTTCTGTAATCTGTTAAAATGCTCTTTCAGGAGGGAGATGTAAGGATCTTGTTATCTGAAGTACACAACACATATAAAGGTGTGCAACCAGTATTATAAAGAGCAAAGTACATCTGTGATACTGAAATGCTGGACAGGTAAAGAACTGAGTGGGAGAAGGATTAACGAGTGATAAAGATGATAGACAGTTCATGAATGCACTTTCTGAATAGAATTATTCAGAATTTGAAGCCAAAACCATTTTATAATGTACATCCCCACAGTGAAATGAGGAAAGTGCATCCGGTATTAGGTTTTCTGAGCCAATGTACAAAACATGAGGAATATATTTTCTTTTCAGTAGGCAAAGAGCAGAATTATGTAGTCTCATTCAGAATGTTATTTCAGTTATGCTTTGAGAAAAATACAAACCAGGAAGAATAAATAAGAATTTTAAAAGCTTATTTTGATTTAACTTTACCATTTAAAACTCACTTGGTTTCCATGTAGAATGAAAGACACATAGCTACAGTAAAAGTCTGAACAGGCCTGAAGTCTAAAAGCAAATATTAAGTATGAGTACCCATATATGTGGGATTTTTTGCTCGTTCTGTTCAGTAAATATTATCTGTTCTCAGAAAAGAGAAAGAACTGGGAAATTTCTGATGCTGAAAACAAATCTTTAAACAATCTTTAACAATTCCTGAGGATTATGTCTTCAAAACAGTGATTACTGTGCTTAAAACATCTGTATCTCAATTTCTAGTAGAATTACACTTTGCACTTAGTGTGAAGGTAGATGTAAATGGGTCAACTGATTGTATTCAAGAGTGAAAATAACATGTCTAAACGTAAGGCATTTCGATGGATATAGAAAATGAGTTTGAATAGATGTAGTTTATTAGGTCCAATACTCTGCTATCCTAGAAAATATTGTCATACGTTTTTCTTAAAATGAGGAAAAAGTATTTTCAGAACAGTTCTGCTTTTTTTATTTTTCCTAGTCCATATTCTTAATGGAAGATCATACCACACATCATTTCTCTTACCAGAAGTCAATTAAATCTAACTTCTGTTCTGAAGTCTTTCTCTGGGAGACTGTGCCAAAGTTCTCTGCTATCTTAAATAACTTTTATATATTCTCAGAGTTTACACCTATGGTGCATGAATAGTGACATCCCTTCTCAGCCCTGTCTATCTCACATGATCCTCTTGCAAAACAGGATCTTGTAAAATATGATCTAGATGTTAGATCATGCTGATAGCTCTTTTCTGAATTTGTCCCAGTTTTCACACTTCCTGTAAGAAACCACTACAGCATCATGGTTTTTGTGCTCTCTGCCAGAAACTGTGTGCCCAATACAATATATCTTTTGCATGTTTACTTCACTCTGTATAGCAGATCCTGATCTGCCATCTCTAATTGATAGGACTTTGAGCTTGGATGTTGTTGCAATAATTAGTTGGTCTATTCCTTACTGTTATCTATGATCTCATTCTTCTTGCTTTAGTTCTCTCATTTTTTTTGGTTTTTGTGCATGTGATTCTGGTTTCCTCATGCAGTGCTGCTTATGCCTGTACCTCTCTGCATTGTGTCATCCACACACGTACTCATTACCAGTATATTTACCTTTTCCTGGTCTGAGCTACAAAAATCTAGTTTTGAGGTAGATCACAGATAGCTTCTCTGTGATAATTTCCCTTTCTGAGTGTCTACCTGTGTAACTAAAAGTCAGAAAGTTATCACACATCTTGTTACCATGATGGCTGTTACTATACAGACAGTGTGTCACCATGTCAGTATCAGGATAAACTGATCTGGATATCTACTTAAATTAAACAAAATAAAATTGAGGAACTTCTAAATTGCTATCAATGGCATCTATTGAAAAAAAAATGCATTCACTTTAACCCGCTCTCCTCAGCACCTCATTTAGCCTTAAACTTTCATTGGACTTAACAAAAATCCAAGCCAAACAACATATTTTATACCTTCTATCTAGAATAAAACAACATAACAGAAAAAAACTGCACTCTTCTAAAATCAAATTCTAGTATATGAGGTGCGGAAGTTCAGAGTTTTGGGAAGGAGAGGAAGAAAAAAAACCATGCCATGAATCTCAGCAAAGCCAACTGTATGCATTATAAATCATTAGCAAAGTCTACAACACACCTGGTCCCCTATGACTTGTGTTTAAAGGGCATTTTAATTCACTTCATAAAACCTAGGGAAATAAGAGATTATGAAACAGGTAAAATTACAGTACTAAAAACGTTCATATGTGTTGCTTAACTATAAAAAATACATCTAATATGAGCACTTCTGCTGCTCTGTCCTGCTGTCGGATTCAGTTATGACTGATGTCTATGGAATCAAAGGAGCAGAGATGGAGACCAGGGAAGTTCAACAAACCAGCTGCAATGCCAAGTGGTTTTATATCCTGCCTGCTGTAGTCCTCTATTTTTCCATTTAAGAAATTCAGGTGATGGGCACCTGGGTGTCAGGGGAATGCCTGGGTTACTCAGGCATGAGTAGACTGTCCCGGTCACAGACTCGCACCCCAGGAACTACAAAGACCACCTTGATTTGACTGTCACCAAGAGCAGAAAGACAGTTCTGCATAGCACCACTCCCTGCCTTGAGGCTACTAGCCTTGGATATTTTCATATCCAAGAGGCATGAAATGGCAAAATTTACAAATGGAAATAGGGAACAATTCTGGAAACATTAGTATGCCACTGTGATATATATTACATAAATAATCCCAGGGACATAATTCAGGAATGCTAGTCAGTGCTGGATAGGAGACATAAAAATGTTCCCTTGTAACTGCTTGGGATTGATCTGGGCTTGTACATCAAAGGGCAAATAGAATGGAAGTAGCAATTTCATTACTGCATCTGTCAAAAGAATGTATTAATTGATCCAAATTCTTTACAGTCTTTAATGGTTTGAGCTTCCAGAGAGAATTAATGTCTCACAAATTTGGGTGAATTATAGGTTAGGATGCTCACAAACTTATCAGAAGAAAAATGGTCTCTTTACAATGAAATTGATTGCTAAGTTTAGCTTCCCCAAGTGCTAAAAAGAAATTGTTCTAAAAAAGAACAAAGCAAAGAAATTATCTGTTATCCAGCCTTACTTTAAATAACTTGATTTCAGATACAGCAGTCCCTTGAATAAAGAACTGAAGAGCAACACAACTGCAGATGGATATTTAAAGGAAAGGTGCCTTCTGGATGGATGAGAAGACAAAACTTACCATTACTCACAGGCAGGAAACTCCCACTATTTTCTTACAAAATAGGAAAATTCTGTGCATAGAAATAGTATCTCTCTATGGAATTAATAGGTAGACACTGAAAACAATGTTCATAATGAAAAATGGCACTGACAGATCTTGTTTATGGACACAGGATTTGCTTTCTGTGTGTGGCTCAAGGTCTGAGCTTCTGCAAATTTCAGAGCACTCAGTGCTCCAGGACAGGCAGGGATCGTGGCTGATGCAGCGAGGAGTGCATGGATGCAGTGACTGAATTTTTCATAAGGAATAGTATTTTCTGTACCACTGCTATAGCCTGCCTGTGCAATTCTCCCCTTATAAAGGCTTTATTTGATAACCTTTCTTCCTCTGTTTCCCGTGTTTTGGGCTGTGATCCTTGTTTTTCTGTATTTTGGACAGAGAGAAAAAGAGAGAGAGAAAGCTGGAAAGAATGGGGGCCAAGATGAGAATAATCTTTTGATGTGTAGTGCTATTTGTCACTCTTCACCCAAAACAGCAGGTCTGGAAAATGTTAACTGTCTGGAAAATGTTTTCCCACATTTTAACAAAAAGTCCTTATGATGCACTATCTGCCAGCAAGTGGGATTTTGGTATAAAAAACAGAACTCAGACATTTTTATTCAGAAGTCTTGCAATGAAGCTTCGTATCTACAGTCCGCTAGCTGCTTTCTTTTATGCAACAAACTTCTTGTTGGAACTGCACCAATGATTATATGTCATCTTTTCCTCAGTGAAATCCCTGTCCATGGGGAGTTGTAACAGAAGATGTTCAGCTGGGATTTCAAACCAGAGAGGAAAATCCAAGTGCACTATAATGGGGAAAAAAAAAAAGAGAAAAAAAAAAATCTCTGAATCCAATTCACCAGATTTGCCCCAAAGCAAATATTTCAGACAATTAGTTATCAATTTTTTAGGCTGTAGTCATTATTTGCACTCATTCTTTTCAATTAATGGCTATTGCCACTATTGGAAATACTATTCGAGGTGGTGTTGATGTAATGCATCTGCTGATCTCTCAGTATTCTCCTGAGAGAAGATCTTGGTTTTATAAACATACATTGGGATGATAGACTCTTGCATTTTGCCATCTCCCTGCAGCCTTTCTTAAGGTACAAGGACTTGAGAACCAGTAGGGTAGGGCAGCACCATCAGTGGTTCCCAGGCAAGAAAATCATGCCGTCTCCCTGTGGTCCTGCAGGGCTTCACCCCAGACCTCCCCAGGATGGAGAGGCTGGGATGATGCAGCTGAACTGGTACTCACTAGTGGTTTGCCTCCTACATAACTGGTGGTCTGAATTTTCCAGCAGTTCCTGGAGCAAAACAGCTCACTGCTTGGCCCAGGACAAGGCATACAGGTTGCATTTGAACGTAAGTCACAAACTGTCCACTCTTGCCCTAAACCAAAAAGCTCATTGAACTCCTCCTTTTATTTTGTACTTCCTTTACATGGTGTTAAATAGGTGGAGATTTTCCTTTTTACCATTGGCTTACATGCTGTCAGTCTGTTAGAGAGATGAATGTTACTACAGCCTATAGTGTTCACGAGGTCTTTAAAGACAAATTCAGTTTTGTCCACAGACATGGAAAATCAGTGATTCCAATCTAGTTGCTGATCACTGACACCAAAATCCACAGGCAGACACTGACATAACCAGGACCTTGCTGTTCGAGGATTTAAAACCGAAGTAAAACACTGTCAGTCCAAGCAAAAACGGCATATAGGTCCAAGAAAAGCAAAGGAGAACTGGACTAATAGCTCTTTTAGCTGTCTGGTTTGGAAGATGTGCAGCTGCATCATAGACCAGCTAAGCTTTCACAGAGGTTGTTTTGGTACACCCAAGGAGAAAGGATTGCAATAATCCATATCACACAAAACCAAAACTTGGATTACACAAACTTGGTTCCCCTCCAAAACTATATTTCTTTGCTATCCACAAGCATTCCTTTCAGTGACTGTAATAAGCACCCAAGAGTGGAGGAAAATCTGAGTGACTGAATCTACTATAGCCTAAACAAGGGATGGCAACAGTACCTATGAGGCTGTGCATGCAGATTTTGCCTCTCATCAAAGTGCTGCCCCCTTTTTAAGAAGTTACAAGTTTCATTTCTTTACCTTGAACCAGGTTCTTTTCATCTCAAATCCAATTTTTCAGCAAATTAGAGTATCATTCATGTTTGACATTTAAGACACTATAAACGGATGTTATCTTCTGTGACACGGTATTACATATAGGCCCATCAAAACAAAGAAAAGTCTCATTCAACAGATATTTTCCAGGTGAGAGGTATTGGGGGAGGAGGTAGAGGAAGTCCCTAATAGACGGTCTCGGACTCGTCAGAGAGAAATGGAAAAAAGGTATTTTGGAAGGGATGAGATCTCCCCACTTTCTCAACAAGTCAGCTGCATCAAATGCCATGTGAGTTAAAACAGTAGTAGCAGCAAGGGCTCACCTGCTGGTAACCTTAAGCAGATCATCTATCAAGGGCAAAAGACCCTCTGTCTCTATTCCTAGACCAGCATAAAACTTTCCCACACTCAGTGAAGTCTAACGTTTCAAAACCTGGCCTGTCATGCTCCTGGCCTGCTCCTCAGTGCCAATGTGAAACAGGACACAGCTGGGGCTGTGAAGGGCACTGTTGTCAAAGTGATGGCCTCTTAGTCAGAAGTGGTGGCTATTAGTTAAGAGCTGGCCAGATCAACAAGGAAAAAAGAAAACAGAAAACAAAAAAGCCCACAGATGGTTTCTGATCTGCAGAAACCTAGCTGCTGTTTCAACATCATTTTTCTGTGAAGGTGAGAGGGCCTGAGGCTAAATTCAGAAGCAGAAAATCCTAACAGGACAGTGAAAAAATGTGCCAGTGAAAGGTTTTGGAGGAGCAGTAGATGTCTAAGTTTTCAAAGTCACATTGAGAGTTCATGAGCTCAACAAGAGAACTCGTTCCCTGGCCACCTAATCATGGCATCTTTATTTGCAGCTAATTATCATCTCTGCCTGGACTTTGAAACTAAACTGAAAAGCTTAAAGAAGTGGCTACATCTCAGTACATATCAACTTCCATTTCTTAAAAACCCTTTATGAGTTAGAACCACAAGCATAAAATTTTTTATCGAAAGATAAAGCCTAGATATCTTACCAGTGACTTTGTAGATTTGACTCCTGCAAGAGTGGCAGGCCCATGTCAGACAGTCATTTTCAACTTCAGTGCTTTGAAAAGTGCTAAAACATACTAGCACTAACACTTTTCCAAGGTTTGTTAACCTTACTTTCTCAACAGCAGCTCTCTGATTTCTTTATGGTTGAAAAGGAGCTAGAATGGCATTGGCATTGCCAAAATTTGGGAAGCTGTGCTCTAAAAGCTTTAGACCAATATTTCTCTCTGTGAAGGATGATTGACAAATGTTAGCAGACTGAGGACGTTTACATCATGTGATGATGAATGCCACAGATATCAAATAGGGCCCCTGCAAAATTTAATGGCTGCTTTAGATGCCTCATTTCTTACTAGAAAATGTCAACTATTGTTCTATATCATGTGATTAATGTGAGCTCCTGTATCTTTATGGGGTATTTCTACAATATGCACTTTGTTTGTTCTTCATTTCAAATTACATCAAGGTTTACTACTTAATGTGAATTTAGATTTGATGTTGAATAAAGGCATTTTTCCAGCAAGCTTATGTAAGCTGTCGTACTGAGAAGAGGCTTATGTCTGGGGTCTTAACAACACTTGTGGTCCACTTTAGGACAATTTACTCCAGTGGGATGGCTGAAATTCATGCTCACAATGCTATTTTAAATAAACGAATTACTAAATCCTTGCAGTACTTCTCTATAAATTTGAAACTGGATTTATTATTTTCATCCATTTTTTATCATTATTATTTTCCTGAGGTCTGGACAACTTAATGCCATCCATACAAAGGGAAAGCAATAACAAGGCCTAGTTTCCTCTTTCCAAAGATTTTCACCTTATGCTGACAAGCTTAACTCTTTAACACTGCCTTATTGCTGGGATATCAGCAAAGACAAACACCTTTCTTCTAACAGAAGGGACAAGTGACTTTGAACAAGAGCTGGGACACATTGGTAGGCAAGGTCACATTTGACATAAGAACCTCAATTTGATTTAGGAACCCTCAGTCAACTACTACAAAGTACAGTTTGTACTTAAATACTTAGGTTCAATATCCTTTCTCAGAAGTCGATCACTGAACAGCCAAATGGAGCTGTACATCAGCCAAAAATGGAAGACAACAGTGAGACTAAAAGCCATGAGATCTTTAAACTGACTACATTTCCCAATTCAACAATATTTCTTCATTATTTAGCAGTCGGTTTACATTTCAGATAAGGTCTATTTTATCCACAGTCCCTGAGTCTGTACTTATTATTAATATTTTCCCCTTTGCTTCATAGGTTTTACAGAGAGAAGGCACTAAACAAAGAAATCTGAACAGCTGAGCTAAATATCTGCTGCAGAAGTTAAATTTGTATATGAGGTATAAGTAATACAGCCATATCCATAAGATAAACCATAACAATTTTATGCCAAGCTAATGTCACAGACAGACTATTCTTTCAAACTCCTGAATTATTAATAGGTATGCCAAACCTGTGAGGATTTCTAAAAGGTAGGCATTTATACAACAATTTTCAGGTTATTAGGATATAAAAATAGAGATAGGGATGAGATGTTTCATATATATTATGTCTCAACCTAAGAATATGCAGCTTGATTTTGCTTCTGAGTTTTGAGCCCCAAGATATGTTTAGCCTCCATTTATTGCTGTAGCTACCCGTACACCCAGTCCAGCACAAGCATTAAAGGAAAAGAAATGACTCAAAGCTTTTACCCAATATTCTTCAGGGTTTTACAGATCTGTCTCACGTTAAAATAAGATTGGCTTATGTTAGTATATTAAAATGCTGAATATGGATAGCAATTATTTACCGCAATTTAAAGACATTAAGAACTTGTCAGAATCAAATCAATTCTTGGTTAAGTAAGGTACATTAATAATTGCCAGTTGATGACACTAATATGGATTTTATTTTAAACTGAGAGAGAAAGAAATATTCATCATCCTTGCCATTTTTATGGAGTTATTCAGAGAATGAATTATTGATTATAGGTACAGGACAAGTGAACAGATTGTAGATATTTAGGTACTTGCCAAACTAAGCAGTATGATTACAATCAAACGCAGAATTGCAATAAAATGGGTGCAATGGCTAACAGTTCATTGCCAGTGGAGAACAGATACACGTGGTTTGAAGTAATTGTAAAGAATCAGCCAAAATAAGAAAGAATTTGGTTCAGGATCCTGCACAATTCAGGAACAAAAAGCTAATGTCAAAACAATACCAAAAAACATAACTCCCTGCTCTCCTATCTTTCATATTTTTGGGAGAAAGGCCCTATTCACAACTAGTCCCCAGAGCGACAGTCCCTGTGCCAATACAGAGCTTTTTGTGTTCACAGAACAAGTCAACAAAGCATGGAAGGAGAAGGCATAGCTGGGGTAATTGCCTGCTCTGAAACTTTGTTTTAGCACTGCAATTGTTCTCATGAGTATGTCAGGTGCAGTTGCATAGCCATAGGCCAGTGTACACTGATTAGGGATCAACCATTAATTTTTGTGCAAGTGCCTTTTTTCTGGTTTTTTATTATATTTGAGGGAATTATAGTATTAGAAATAATTTGTCTTCAACTATTTCTTTGCAATCCAATGCCATGATTTCTGCATTTTGGGCTACATGTTGGCAGTCATGATCTTTCTTTGCGCTATAAACTCTCCACTAGTTCTATTTTTCAACTCTGCCTATTAATAGTTACACAATGATGTGATTTAGGCAATAATACAATGACAAAATAAAAAGTTAGCTTTGGTTAATGTTGTAATTTGTTGGTACAGCTATGCATGTGTGGTTTGGGTCACCATATTTACAGAACTGTGTAGCAAGCATAACTTGATGCTAAAAGAGATGCCACTTGACATTTTAACTGGAATGTTTTCATGAGGCTACTGAGAATAACATACAAACTACTCTTTGAAAATTCATACATATGTGTGTATTGATTTAATATTAGAGATGCTTTCAGCAATCAAGAGGTACGGGATTCTGAAAACATCTTTTAAAAGCTCTGCATGGATTTCTTTTAGAACTGCAAGTACAGTGTTTACAAAGCTGAATTAAAACTGTGATTTAATTCAAAATATGTGTTTGCCCTTTAAGAAATATTGAGCATTGTGAAGAAATTCAAGCTCATTTTTGTTTGGAGAAATGAATCTCAGTATTTAAACTACAATAATAGTTCTGCTTTCGGTCACTGACCCACTGATAGTTAAGTGAGTAATATTTTATTGTAAAACACTTACACCACCCATTATGTGCTATATTCCAGTATATTTCAGACCACTAAACTGAGGTATTTTAAAGCTGGCTATACATATATACAGCTGCATATATTTGAAAATTTAAGAAGACATTTTCATAGGAATTTACTATATAACGGGCAAGACTTTAAATCATAATTTGCAAAAATACCATCAAAATGAGATAGTAGATGCTTGTCAGTTGCAAGTAAATAAATCCTAATCCTTCAGGGAAAAGTGGGCATTGGATTATCCAGCACAATAGCTCACTTGTCAGTCCTTTGGATAAACTGATGATTAAGGAAAAGCACTTTGTAATGCATGATTTAACCCTGCTGATTTTATTATAATGATCTGAATGAGACACGTATGATGAAGTGGCTTAAGACCCATGAATCTTTTGACTGTAAAAGGAGAAAGGAATCTGTGAAAGAAGTCTGGTGAGACACTCACCCACCCACCTTTTTGAGACCCTGCTGATTCTTCATAGGTTTGTTGTGGAGGAGAATGCTGAGGTGTGAAGCCTGAAGAAGACTTAATTGGCACAGTGGTGGTGTTACATTATTTAATTTATTGTGCTTGGTCCTCCAAGCCTGGCCCATGATGCTGTCTATAGTGACGACACATCGTGTGGGAAAACTAGGTGCTTAAGAATGAGATTCACAAAAAACCTCCCAATCAGTTCAAACTCCCAGCATAAAATCCTTTCCCTAAAAATCCAGGGGAAAAAAACCTGTAATTTCTCTTTTATACATTAATGTTCATAAGGTAGCTGTTTCAAGAGTGCACCAGGCTCTGTCTAAGCTTCCCAGAGGAGAAAGAAAACATAGATCCTAATCAGGCTTGTGCA
The DNA here is from genome assembly GCA_013390005.1 of Calyptomena viridis. Classification (NCBI taxonomy): domain Eukaryota; kingdom Metazoa; phylum Chordata; class Aves; order Passeriformes; family Eurylaimidae; genus Calyptomena; species Calyptomena viridis. The sequence continues at coordinate 48,173 of WEIV01021722.1, read as the reverse complement.
TGAACTGGTGTCTGGACTACTTAACCACATCTTCTGTGTTTTCCGGTCATGCTCAAAAGCAGATCCTGATTTGGGGTAAACCTGCAGCAGCCCAGGTACAGTGGAGCTGGGCAGCTGCACAGCTGCAGTCCTGAGGATTGCAATTTTTCATTGAGAACCATAAAATACACTTAATTCACTTTTGGGATGTGTGCCTGAGTTTCTTTCTGACATCTTCTCTCCAGCTTTCACATAACTGCAGGGCTTTTTAAGGGCCTTGTAAAAGGGCCACTGTGAGGCCCAAAAAACAAAGGCTGATAGGGGATGGGAAACATGGATGAAGTCAAAGGCATAACTGGTGGGGGCTTTGGCTGGAATACACCCTACAGCTGCAGTCACATCATTTCCACTTGCCAGTATTCCTACACTGTTTTCTGAGCTGTCACAATCTTTTTCTTTGCAAGATCTGCAGGGGCGAATGTGTAGAGGGTGTAAAAATAAATGTCCTTCCTGGGTCCAACCCATCCACTGATCCCATATCCCACTCCTATTTCTACAGCCATGGGTGCAAACTATCTGTCACTATGTGTTTATCTTCCTGAGACAGATATTTCATGGCTGGAGAAGAGAATCTGCGTGTGGATTGGTCTTTTCAGGTATATAATGTGTAGGATAAAATCCAATTCAAAAACATGTCTTACTTCTTTTCTTTATATGCCCTTTTAGTAATTTCAAACTTGTACACCTTACCCACTTTTTATGGCTGTTTTCATACAACTTTTAATTAACAATAACTTTTCACATTAAAATTTAATTAATTTTTCCCCCACAGTGAATCATTGGTCAACAATTCACAGCAAGTCTTATTAAAATCCTATGTAATTACTCTCTGCACGTCCTGAGAACATTACAAACACTTGGTTCTTATGGTCACAATGATTAAGGAATTGAATTTGCTGAATATTATTGTTAGAGCTTACACGTCCACCAAATCAAATTTATTGGTCCTTTGTGTTAGATTTGTAAAAACTCCATTTCACACAGCCAAGCTACTCAGCTAAATCCTTTCTATAAGATTGGAATTGGAACGGGCTGTGGAGTTTTTAGGAAAATTTGTAAGTGCCATTCTTCTTTTTGTTCTTATTGCTTGGATTGCTGATTGCATTCTCCCCTGTCTGCCTCACTGGATTTTCCACCAGGGATTTACAACAGCTCACCACATAAAAAAAGAAAGAACAGAATAAGTAATGACCCATTGATGCCTGCCAATTCTGAAGAGGTTATTTACCTGAGGCTTTCAAGTATTTCATAATTATTGGACATTATGATGGCTTTTGCCAAGTCCACATATTTTTGGACGCCTGCTGCAGACTGTACAAATACATTGCAGGGTTCCAATTATGCACTGGTACAGCCCAACATGTAGCTCTTCCACTCAATTTATGATGCTAACAGGTGTTCCTTAGAATTCAATGTGCACTGTGCCACTCATCACATACCTGCCATCACTTCTTAGATGTCAAAGGCTCTTTCTGCCTTCTTTCTCTCTCCTTGCTCACTATACTCGCACGTAAATCACCTCTATGCTAGCAAACTGCACGATTCTTGCTGTGATGCTTTGTGGAGACCACTTCATAATGAGTGTGGAAAATAAACAGGTAGAAAATAAATTATTTATAATGTGAAAGACCTCTGATCTATGTTTCTAAGAGCTGGCCTACATTTTCAAAGCAGAAGCCCTGGTTAGAAGAACTGTACTAAATGCACAGAAGATCTCCTTGGCATTTGGTTTCTCAAAAGCTTTTAAGACAGAAAGACACCCACACTGCTGAGTGAGGATCAGTGCCCTCCTGAGTATGAAGGCAGAGTGCGTTTCTCTTGCTTTCTTTGTAAATCATAGGTGTTGCAGACCTTTCACATCCATGTACCACCCTGCATGTATTAACCCTGCCCATATTCCAGATGGCCTTGACACTGTGCTGGTAAAGGTGTCTCTTTAGATGTCAGTGCAGGTGATGAGGACATTGAAACCTGGATTTACAGAAATGAAGATATACAATCTGCCTCCTTTCTTAAGCTAGTAGCAAGTTTCAGATCTATTCACAGTCTCTCTACGCTGATGAAAACAACATATTGTATTTCAAAAAGTAATCTGATAGGGAAAAAACAAACACATCCAGTCTGTCATAACAAAAGGAAAGGAGAATTAAAAGATGTTTCCTTTGCAGGACTAGTCACCAGTTTCAAAATTCAGGTTTGAGGCATTTAGGTGCAAAGATCTACTTCTTCAAACCATTCAGAGAACTGGCCAAAAATAACAACAGCCTTGAAATTTGTAGCCCTTTAATGAAGGAATCATGCTAGAATGACTGATGAGTCCCTATATATGCACAGTTTCCAATGAGGTTGGTGTTTCTTTTAAAAAGAGGGAAGATAATTTCTCAGCTTTTTGTCTAGTTGCCATTATCAACAGGCAGGTTTGCTAGGACAAAATTAATATCGCATGTATGAAAAGATGATTAAGAGATGAGGGAGAAAAAACACAAAACACAAAAATGAACCGCTAAGTCACATTGCTACAAAGTTTTCTTCCAGTCAAGATTTTGCAAAAGTAAATGAATTAAACCAGCTAGCATGGGAAACCATTGAAATGCCTTGGTTATCACTTCTTAGCTCATTCCTAACAGAAACGTAACCAGAAGACATATTTGGACAGAGGTAGAAATGCAACTGGGAAGGACAAGAGGACTATTCGGCACATTGATTCTCTGAAGATCAAGTAAGTAGAGCCTGTAGGGAGGACAAGGGACTGAAAAGGGGAATTGTATTATCACATGAAGAATAGTTTCCTACAAGAGCTTTAAATTAACTAATTTCTTCCTTCTTTTTTAATGTCTTCCATGGTTAATTATTTCCTCTAAATCTAAAAATTTTCTCACGTGCTGGCAGGACTTTTTACTCACAGAAGGAAGAACAAGACCTTTTCTAAATCACAGCTAAGATCTAGTATCCATAGTTGCTGATTAAAAGAAACCAGAACTTGCACTTCCTTTGATCATAGACAGAAAAGCATGATGACAAAAGCTGTGTTAAACTTGGTAATACCAACAGTAGCAATCTGTGTGGCCGAGGCAAGGGTTTTTAACAGCTTTGCTGTCTGTGTGAGCTTGAAACAATGTTCATTTTTAGTTTTGAATGTTGCAAAGGAAAAATTATATCCTTTAGCTGGGAATGAAAACGCAGAACAGGAGTAAGCCCATAGTAAACTTTCTGATGGAGGAATTCTACGCTTCCAAACCTGCAATGCTAGGTGCATATTGGTCCTCTGCATATGGTAAGCAAAGCACATTTCTGCTGATTAGGTTCTCCATCACGTGCTTTTTAGCACACGAATTTTTGCTTCTTTAAAAAAACTTCCATAGTTAGTTTTAATGTCTGCCACACAAACTGTTAATAACAGGACTACAAAATGGTTCCAGCACAGCAACTTGTAAGCCACACAACTTTATGGCTAAATACCAAGTGTAAATAGGAAAATGGGATTGAAACAAGGCTGGCTCAGTGCTGTTTAATCTTGAGTTTCAATTCTTCCCTTCACAGCACATGTAACTGGCTTCTCTTTCCACATCATTCTTCCCTTACATGTGTTTGATTGGTTTGTAAGTGCATCCCACAGCCATGATGAAACAGGTGCCTCTATAATACCCTCAGAAGAGCCATCTTTCTCTGAGAAATAAATGACAGCAGTGGCAACTGCAGAATGAACACAAGCTGGCTACTGCGGTATTGTCACAACAAGGGTTAGTCCTTATGAGAACTTTATTACAGTTGTCACATTTGTGACTAGGCAACTGTGGAAACTTGTAAGAAGACTACACAGATTTTCTGTTTCCTGCCAGCTCACAAAAAACAAAGCAGCATGCCTAGGAGAAGTGGGGTACAACATAAATGATGAGGCAAATTTTAGCAAGCCTGTTCAACTCCACGGCATGCTGCAAGATGGGCTCTCCAAGGCAGCTAAGTTGAATATCACTCAATGCTCCACTTAGGGAGTTCTTATTTTAGCATTTGTGAGCTGGGGAGCTGGAATGATTTCATCACACAAACTCCCCAGAGCATGCTGTTCCCCACCTGAAAACTTGGTGACAGCAGACATTGCTCATTCCAGATTCCAAGCATGTCCCAGACCTGCCTCTCCTTCCTTGATTCTTGGGCTGGAAAAGCTGGTTCTGTACAGCTGGTCAGAGAGCTCCTTGAGCACCTGGTTATTCTCATTTCCCATCTATACCTTCCTCACTTCTCTCACTGAAGCTCTGATTGCCTAGCATAACTTCAGAAGAAGATTAGCAAATAGAGAAAAGCTAAATGAGTTAACTTTAAAGAAGATAGGAGTATTTCACTGCAGTTTCATCATCCCTGTCTTCAGCCCTGAGGCAGCAGCAACCTGAAAAGGAAAGCACAAGGAATATTAGAAAGGAGTGGAAGAGTGGTCACTGCTGCACTACAAACTCCCTTAACAGCCCCATCTCTCACAAAACATTGCAATTCTCTTCCTCTATTTCCAGGTAATAGATATAACAGATACCCACCTGCCTGCAAAAACATAAGACTTTAACTAATGCAGTTAGATAAAATATCCAACAGGAATTCTTAGTGGTTTTTGGTTTTATTTTTTTTCCCTTAGTGAACAGAACTTTCTCAGGAGCTTATCTGAAAAGGTTTTCCAATGAACTACAGACAATCATGAATCCTAGCACTTTCATTCTCCCCTAGGAAGTATATAGTAGCCTGTATAAAAAAAAAAAAAAATCCCTCAGTAACCAAACAAACAGAAGAGACACCACTGGCCATGCCCCTCTGCAGAAGACCAAAACAATTACATGAAAAATGATAGACATGTTGCTTAGGCAAAACAGAAAAATGCTCAAAGGTTGTGCTTGTGAATGAAATATAAGACTCTGTAGAACAGAAAATAGAAATAGAGGTTGAGGTTTCTATGGGGTGGCTTTTGGGGGTTTGGTGGTTTTTTTTTCAGGAAATCGGAATCATGTTCCCAGTAGTGAATGTATCAAGTGGATTCATTTTCACTTCACTTGTGTTGACTGTGCACCTGAAACCCTACTGCAATGGCATTATTTTGAATTTCCTAATTTCAGGACTATCCTGATTTCAGGACAGGTGTCAGAAAATCTAATCAAAATAGCCTGAGATGATTCTAACATGTCCTTAAGTATCACTGGGCTGCTGTGCATTTTCCACTTTCTTTTAATGAACTCACTGCAGCAGAACATTCTGTCATCTAGAGCAGTGAAAGCCTCATTGCTGCAATGATTTAAGCTCAGCTATATTTTTTTCTGTTAGATTTGTTATCTTTCCTTGGTTTTTGTTGCTCTGCTTCACTCTTCAGTCATGGTGAGTGTCTACATTAGGAGTGTCTACATTTCATTCCACAGATCTGTCCTACCAAGCTGCATTTCCTGGTGTACCAGCAGTACCCATTACCAACTATTAGAACTGTCTCAGCTGTTTTATTGAGCTTACCCTGATACACTGTGGCAAATTGTTATTTTACAGTGCGTTGTCTATTTATTTTTCTAACGTATCATAGAATGTGCCTACCTTGCTCTAGTAGGAGACCCTATTATTAGTGGTATTGCTTTACAAATTATTCCCACATATGTTACAAACTATGAAGTAGTCACAACAAATATGCCAGTGAAAGCTGTTCTCCAATCAGCCTTTCTTTTTCTGCTAAACAAGTTTCTTTTTTGGGCAAGGAAAATATCATTAAAGATGTTTTTACTCAAGAAGAAAACAAGTGGGCAAAAGGTTGTATCAGAAAAAAACAAACATCAGATAAAGCGAGGTCATAGACTCCAGATAAATTACTGTCAATAACTCGCTATTCATTTTATTTTCGCCAGTCTACTGGTTTGTCATTGTATAATATTAAGATAAGAGATTATTGTTGGGAATTACAAGATGGAAGACAGGAAGGATAGCATCCAACATAACATCCAGCTATCCAGGCTGTAAATAATCTCAAAGTCTGGCTGCATTTGTGAAAAACCTGACAGTGGCATTAGACTATACTAAAATTTTGAGAGCAGCATAAAAATGCCCTGAATCAATACTATGTACCTGTCTGCCCAACTGCAGGCTAAGCAGTGACAGATGTAGGGCAAGGACACATCAGTCTCCTTTCAGCATTTCCCAAGGTGCAAGCAGCCCTAACCCAAACACAGAAAGCAAATAAGGTATTTCTAGGCTGGAAATCTGCTAGGAGAAGCTCTGCATCCCAATCCTCTACGATATATTGTAAAACTGTGAGGTAGTCATAAGTGAAGGTAGCTCTGTGTAGGCTCCCCGTGAGCAAAGGGAAGAGTGGGTTTCAGACAGGTCACTCTCACAGATGGCAATTGCTAGGGACTGACAGAGCAGCAGACTTGCAGGTTTTGCTCAGTCCGTGACCCTTTGTGTTACATTAA
>WEIV01021722.1:0-41679 GCA_013390005.1 Calyptomena viridis | reverse complement strand
CTGAATTCAAGCAAGTCTTCATGGCCTTCAGGGAGTACATGAACTTTAATGCAGCTCTGCCATGAAAAAATAAACAGAACCACTCTACTCTCTCTTTTTTAAATAAGCAAGGGAGCAAAAAAGCCTCTGTGTCCTTTACATTTGTGAAGTGGTTCTGTGTCTCTAACAGGTTGAGAGCATATACTCCATCTCTGAGAAGATAGCTATCCCAGTAGTGTCTCTCCCTGCACAGACCCTGGGAATTTCATGGTAGCTGAAGTCCTTTTCTAGCTGTGCTCATCTTCCCAGAAGTGATTATAAACCACTCCAGGCAGGGGAGAGAGGTTTTGTATCACCCTCATGCAAAGACGTAACTGCAGTATCTTGGGACAGCAACAAAGACTAGATTAAAATGCCTCGGTTAAATCTCAGACTTCATGGAAACTATTAGTATATGACATACTCTTGTGATGGATCTGTAAGGGTTAATTCAGGACAGGTAGCTGGGGAGGCTTACCTGCCACCTCTGGTCCCTTTCTGCATCAACTGGACTTCAAACTGAATGGTTGGACTTGACAGATGACTTGATTATCTTACAGGTCTTTTCCAACGTTAATGATTCTCTGATTCTAATTCATACTGCCAGGGTAACAGTAATGTCAGTCTATGTACGGGAAATTCCCACCCCAGCTCCAGATTGCAGTCAGTGTTGTGTACTCATGGAAGAAAACCAGGTTAAGACGTAGGTTCAAAAATATTAAGAGCTCCTCCTAACAGGCAGATAAAGTTTCAAATAAGACTGTGAGTACAAAACTGGCTAAAAAACTATATTCAAGGGCGTTACTAGTGGCACCAATGTGCTCCATAAGGATCTGTCTTGTATCCTTTAGCTTTCCATATTGTTGTTAATGGGATGAATGACAGAAAAGCTAATGATTCCTAAATCTACAGGTTACACAAACATGGAAAGACAGAAAGAGAAGAAAGAACAAAGATTCTGACAAATTGGAAACACAAACTGAAAAATAAGATCCATTTTATTAAGGACAAGCAGAAATTTCTAAACTAAGCAGAAAAAATCACTTACATGAATACAGCTGGTGAAAATCTGGGCAGATGGGAGTTTTGCAAAAAAGTACTTGGGTATGTGTCATGTGAGTGAATAATCAGTCATTGTTAAAAATAAGCAAACAAAACCACCAAAGCTTATTGCACTATATAAGCAGAAGCAAAATCTGCAAGAAAATGGTATTTTTCTTTTCTTTAATTGTAAAGATTCAAAACACTGTATACGTTTTTAGGTATTGTTTGAGAAAAAGGTTGAACGATAGAAAAAAGGGTGAAAGTGAATACTAATAGACCCAACTGGCAGCACAAGAGATTTGGCATAGACATCAGGGAAAAACTTTCTAGTGGTAAGTATAGCAAGGCACAGGGATAAATTTCCTGGAAAGCATCCCAAAATAGATTGGCATCTGTCAGCTAATGTTGTAAGTATAGTTGACTCTACTCTGGGTAAAAGGATGGATGGGATGATATCTTGATTCTCTATTTTTTGACAAAACACAGCATTTAACTTACACTTCAGCACAAGCAAAAAATGCTATTGACTTAAAATTATGTTACATGTTACTGCCTAAAATGCAGTTAAAAAGAAAAGTGGAAGAGTTTTACACGTTTAGCCTCCTACAACTTGTTTTTCATTATTTTTATTTAAAAGAAAAAATGCGTAATGAGTTGTGCATTATTTCTTACGCATAATAAGAAGTTACTGTGCACTAAAGCTTGTATCTTCCAGGAAATAAGCAATGTTCTCTCTTTGACTAACTGATATTTGTATGGAGAGAAATTATCTGTGCTCATGGCTGTAGCCTCACAATGAAAGTCCATGTGTGACAGGAGGGGTGTGTTTGTATGTGTGTGGGTGTGTGTACATGCACACATGCACGGATGGTGTTGCTAGGAATGTACCCATTCATGGCTATATTCACATTGTATCAAAGTAATGTTCTGTTTTGTTGGGTTTTGTCGTGGGCGTAGAGGGTTTTGTTTGTTTTTCTTTTAAATGACATTAAAGGACTCTGTCTTTACATCTTCATAACATTTATACATTGTTAATGGCAATTTCAGCGTGATGGTCTCAGTATCAGCCTCTTATCCGCACAGGCAGTGGAAATTTTTGTGGAGACAGCTGGAAATGGTTCTTTGCACTGACTTCCAATCTAAGCAAAACACTCATTGAACATGCACAGAGGAAGTCTTATTTTAAACCTTTTTCCTTCATCTCCAGCCAAAGAAATCCCTAGCAATTGCTATATCCAGGCCAAGCTTTCATCTTCAACTTGTTGTGCTGTATTATTCTACTCGAAAAACACGGAGAATATTTGGATAATGGATTATACTTTTCAACTTGAGGTAATTCAAAAGGTTGAAGGGATTTTGCTCACTGTTATATTCAGTAAACAGAGTATCACCTTTCAGCACAGCCAAGAATGGAAATGTTCAGCTGAAAATGTAAACATGTTGGTAAGTTATGAATGTGAAGAAAGCAAATGATATTGTTTTGCTATGGAGGTTCAAAATAACCACTGAAATGGCTCTAAGCAAACCTCAAATCTTCCAGTCAGATGCAATTCTCAACACTTCTTATTTACCTTGCTGGTAAGACTTTAAAAAAAAAAAAAAAGAAGAAAAAAGAAACAGATTTTTATATTAAACTGCTTTTCTCTTTTAAAAAGAGATTCCAAAATGCTTTGAGGACTCATATACAGAAATCAAACACAGCTATGGAGCAAAGCCACAATTTCAAAAGTGTACAAACTGCATGCGCCAATTTTTCTAAATACTAATTAAAGGCTGAAGTTGCAAACCCAGCAATGGCACAGGTTATCACTGGGGTGCCTGGAAAAACATTCTGTTACCGTGACATGGATCTATGGGCTCCAGGGTCATGGAAGCTCAAGTTCTCAACTGTGATAATGTTCCCTTGATTAAGAAAGTACTCCAGGTAAGAGATCATTTAAATTTCCTCCAGCATGTCTGGAGTCTACAATTTCACACAAAGCAAGCCTAACCTAGGGTGTAGGTCTTGAAAACCATTTTATTAAAACTCTCCACGGTCACTAAAAGATAAAATCTTTAAAAGTGGTGACATTTGAGTGCTCTCTTGGTGGAAGTTTACTTCACAATATGTTTGACAGTCATGTCCTGCACCAATCCCACTCACTGCCACATCTGCTCAGGTAGGTTCCTCCTGTGTGCTTGTACAGACCCAAGGATGTATTGACTGGAAGGACCACTGGAAAGGATGCTACTGCCTTGTCAAAACAGGGTCCTTGTCCAACGCTAGGTCAAGGTCAGCTGTAGGTGACAATACAAAGTCAGCTGGGCTTCTTAAGGTTGTAAGGAACTTCATTAACACTCAGATCCACAAATACATAGTTTTCTGCACCACACGCTGCATTCTACATACAGATTTATCACTGAGCCATTTTCATGAACAGCCAAAACTGTGATAATACACGTTGTTACTAAATATGTATGAATGGCTGCTCAGGTATGCAGGAGAGAGTGGAGACTCTCACATTGGGACCTCCAGGGTTGTTAAAGTGACCTCTTAATAGGCTGGTAGGGTCTGTAAATATCATTCATTCATTTTATCTGCTTATTTGTTAGAGCTGGAATCTCTTTCTGATATGTTAGCGTACTCCCAATTTTCAAAGGTCAGTTTGGCTGGTATGAATTGTATTCATGATTCACTGAAATACACTCCTCTGTAATGCTGCCAAGAAAACAAGCTGAAACACAGTATAAAAACAGCCCTAGGACTAACATTCAGTCTTTACCAATTATTGTGGGGGTTATCTCTAATGCTGCAAGAAGAAACCATTCCTATTGCTACCGCAAGTAGAAGGGAGATTCAAATTCTGGTGAGCAAGCTCTCTTTAAGCCTGAATGGCTGCTGTTGCTCATCCATTAAGTATAGATCTTGCTCATACTGTCCCTTCATGGTTACTGAGTTTTGATTGCTTTGGCTGGATGTAACAGAGAGACTGTGGTTGTTATCAACAAACACTGTCAATCAGCTTATTTGTTGACTCTGGTGCAGAAATTCACTGGCTTGCCTTCATACTCAGTACACAGATCTGGTAGTGCATTGCTCTGTAAAACAAATGTGTTCCTCCATAGTCTTCCTTTTTGTTGCCAAATCTCATACATACAGGAACAGTGTCATGCTATACAGTGATTGAAGGCAGCACACAGGCACCACATTTAATCCATAGTATTTTGTTTCTTCATTTTCAGTTTACAACTGACTGTTTCCAAGTGATGGATCTATCAGTGTTTACTTTTAAATTAAAAGATATAACTGCCTGGAATTTCATCACTAGATATGAAAGCCCTATAGTAAACATACTGCCTTTGGATATGAAATTTAATAAGCTTAGCGTTATTGCTCGGTATCATTAGGGATTAACTTGAATGCCACTATATTTCTAGATATTGAAATGTTTGTCTATTAATTGCTTGTTTAACATTATGTATTAAAGATGTTTAATGCAGCCTGGTAGCAAGGTAAGTAAATACTATTTTCCCCTCCAATGAACACTGTTTCATTAGCCTATTGTAGACAGCCTGCCTTCACCCCATGGCTGCCTGCCCATGTCCTACAGCCTTCTGCCTGTGCCTCATGCTGTCTGCCTGCCTGCGCGGCAGCCGTATGCAAGTCATAGACATCAAAGAGATGGGGATCTGATGCTGAGTGTCTTCTCTTCACTGCAAAACTCTGGTCTCATCTGGATCATAGCAGCTCCTGCTTAGAATTGCTTACTGTATTTAAACATTTCTATTTTTCCTTGCTATGTTGCACAGAATACAGTTTCCTAAGTGTCTCCTCTCTTTTCCAGGCACTTTGCATGCCTGACTGCCTGCAGATACCTTCCTCATGAGTGTGAAGTGCCAGAAAAATGTTCCTCAGAGGGGTTTTTGTTCCTAATAGCCTTCTCAGACAGGCCACAGTGGAATCAAGAATCAGTATGGTGATTTAATTGGACAGCTTGCATTATTTTCTACAAACTAGAGATTTTCTCTCCGTCTGCTTTCATGGGAATCAAAACTAGTCTTTAAATGGAGGAGATGGTCTGAAATTAGTGTGTTTTACTAGCATGAGGGTTAAGTAGAAATGAAAAAAACCCCACCATATTCCAAAGGAATGTTATTTCTAGGGAATTCTCAATGAACCAAAGCTGAATGTTGTGAACTGTCATTTTTCTCTTATTTACCTTGGTACAGATCAGAGATGCCTGTTCTTCAGTGAAATTTCACATGGCAACACCTAAACCTGGGCACAAAATATCCTCACCTGACTCTGAAGGAACACCTGAACTCTATCAGTGTTACTCCCTCAAGCTCCCTTTCCATACGTGTGGTTTCCCGATGCCTCATGGTTTGCCAGCAATTTACAGTGTTAATATTTAGCAGTCACTTCAGCAATAAGAAAGTATATAATTATGCCAGATGTCTTCCCAGCTATGTTTAATGATAGGTTAGCCTGTGTTTCAGTACTCAAAGTGCATTGTAACAACAAGCCATGTCAGAACGAAGTGCAGAAATTGGCTTAATTGAATGGAATACTTTATATGAAGGCAAAGGCTAATGCTACTTTGACAAAATTAAGATAACACTAAATCAGAGATGCTATCTTCATGGAGAGCTAAGCAGATCTATTAATATCCTGCTTTATATAAAATAAGTTTTCTATAGGAAAATATCTGCTGTTAGACTAGTTGTATTTTATTCTTCAGTCAGAAAAACACAATACCCCTGGATTGATCAAGAACATTTCCAGTTTGAACCACATTACTTAGCGGACATTGATTTTATTAGTCCCATGATGTTCCTATTACCCAGCTGAGTGCATATTCAAGCTCCTTGAGCAACAGTGCTTGCCTTGGCAAGATATAATATTTGGTTTCCAAGGACACTTTTAAATAAATTGCTAAAATTGTTTTTCTACAAATATGGAGGACAAAATCCTTTTCACTTGAATGTTCACAGAAAGAGAAAACAAAAGGAGTTGAGGCAAACATTGCTTTCAACCCAGGTCTACATTACAGTGAGTAAACAGAAAATGCTTTTACTGTCTCCAATCCAAGGTTTCAAATATCTCCCGTTTCTGGATTAGGAAGGAAAGAAAACATTTCAAACTAGGATGAAAAAGAGACCTGACAGGGAGGGTCTCCAGTTATGTGGGATCAGATTGAGTCTCAGTGACCATGTTAGCTTTACAAAGCAGAACTGCTGAGGGAAGGGCTGAATTGATACTCTCATGGTACAGCTGGTGACAAATTTGTGTTACTGATTTGAATTGATGAGTCAAATCCTGAAACTTCAAGCCTCAGATCCTTGTTCTAGCATAGGATTATTGCTTATCCAAGGACATGTGCCTTGTTCTTTCCAGAAACTCCTTCTTATTCCCTTGAAAAATTTTGGTGTTGAAGAATCAAAAATTACCAGCAGAAACAGATTTTGTCAGATATGTGCTATTTTAAAGGGAGAGGATGGTGAGCTATGTGCAGATTGTCTCCTTATACCCAGACTAAAGTTTACCCGTGGATTTTGACATCCAGTCCTAAATGAATGTAAGTGTAGCAAGGAAAGTTCCTTCTCAGAGGAAGATGAACAGCATTTTTAAATTGTATTGTATGCAGATGGCTCATTATATCAGAATGGTTCTTTACTTTAGAGATTCAGCCTCTGAGTCACACTTTCCACTCAAAGTGGAAAAGATCACTTCCAGTATACATTAGAAAAGGAGTCCCCGACACAGCAACCACATTAGAAATATTTTCTTGTTTAACTCTGAATATCTCTAAGCCTTATTATTTAATAGATGAAACCTCTTCAGATGCATAGCTGTATACACAAAATAGGCATCATTAATAAAATATTCTGTGACATTTGGCAAATCAGGAATCTTCTGGCTACATTAGTCAATGGGAAGGAATCACTTCAAAAAGTCCATGTTTCTGACTAAATGTGTGCATGCTGAATTAATGTAAATGGATAATAAAAAAATATTTTCACACTTTACTGACAAGTAATGGTAGAAATCATTATCCTAATGGCTTATGAACTTTTTATGCTAGAGTGATGTACAGTGGAAATATAATGACTTTCTATTCTGCACTTGACATAATAAATTAGTAGAAGTTATTAATGCACAGCATTTCATTTCTGTGTATGTTTTATGTTAACTACAAAGAAAATACAAGTGATGTTCTGTCCTCTAGCATGTCTTAACCTCAAGTCTTCACCTACACTAGCATAACAGGCTCTCTAGCTACAGTGAACTAAACCCAGCACAGCTTCTCTAATGTGGATTCCGTTAAATCTTTCATACCAATAGAACTGTTCTCACAGGAGCAAGAGAATAAATTGGTTTTATATCTTATCCCTGTCTGCACCTGTGCATTGACAGCAGAGACCTTTTTCATTTATTTATATTTCATGTATTTATAATTGTAATACGATTGGTATTTACAGCATAAAGGAATAGCTTTTGTGTTTGGATTAAACTTCGGTTATAAATTGACATCAGGATTTCTCCATCTCTGACTCCAGACACACTTATTAACTTCATGCTGTGGCTAACACTATCATCATTGGTGTTTAAGGCAAGCATTGCTGTGTTATTGGGAACAACCAGTGGTGTCCATATGGACAATGGAATCATCTCAGCACATCCACTCCCTGTTACTCTACTATGCTTGGAGTTGCAGCAGCCTTGAGTTAGGTATTCTGCTGAAATTACTCAAACTAAGGAATGCTATATCATCATAACTTTTAGACCCTCTTCTTGCAGTGGTTCTGCTAGCAAAACCCTAACACAGACAGTTACAACCTTGATATGCTTGTCACTGTCCCTTAGGCTCTTCTGCTACACCACCATGAACTACTCACCTATAATACAGGATTAACCTGTAGTTAGAAATGTCACTATAGATATATTTAAAAATTAAATTGTGTAGGACCTTTATCTCATATATCTACATCCACATTTTTTGGAAAGGAAGCTCTTATACCAGCAGAATTAAAACAAAGTAAAGGAGTATGACTTTACAGTCTGTAAAACAAAAGTTTTGGGGCCAACAGCTTGAAAGAAAGAAAAAAAAGGGTGTTGAATTTTCTGACTTTCTGCCACTGTCCCAATGTGTTATTGACTGGCGAGTCAGAAGAGCATATCCGGCTTTACCTCAAAGAAAAGAAAAAAAAAGAAAAAGGGAAAGAAAAAGAATAAAAGGAAAAATAAAAGCAAAAAGTAAGAAAAAGAAAGGAAGTAAAGGGGGGGTGAGAAAAAAGAAAAAGAAAAAACAAAGTAACTTGAAAATGCAGTGATGTCTGCAAAATCTGGAGTAATTATAGCACTTCAGTTACACCAAAAATTAAAAAATTGACATTCAGAATCTCTCTTCTAAACAACTTCCCCATCAGCAGGTCCTCCTAGGCAGGTAACCAGCATGACAGGCCAAGGAAGCTCTCACACTCTCTGTGATGGCATGCTCTCAGCAGCCTGTGCATCTAGAGCCAGAAGTGGACAAAGGAGATACCACCTCTAGGGATGCTGACAGAAATAGCCATTTGTGTGTAGGGTTTTGTTCTTATTGGCAGAAGAAGGCCTTTGAGGAATAAAGCCTAGGTTACACAAAAACATAAAAGCATAACTTCTCTTTTTTGTCTGCAGGTATGTCCATTAAAAAGTTAGGGCCTGCTGCTCACAGAGGTTTCTTTGTAAATGGGAGTCTGCACTTGTACCACTGCAGCAGAAGAAAGGAGTCTCAGAGCAGAAGTTGTCACACGCCAGCGCTATAACTCCTCACAAAAGCCACGTGCAAAGTGCTCGTTCTTCCCATGCATGTCCACACATACATGGGGTGCTGAGCTTTGCCCTGGGCAGCCATGACCACATTGTCATCACAAAGCCACACAGCAGCAGCAGTCGCGTGACACCACACTCAGACTAAAAAAATGTCATGAATTACATGGCTTTCTTGTGACAACTGACTTGCACCCAGCTTACCCATAGCACATTGTGGTTCCTGCACTCAGCTTTGTAAATGTACCATCAGAGACACTGCAGAGTGGTATTACAAGCAAGTAAATACAGACAAGGAACTTTCTCTTGTGAGATTCTGTCTCTTCCCTCCTTTCAGAGCTTTCTTAACTACTAAGCATCGATGTCTTGCCGTGTACTTCTCAAAAGCCAGGAAAGAATAAGTTTAGATTCTCTGAGGGATAGACTTAGAATGAGAACATGCACAGTAGTTCAGAGGAAAGAACAAAAAAAGCTTTTCTGGCTCATATGAAATTGAAATTTCTAGTTAAATACAAATTCTCGGCAATTATTATTGTTTGGTATTTCAGCTGACTCAGCTACTGTCTATAAATACAACTGTTAACAAAGGATGCTTAGTCTCCAGAATAGTCAATGTAACAATAAGCCTGAGTCTTGCAAAAACATGATCAGAAACACAGCAGCTTTTAAGAGAACCTAAGAAAGGAAATAAAGCAGTGACTTAGGGCTCAAAGACCTCACAGATAGACAGCAAGCTATGAAGTTCTTCTTCATTCACTGAACGAAGGAAAGATAATGTATATCACACCATTTGAAGATCAGGACAATAGGCAAAAATTCCTCAGCTAATACTGAGCAAACTCCAAGGTGTCTCTTTGGAGCGTACAATCCAAGAGGTAAAGGGCATCAATCTACACAATATTAGAGAAAAAGGAGAGGAACCTTCTTTGCTCTCGTTAAGGCTTCTACTTGTGCAAGTGCTGTTTGATGGTTGTGGCACTTGGCTAGAACAAGCTGGAGGGAACTAACAAATCCATCTACAATCTTTGAAGATGAGCTCGAAATCTTTCAGTGAAGGGGTATTGTTTGATTCACACCAAAGAATGAGGTGTACCTGCAAAGCAAAATTAACTATTCCTTACTTTTCTATCACTGCATGTCATTAGGATCTTTTTCAAGATCATTGGAGACATGAGCCTGGCTTCTCATGTGCAATTTTTTTTCCTCTTCTTTAGCTTTATAACAATACTGGACAGGTCATTTATGTACCAATATATTTCAGATGTTCCCTGAAGTTGAATCACGTTGCTCATGTAGGAGGGCAGAATATAATAATGCTGTTTTTCTTTACAGCTTGAGAAGACAGGCAAGGATGATACCACGTCTTCAGGAATCTTGAAATGATGGATATGTACCCACATTCCCAAGTGTAACGGTACAAAATAAAACCACAAGGAAGCAAACTCTGATCAGGGTGTACCATAAGCACAGTAGTAGAGCTGGTTGCATCCCTGCTCATGTCAAGGCAGGAAAGATTGGCTAACACATTAGTGAGCACACTGCTACTTAGCTAACATTAACAAACCCTGCAAAGCTGCCATTAAATTAAAGAAAAAAACCCAACAACTAAACAGTCTGTTGAAGTACTATCAAGAGAAGAGAAATACCAAGGCAGTGTCAGCCTGGTTGCCACCAGGTATGGCTTGATGTTTGTGGAGAGTGACATTGTGAAATGCTCCTGAGAAATCTCCCTTTGGCATAGAGGAGACTTTTCACAGTACCCTAGAAACACTAACTGAGCTATTTGCACTCATTGCCACAAGAGTTTCTGTCAAGAGGGCAGCTGGGAGCTCTGACAGGAATATGTTTCTTAGGGTGCCATTCATTCACTAAGAAATACATGATATAAGCAATCCAACTTTTCTGCGTTGTTTCCACCATAATGCAAACATTACCCAGCTTGAAAACACAGAGATGCTCTGGATGGAAAAATGAATGTTAATGAAACCATGAGGGAGCCAAAACCACTGAGTGTCAGGAGAAACATGTGCTCTTTTTGCCCTGCATGATAAGGAAGAGTTAGTGCTTCAAGAAGCTTTCTCCCTTCTGCCATTCCAAATTGTAATAAAAAGGGAGATAGACATATTTTGGTGAGGATGAGGAGGAAAGAAAAGTTTAAAAATATAAAACAATTTTTCAAATAATAATCTTGGAAACAAGATGAAAGGCACATTTCCAGGAACATCAACTTTTTAGACACAAATAATCTACTTCTTGGTTCACATATATCGTATTGCATGGTCATTTTTCACTGATGCTCATAATGTAGATCAACGTTATTAATAATAAGTAGTCAAGGCAACTATTGAATGGTGCTTGACAGGATGAACTGATGAACCTTATCGCACTCTTGAAAAATTTTCTGTGCCTTGTTTTCCTAGACATGTAGGTAGCTCTTCTTTCAAAAATCAATGCTATTAATATCATATGTTTAAAACACTGTAGCCCAATTGATGTGCTGCTTAAATGTTTCTGCTCCACTAGGTCTTGCTGAATCATCATCTGATTGCACAAAGTTTCATTCTCCAAGTGGCAATACTTCCCATGCCTTTGTATGCAGAGTTGGGCTTTCAGATGAAATTGCCTGTCTTTTGTCCAACTATTCTGCAGAAGTGGGAGGAGTGCCGCTGGGTGTGTTAGACAAAACCTTGCATTTTAATGCTCCCTCTCCTTCACAGTTCTTTTTCTTTAAGCAACAAAATCATCTACAAAATACGATTTCTATTAATTAAGACAATAATTTTGCCCTTGCTGCCCTCCCTGCCTCATTTACGTGATCTACTGAAAGTCGGTCTACTAATGCTAATCACATACTGCCTTGTTGACAATCTGATTTCTGCTCTAGTGATGCACTTAGATTGTAAAAACTCTAGATTTCATTCATCTAGCACAAAATTCAACAGTATCTATTCACTGACCAGAGTGCTTCAACAACACAAGGTATTAGTTAACTTCTTACTTTTTGTCCTAGTTCAAGAGCATCAGATAATTGCTATTTTAAAGCACTCATCCCAAGCCCTGGTCACACGATTCACATGCCCACTGCATATGCAGTCTGGATTTTAAAAGGTAAAAGCAGTGGGGTATATTTGCAGCTCTGTAACAGTGGGAATCAAAAGCATAAATCCTATCACCATGTACAGGAGGTTTGTAGCTTAGTTGCTGTTAAGTGTTTGAAAAATTTGAACTAATCAGACCATCACTAAGAGGTACAATTTGCAGGGGGCTACTCAGTATAAAACAGGACTTTTCAGGTTCATTCTCTCTTTTATGCATTTTATACTTTTTGCCTTACTTTGACCCTGTCAAGCTATTTAAAGGATGTTAAGCACTTCGTTCATTCCAATTCACAGTCCATAGCTTCTATCTTCTCTTTTATCTCTGAAGAAAAAGAAAGAAAAAAGAATAAAGGTGGGGAAAAAAGCCTCTCCATCCTCGTTACAGTCATATGGCCGATGCTAATGCTTTTTACAGAAGTGTCTCACCTGGGATGTTTTACTCATTCCCCTTCAACTGATGTTATTAAAGGTCTTTGGAGATACTTTTGTTTCATCCTTCTGTTCTAGTTTAGCAAGGGTGATGACATACCAACTGAAATGTCTGGAGGCTCGTTAGCAAAAACCCTGTCACTTGGAGGGATCAAAGTGTTTTTGTGCTGAGTCCCTGGGGCACTGATCCTGGCAATACAGATGGACTCAGACGCAGCCTCCACATGGTCTAACACGACAAACAGCTGGATCCTCAAGCCAACAGACAGAGGGTTGCTTTCTCAGGATGAATAGTGTTTCTCAAAACCAAGAGGTGAAATGAGCACCATTGCCAGAAAATCTTAATTTATTTTGGGATATAAGGAGAAAAAAATACTACTTCTTTCATCTTACTGAGAAGAAAAAACTGGTTCTTTTCTCTGAAAAAAAAAAAAAACATAGAATGAGGACCTGAGAAAACTCACCACTGCACATCAAGTTTTTGAAAAACAGAGGAGTTGGGAACAATTCACTTTCATGAGGCCAGCCGTCTGTGTTGATAAGTAATGGTTTTAAGCTGAAAGTAAGCCCAATACTGACTGTCAAATGTATATGTAATCTTTGCAGTCTAGCTGAAGGACGATCCACAAGCACAAGCTGGCTGTACATCCATAATCAAATAATTGACTGACTGACAACTGAAACCAGTATTTGGCTTGATGCCCCTGACTAGACAGGCAATGGCATTTCCTGCATCTTGATAAAGCAGATGTCACTTGCTCCCTCTGGCTAAATACATGGCACCAGGGGCATCTTTAGTAAAGGTTTTTTGCAACACATGTTGTAGCGGTCAGTTAAAAAATAGCCCCCTATGATTTTATTAGTCAGTAGCTTTTAACAGGCTAAACATTTAGGTGAAAAAATTATGCAGCAGATATATCTCCATAGCTGACTACATCTGTTGCAGTGCTGCTTTCCCAAGCTGGTGTTCCTGCTGTCATTTGGTTTGTGCTCTTCCCTGAGAATACACTCCTTCCTGCACAGAAACAGAGCACTTTCTCAGGAAAGCAGGGATACAACGGGGGCTCATGAGTTCAGGGTGACTTATGAGTTAACTGCAGTTTGGTAGTCCTGAGCTAGTGGATTGTCCCAATTTCCACTAATTTAATTTACAAGGTTTCATGCTTTGTGTGGTTTGGGGATATAGAAATAGCAACTATGACTGCATTTAGTAAATACCATATGATTGATGTGTTCCAGTTTGAATATGTACCTTTCTCTGGAAGTTTACTACATAGACATGGATTAAACTTAAATTCCTAAACTACCTCGCATGTTGTTTGCTTTGTTGCCCAGCACTTTGGAAAGTCTCATGGAAGGTAGAGTCAGCTTCTCTAGGGATAACAAAAAATGTGGAAGAAGCAACATGCAGTATTTGCAAGCACCAGTCTCTTCTGTTCCTGTGATTACTTTTCAGTTGGTTTAATTCCCTGGACCAGCTCACCTCAAAATCACACAAATACTAGCAAGGAAGGAAAGAGCAAAGATGTAGAAGGGACAGGGGGTCATCTACAATCCCAGATGGCAGCTGCCTCTGTGAATGTGAGTCTGGGCTCCCAGAAGACCTCTATGTATAGACTTTCCCAGATGGGAGGGGAAGTACTTTAGTTCTGTCCCTCTGGGAGAAACAACAGTGCTGCCATCTTGCCAGAGCTCAGTGCTGCCAGTCTGTTTTGCCAAGAAGCATTTGGGACTGCAGAGTAGATGCTCCCTTGATGAAATATGAAGAATTTGCATTACCAGATTACTCCACCAATCCAATGCACATTCTGTCCCTGACAGCAGCCACCACAGATTCTTCAGAGACTGAAGTCCTAAAATTATAGACAATTTTACTGCAAATACAGTTCTAAAAGCCTGTATGCAGAAAAATCCCTGCAGTTTTCACATTCAGAGTCTACACATGTTAAAGCAGAGATCTGATCATAGGATTTGGCCTAGATGAAAGTGTCAAACCCCCGTTACCTTCAGATTTTATGCTACTAACAAACAATGAAAACATGGAAGCAGTACTAGAGTTATCTGCACAGTAACAAAGGACTGCCCTTAAAGGACACAGCCTTTAGTATTACATTTAGAAGGAAAATGGGTACATCTTCCCAAGGCTGCTTTTTTTTTCCCACTATAGGTGCAGATGTCTGGAGGCATCTCTCCCCGACGAGTGTTGCAGGATTCTAGATGCAAATGTAACCCCTGTGTGATCCTTCAGGCTAATTACGGCACTTGGCATGCTGCAAGGATAGCAGAACTGAACTTAAAGAGGCAAAAATCGATTTAGAAACAACATTTAGATTTGAAAACTGTCCAAATGTTTACTGCTTGGGTGAAGATAATTGTACTTGCATGCATTTCTGAAATCCAAGGCCAGGGTGAAAACAGGTATCATTCAATAACTCATCTCTCAACAGTAGATGTAAATATACTGGCTGATCTATAAAAATGGCTTGGATTATTTTTTGTGTTCCTTCCTCCACTAGTTCTTCATTGCCTCCTTTTTCTTTTACTCTCCCCACCTCCATGGAATTAGTTTTGATTTGCACAATCCCTATTGTACAAGCATGCCATGCACCTACACTGCAGCCTGTTACCACCCCCTGTGATGAATAGAAAAGGCTCAAAGTTGCTACAAGCATTAACTCACGCAAGCAACGACAAACACTGCAAAGGACTGCTTTGGAAGTTGAAGGTAAGATCTAAGAGGGTTTTCATTCTCAATCAATGAGAGTGATAGAGATTTTTAGGCATTTTTGGATTAGACAATTATTTATGCATAGTCTGTAATCAAAGTCTGTTTATAGTTCACTTTTGCTGGGCCAGAAACAACATCAAGCACTCAGAATATTTAATGAAGCTGTGATTCCTTAGTAGATGAGGTTGATCCAAGTCAGCTGTACCCCAGCCCAGCATTGCAGCCAGCAGCTCTGCCCCCAGTAATGATCTTGCCCACTCTCTTGCATCAGAATTGATACCCACACAGCTGCATGAAGAGCTTGTTTGGGGAGTTGAAACTAACTGCATAAAACTAAAAAAAACTTCAGAAGCATTCAGTTAGTTCAGATCTCATGCCATGACTTTACAAGCAGCAGCAAAAAAAGGAAGGATGGCAGCGTAAAATTAGGGTCAGAAGGGATGGAGGAATCAGAGAGGCTTTGTTTCAGACTAGCTTATGCTGCCTAGCATTACATTCTCACTCATTCAGGGCCTACACCTACACTGCTTTCAGGGACACAGAGAGACTTCAGCAATTACCAGAGTTCCCACACCTCAACACATTAGGGTTCTCTCATACCTCCAAATACAAACAAATGTGCACCCTGGAAGAAAGTGTCTGATTCACAGTTTAGAACCAGGCTTCTGGTAACACTGAGAAGAGTGTAGAATTTTGTGGTGGTTGGTGCCCCCAGTCCTGGAAGAGAGCTGTAGTGGGAGACACAGAAAGGCATCTGCATTGGTTTTGCCTGTGCATCCCTAGTCCTGCAGTTCTCCTTACTGGCATATATTTATCACCCTGAGAATACTTCATTAATGTATAAATTTATTTATAAATTCTCTTCATCACTTTTACTGACCCGTCCATCAGAGCAATTTCCATCTCATCATCTGGAGAAATCTAGTGGTCTATACACTTAATGACAGTCCACAAGGCAATTGTGGCTCTAGGGCTTAAGTCACCATAAAATTGCCTTGTCACCAGGCAAGTACTAGGGCAGCAGATCTGCCTGCCCACTTGGGCTTTTCATTCCTATCTCCATGCAATTTTCTTTTTTGCATGGGGTGCAAGATAGGAGGTGATGCAGAGGTAGGACCAAAAGTCTGAACATCACACAGCTTCATCTGGCTGTGGTATTGGTCTTACACTGTCTGAAAGTAAACATGAAATAATAGACTGAGAAACTGGGGATATTGCTGTAGGCTAAAAGTTGCTGAGGCTCTCCTGCTCCTCTAAAACCATTGCCTATGGGTTCACAGAATAGAGGAGTCTGTAACACCATGCCATTACACTATCATGTGTGTATCAGGGCTGCATCAAAGAGAAGGAGAACAACTGCCATCTGACACAGTGCAGTCAGTCCTCTGGCTTCTTCTCTGTGCTTTTGGAATCTAAGGTCTTTTTTTTTTAGCCTTCAGTTCTCCTGCAAACCTAATCTATCTCTTATTCTACATAAGCATGTAAAGGTTAAGGCTGAGTGACACAAAGTTCATAGAGAAGCAAGCATCTATTATTACTTCTAAGCACCAAAACTCAACTTGCTTCTCTACTATCCTTGTGTTAAAGTTTCACCTTTGTCTAACACAAAAAGAGTTCTGCAAGACAGAACAGAGCACATGGTGGAAGCCGAGGGTATATGCTGAAGTAAATGTATTAACTGTTTGCCTCTTGAAGAGCATGTGAGGTACAAGCAAAATGTTGTATCTTCATGTATTAACCTAAATTGCAGTGGTACAAGTGAGTATGTGGGAAACAAAATAATTGGGGATAGGGGGGTAATAGGAGGAGGAATACAAAGATATGGCCTTAGCTGCTCCTCTCTAACCCGCAGGTTGATGAACATGGTTTGCCCAGTGCAATACTACTGCCTGCAGACTGCCCAAATCCTGGATTAAACAATCATGTATGGGACTGCTGACTCCACTACATTCCTGTGCAGACTGGTGCCACAAATATCCATCCCGTTGTCACTTCTGTTTAATAATAAAAGCCCTTTCTGCTTTGCATTGTGCTACATGCAAAGCCAACAACGGTGAAGGAACATTGTTGTGCAAAGTCAACTGTTCAAAGGTTAGGAAATGGCTGGTTTAAGATTTTCTACTCCGCTTCCACTTACAATACAGCCTTTCATTATAAGGCCTCATACTACTTCTTCTGATGAAATCCTGTGCCTCACCCAATGCAATAGATGGTGCCAATGCACAGCTGTGCAATGTATTGTTTTATTCTCTTCACCTATCATCTAGTTCCAGCCTCTGCTTAACTGTACACTAACCAAATACCTTCCCTCTGCATAAAATAATTTCTCTCTTCATGGACTCTCCTATGGTGCTCCTCAATATGCCATTTGAATGCTTCAGAAGCAAAAGTTAATTTATCTTTAAATTAGAGAGGAGTTTATATTGTCTCCATTTTAAAGATGGGAAGCTGATGAAGCAAGGCTGCACTTACAGAACACAGCAACCCACTCACTGGTACCCTCCATCCATCCCAGCTGGAGCACACACCTGTCTTGAGATGTGCACAGGGGGTGGGTGTCTGCCCACAGAAAGGGGACTGTGAGAAGGGAGACAGGCACCTCCACTTCACCTCTCTGATGCAGGGCTACAACACAGCACGTGCAGCCAGTGCTGCTGTGCACTGCTAGTATACATTAACCAGTGTGATGAATTTAAAAAGCCAGCAGGTATTTCTCAAGAGTCACACAAACAGATTCCAGATTTTTAGAGAACTTTTACTTCAGCACTCTCAAATATGACCACTCTTGGTCTCATGTACAATCATAGCTCAGCATTTTGGTGTGGGGTTGTAACATCTCCAACATCTCCTGTCATGGAATTAAGGAGGACAGTCAAAGCCTGTCTGCTGCTGTATTTAGTCCTACATTTTTCCAAATGGAGAAGTATCCACATATAAAATACAGGATTTTTAGAATGGGTCAGACACTTCTAAGTGACTTGGAGCCTACCACACAGCCACAAAGAGCAATAAGTCCATTATTCCTGTAATGGAGAAGGAGCTAGTGCAGAAGGGCAGTGCAGCCATTCCACAGAAAGACACAAATCCCTTCAAGCAGCTCCATGACCTCAGTGGCACAGGTTATCAGTGCTACCAACTGCACCTCGGTTTACCGCAAACAGCTCTTAATAATGACTTGACCATTTGGTGATTAGATCTGCAGCAGAAAACACATTCTTCTGGAAGAGGGGTTATGGATGTTTCTTTGCGTCTGATGCAAGAACTGTGAATCCCCTCTCAAACAAGGATCCCATGTGTCATGGCAGCCATGATGATTCCTAGGGCTCACCCCTTTTGATCCTATCCTGTCCAACCAAGCCTCAGTCTGGCTCTTCCCAATGCAATCTGTTTTTTATACACTAGTATAGCATAACTAAAAAGTGTGTGTTTAGTTACTCAGGGTAGAACTTTTTTCACACATTTCTCAGGTCTTTAATTAGTGTGCCTGTTTCACAATGTTTACCTCAACGACTTAGAATAGGCTTCTTCCCTTTCAGATCTTTAATTATCCTTTATTCATTTTTTGTTTTGTCTGCCTGCATCTTCTCCCTGAAAATGCTGACTGGCCACTTTGTCACATTAGTTTTTCTAGACCTGGTATTCTTCCAGAGATGGTCTTTTTTATTTTAGCCTCAGATCTCAGAGCAGTCTCTCACAGTCTTACTGACCCCTCTGTATCATCTGAATTTTTCATTTACAGTGAAATTATCTTCAACAACACTGTAATTATTGTTGCATTTGTAATCTAACCTTCTAACATAGCAGTCTGGGTGCTGTATTTGCTGCCCACAGGGATTCATCCCCTGAATAGCTGAGTTTATTGAAACATTTTTCTTCAGCCATCACATCGCTTCCTTACAAGTTAGTGAGGGACCTTAGGGAGGACTTCTTGCACTGAGCAACAGTCACCTTTCATTTTCAAGCCTCTGAGATTTCAGGGACTCCTGTACAGCCAGGATGCATTGCTACACTTAAAGCACTCCCATCTTAGATAGAAGAATTAAAAAGAGCTTGTGCTTGTTATACCCATAGCCCTTTCCACTCTCAATTGAAAGGCAGAAGGGTTTTTTTTTGAGATATGTTCCTTTTCCTGAGAGCCTGTCAGATGATATTTATGCTAGAGCAAGGAATCACTGTAATAATCTTTCTTTGGCAACATTTACTGCACAATTTGATGGGTTCCTACCCCCACAATGTGAGTGATCTGGCAGCTCTTTCCTTCCTGTTGTTCCTCTCCCATCCCTAACGAGTTTTGTCCTCTCAAACCTAGTAATCTAATCTCAAGACTTCCACCCATTCCGACCTCCCTATTCCCAGGTTTCATTGCCTAGTTGTGAGCAGCAAAGGGGGATCAGCCCGCTCCTTCTCCATGGAAAAGGTGCTCCAAGAGTCATTCTGTCCAGGGCTGGTGAATTTATCATTCAGCGTTTCTTTCTTCCTTTTTCTTTTAAGTTTTTGCATTACTATCAAAAATTTTGCGGCACATTTTCACATTTCTCAAATTGAATTTTTTTCTTTTCCAAATAAAAAAATGATACTTACTGTACTGCTAAAGTGAGACTCTTCCCTGCACTGCATCTCTCAATAACAAAACATGCAGCTGTCAACTTCCCAAAATAAGCCAGAATGCCCAATGAGGGCATTACCTTCCCTTTGCTCAGAGTTTCTTTTCATCCTGTAAACCAGACTGTTCCCCCTCAGTCCCCAGCTGCTCCCACGACAGCTGTAGTGATGGCATGGCAGGACCCTTGCCATGTTTCTGGGCATGTGATTTGCCATGCAACCAGCAGCTGGGCATGCAGCTCAGCACAGGTGGGACAACAGGGCTCTGCTTGTCTGCAGGCAAAGGGAGAGAAGGATTAAGTTTTGCTGATAAGGGTATAAGTGGAGATGATAAGAGAGAGAGGAGACAACCTCTGCAGGGAGGGAGAGGGAGGAAGGATTGAAGGGCAAGAAGCACTTTTGGAAGGAAATGAAAAATAAAGCCTGTCCTTAATTTCTAGACTGTCATTCCCACAACCCATCACCTATCACAGCAACTACACTTCGTTAGATGTGATAGAAGAAGGAAAGAATTGAAAACTATGAAAGCAACAGCTTGAATCCTGAGAAAAAGGCTCTGCTTGTAACCTGGCACTTCTCTCATATTGCTGCTGCCTGACACTAGTCCTTTAAGAGAGTAATAACCTTCCCTGCATCTGTTTATGTGGAAACTGTCCAATCCAGTTACTTCATCACAAGAAACAGGCTTTGGCACCCCCACCCACTTCAGCATGAGCCTTTCTTTTGCCTTCCTCCTTCATGTGGCAGCAGCAGGATCTTAAGTATTCTTAGTCCTCAGTTCTCTATCCGGTCTCAAAAGTCATATTTCACTGTATCAAATACTAAACATGGGATGACATTTAATTTTCAGCACAGGTTACCATTCCAAAGCACCGATCTGCAGATCTAATGCCTTGATGTGTGCTGTATACCTGTTCAGATTATAACCATGCATTTAGAGAAATACCACTGACTCACCATTCAGCTATTTTAAATTAATTAAAGGCAGAATCAATTTTCACATCTGATCCCAAATCTCTTTGCAAATTTGCAACCTCGGTTTTCTTTAGACACTTCCTCCCCCTTCTCACAGATATCACCTTTCTTGAAGTACAAGAGATGCAAGATAACGATTAAAACCTGACTATTCAGAAGAAGCAGTGGCTGGTCTCCTTTCTGACTTGCTGTTCTGGATCTGTCTGAGTCCCATAGTAGCCCTCACAGTGCTGTGCTCTGTATTGGTAGATAACACACCAGTGTTTTGACTGCTGTGAGTGCAGCATCAGGCAAGGGAAAGATTTTGGGAGGGTACACAAGCAGGCCAGCTGACCCAGACTGACCAACAACATACCATATGATGTTAGCTCAGACATAAAGCTAAGGAAAGGAGCAGGAAGGGGGAAGGTGTTCAGTGTTTCCAATGGCTGCCCACTAAAAAAACCAAGCATGCTGAAGCCCTGTTTCTCAGGACGTGACCTGATATTGTTGCAGATGGAAAGTAGAGATTAGATTTTCTGCTTTGCTTTTTGTGCGCGCAAGCTTGGCTTTTTACTTATAGTTAACTGCCTTATCTCAAAGTTCACAAGTTGCTTTCACCTTATTCCCTTCCCTCTGCTTGGCTGGGAAAAGAGAAGGGGTGATAGAGAGCAACTGTATGAGCGCTTGGCATCCAGCCAAAGTCAGCCTGTTACACTTGCCCCCACAATACTGTTTGGAGCTCATCTCACTGCACTTGGTACATTTTAAGCCTTCAGAGTCCAAATAGAACAAAACTTCAACTTAGGTTAAAAAATGTAGGCCCATTCGAGGCGTGCAGTTTATCTATAGCTTCTAGTTTCTCAGTGCATACATCCATCTCTCCTTCCCCAAAGACTAATCCTAACTTTCCTGGCATTTGATTCCCAGTCTCTGTTGATTTACACAAAAATATCTGAGGAACCCGCAATGATCAGCTCTTGAATGTTTTTTTTCTTCTCCTGAGTAGTTCAACTAACGGTTTGAGCCCTTACAAAGAGCACCAGAGCATCTGTACTTGGGTCACATCAAAGGTCCAGAAAGTCCAGTATCTCATCTTTAACAGAAGGCAATAGCAGATGCTAATTATAAGCTGCTATCAGTTTACATTAATATGCCAAGCTGCACAAATCATATTTGAAGCCTCTGACTCATCATCTATCTTGGATTTAGCTGCACTTGTTACAACCCTCATTCCTGCTTTTGGGAGTGGATGTAATGGGGAGCAGATGAACAGTTTAGCTGCAGCTATATGTAAGGAAAAGTGAACCAAAGCCTGTAGACTTTTTCACATGGTTTAAGTGTGACTTCTCTCTTTTCAGTCAGAAATTGAGCTGAGCCTTAAAATTGCTATAGCTGTCTGCCCAGCTTCATTCTCCTGCCCCTGATCCCCAAAATTAAGTATTTCTTCTAAAGATTTATGTATTATAGACCCACCTGGGAAAAAAAATGTTTGAATATGTAAATTAAACAGTAGAATTAAAAAACGAGGTTGTTTTACCTTTACTGGTCTGGACATGTAGGTAGTATTTGCAGTAATAAAAGCTGAAAAATGCTTAGATCAAGATGATATTTAAATTGGAAGATATCCCTTAAAATTATCCCCTTTAGAATAGAACTTTACATATTTGACAGGCTCTTAAATCCCACAGAAATTCTCATGGATTGTCACCACTGGGAAAATCTGTGAATTTATGACTTTTTGTAGGAATGGGCATTGTCACTTGGAAATGCAGCTGGACAGTTAAAGTTTGGATCAATGTTGTCTGGTTTTAGATCAGCTGGTAAATTTTGGGTTTTTAATGGACTTGTATGCACTTACATAATTTACAAACCATGCTGCTGCTTGATGAAGCATTGCCAGGTACAGAGGCAAATAAGAAGAGCTCCTTCTTCCAGAAGGAACTGGAAAACATCTGACCTTCATAATATTGGTATGGTGTAAGAATGCCTTGGTTATTAGCAGATGGTAGGTTAATATTTTGACTTTGAACTCATGAACTTTATTGACAAGCAGTGGAACTTTAGCACTGGGTCTGAAATCATAATTTCTTTAACACTCTTCCTTAGTTTGGACTTTGGAAGACTACAGAGAAAAAGCATTAGCCAAATTATGAATGCAGTAGTAGATAGAAAAAAGAGGTTTGAGTTAAAGGGATATATTCACAGAAAATATGCATCCTCTTGCAATTTTTTTGGCCATTGTCAAAATAACTAAATACTTGGAGAGCACCAAAACTCTCTCAATTTATCTCCGAAAACTATTCCTTGACCTTCCCTCCTCTCCTAGACAGAAAGCCCTATATATTTCCTTGCATGGAAAAATGTTTTCTACCCAAGGCCACTAGTAAATCAAAATTTTTTACTGCTTTTGCATATGTGTAAATAACTATGCAAAGTAATGAAGAAAGGGGCTGTGGGATTTCCATGTACTCAGTTTTTTTCAAATCCATTATCCACCATGGTTACAGCATTTTTCTTCTCTACACCCCTTATGCCTTCTTTTTGCTACACTGCAAACATAAAAAACCCACCCAAAACTTGAAGGCAAAATTCATAACAACATAAGGCTGGAACAACTACCAGCTTTCAGAAACCATTGTTTAATTGAAAAGCTATAAAGTAAAAGCAAGTACATGAATTGTTGAAATTTTCTGCATGAAACATTTATAGTGAAAAACTCCATTCCATAAAGATAGATGGAAGGACATCTTTTATGCAAAAATAAAACAATTTATTTTCCTGCAAAGTTGTCATCTTGTAAGCTTGTCTCTGAAGAACAAACTGGAGCACAGAGCTGCAGAAAAATGCAAACCCTACTTGCCAAGCATTCCTGCATCCACATGAGTGACCTAAGGGAGAGGATGGGGAGCCAAAGGTGGCACTGAGATGTAATGAATTAACCTGCCTCCTCCCATGAGAAGAAGTGTAAATAAAAATCAAAGGGATCTTTATCCCACTGACAATATGGTATGCAAGGTCACATGGCCTAATATTTTAAGAGGATTAAAGCTAAATCTCTGCAAACTTTGAAATGGCCCAACCAAGCCTGTAAGCTTTTCAATTTAAATGGGTGCACAGCATGAATTCTATGATCAGCTGGAATTTGGTAGGATGAGATGTAATGAAGTGGACTCTCAAACAATTCAATCCTGCAGTGATAGATTTTACATGGTATCTCTTAATTTGGAGCTGTGCAGGAGGTGGAAACAAAGCAGATCACCAAAAATAAAGCCCATTCTGAACAAAGCTTGTGTGAAAAGGAAAAAAATCCTTCGTATTTATTATTCATCACATTAGGAACACCATTTCTGTAGTTCTACTTCATTCCTAGAACTGCAAACACGAACACCTAACTGGAAAAAACAAACCACTTAAACAACACTTCCATCACTTTTACAAGACACCTCTGGAAACATGAAAAGCATACTGGAGAAAGCCCTCCCCTAGACAGTGAAGATCAGATTTTATCAGGTGCAAGGTACATGTGGAGTAAATCTACTCACCATATGGGGAAAATTGCTAATTGTCCAGCAGAATCTAGCCACCAGCTGGCAGGCAACTATTGACATGCAAACAAGAAGCAATCCCAATTACCACACATAAAAATAACATAAAAACATGCATTCAACCTGAATTGTCAATTGTCATTAGGGGTACAGATGACAGAAAAAGAAAAAAGAAGACGTAATGAACTAAAAATAATGAAGAAAAAGTAAAAGGAAAAAAAAGCATCTGCTCTGAAAGCAGCATGTGAATTTATGTGCTTGTGTTTTAGGAGTATTGCAAAATGTTTCCATGTTAAAAGTAGGGCCAGTAAAGCAGCTGGGGAAATACATTCCCTCTAATACTGATGGCTGCCCTTTGGAGCTCAGACATGATCCTTCACATATACAGAGAAGTGAACATTTGCTTTCCAAAATAGTGTCCCAGACAAGTAGTTTTCAAATCATTGTGCCGACACAATACCTGAAATTGCCTGGAAACTGAAACTGCTGCTGATCTACCGGAAAGTCTGGAAAGATTCTACAATTTTGTCATGAGTGCAGAACTCTTCTAGATATTAAGGTAATTGCTCTTTTCCAAAAAAAAATGAGAACAATTTAAATTATTTATGGAAAAGAAGTGGCTGATGAATTCTGGTTGGTTCTGTACCTTTTATCATTTCATGTGGAAATGTTAATATGGAGACACAGCATTTCCTTTCCTTTGCCACAGTCAGTGCTTTTTTTACAGCTTTGTCTTGTCCACTTTCTTTCAGCCTTCCTGTGGCTTCTACTAAATAAATTCATGAGTTAGCCAAGACACCTGGTGAAACAGAATACTACAAGAGAGACAGTATATTGTATATTTTCAGGAGAAAATGTAAGGAATTTTTAACCAACTAAGTTTTTAACCCAGATCCACTCAGAAGACAATGTTCACTATGTATGGACTGAGACTCTCTCAGTAACCCTTACGATGACAAAATAAAGTGGAAGCCATAGTACATTTTTTTTTTCAGTGTTATTCAATGCTAGTACCCAAGGTCTTCCTCAGCAAAATACATCCAAGGCAGGAGGACCAAGAAACTGCAAGGTGGGCTCAGTGTTCTCCAGCTACATTTCAGTAGCTCAGACACTCCTCTGTACACCTCTGTGTCCCTGAGAGGTCAAAACAGAAGGGTTGGGTGGAGGAGGTAAGTTAAAGAAAATAACAAAAAAAAAAACCCTCAAGAAAATGACAGTTTTTAAAGGAACAGTCAAGTAAGCATCATTCTACATAATAACCCAGTTTCAAGCACATATCTGAAGATCTTAATTAGCCCATTCTGCTGTTAATTTCACATATCCCCTCTTTGCCTTCAGTATCTTTATAGAACAATTTTCAGGCAACTGTAGCTATGTTTAAACCCATATCCATCTAGGCAGGATATGATTATGATTATTTATGATTAGTCCTCCAAGCATTCCCACTTGATCAGTGTAAGAACACTGAGAACTTAACCCGCTGCATTCCTGACCCTAGGTAACCCACTGCACCTCACTAAAATGATCATCATTTTTTTCCCAACAAAACTTTCATGAGTTGTTTTTTTTTTCTGATATACTCCTGTTAGTTTTACAGGACATTCTCAATTGTGGTTTTACTCGAAAGAAGATTATTATCTTTTTATTCATAGATATTCTTGGGACAAGACATCAGTTTGCAATTTGGGACCAGCAGTTTCACCTCTTGCTGTCCCAGGTGAGGTGCCCAGAGACTATATCTGACAGTGTTAGGTGTCTAAAGTGACAGCTGCCAGTGCCCTTGAGACTGGAATGGGCATGGACACAGTGACATTGGGATGCTCCATCGATTCACTCAGGCATTCCCTTGTGGGACTAGGAGAGCATCCCATCCCTCACTCTGGACTTCCTGGCCACAACTTGGACTCCTGTGGTATGGTAAGAAGAACAGGTCTGGTTTATTGGAGCAGGGCTGATCATCAGGTATCCCCCAGGCAGCACTGCTCACAGGATTTGTGCACTTTATTATTCCCTGTCCCATTTTTGATCCTCCTTTCTGCCACCTCATACCTCCTCTTGCCTACTGCAGCCTCTTCCCAAATAAACAGCAGCCATTTTTTCCCCCTGGCTGCCAGTTTTGTTATATCTATACCCAAATAATTTGTTACTGATGTAGTTATGTAGGTGTTGGTGGCCTTGCAGGACTATGGACAGGAAAGTCCCAGCATTCCTGAGCTCAGTTATCTGTGACAGCTGACTGTTCCTCATATAACTCCCTCTTACTCACCTGTGAAATCCCTCCCTCCCTCCTGGTGCTATCTCTAACTTCTGTCATGTCCTTAAGTGGTTATCTGTCACATCCAGCAATTTCTCATGTCACGCCCCATGCGTTTACACTGAACATCATGCCCATTTGGCTAAATGGCAGGGCAAGAGCCAGACAGAGGTGCATATATTTGCCTGTAGCCCTAAAAATCAGCTGAACAGACCTAGGATTCAAGTCATTTATCTCTTCCAAAGTGAAACATCCTTTTGTGCCCAAATGATAGTGTAAGCTCGTGTCCAGGGTTTTCTGAACAATCCTACACCAAAGGCGGCAGCACAGGCCAGTACATTTAGCAGTCCATTTTCAAACAAAACTGTTTTCCTATATTTAGAGCTTGAGTTTTCTTCTGGCTTCTGGTCCATTGTTCCTTTTTCTGGGCCATAAATGAGGTGATATAAGGCACTCTTTGGAAGACTAACTTTTTTGTCAACAAGCCTAACAGCAATGTGCTTGTGTGTAACAGGACACATGAAAGTAGGAGGCCCTTTCAGGTTTTGAACACAATGTACCTATGGAGTGATCTGACTAAAGTTTAGTTGCTCTTTGAGATGGGTAAAAAAAGAAGCTTCATGTTACAGGTAAACTGATCAAACAGATACTGAAAATTCAATCCCTGGTTTTCTCTACCTTCTTGCAAACTCTTTTCCTACTACATCAGATCTGGCTGTTCATCTGATCCCATAGCAGGGGTCCTGTCACAAGAGGTAAAATACAGCAGGAAGATCTTCATCAACATAGACAGCAACTCACTAATGCAAGCTTAATTTTAGGCTTGAGGCTCAGTTAATTTTTTATTCAAATCATAGTCAGAGGTGCTTCTTCAAAGTAAATGCAATCTGGAAGGCTCAGATTTCTTCTGCCCACACTAACACCCATCTGCAAAGCCAACTGTCCCGAAGATGGAAGAGCTCTCCCACCAAATGGGACACTGAGGCGATACTTCTTCATACACGGCCACTGCTGCTACACTGCTTCTGTGTATGGAAAACAAATATGACATTATGTGTCCCACCATATTTTTGATTTTCCATAAGCAAGGAAAAAAGTTCCATCTTTCTAAAAAAACTGGCTTCCTTCCAGATATCTCTGGATGGTTACCTCAAAAATGAAAGCATCAAGAAAGGTCCTGAGATATATATTTAACTTAGAACTATAAATATTTTTGTTGGACAGCACAACAAAATAACACTTGAAGGAAGCCAATACATTTTCATTACCGAAGAGGCAGAATACCTTGTACTAAAATTACAATATTGACTTAGCTGCAGTTACCTCCTTTCATTCATTTGAAGCCTTTGTCTCTGCTGTGGACATCCAGACAGTACCTTTATAGAGCAAAAATTATTTTCTTTTGTAAATTTACACAATATGAACATAATCCCACCTAAAAAATTGCAAGGGGATGAAAAAAAAGGCTGCTAAATTAGCTTCTCTGGGGTTAGGAGTGCATTATGGGTAGCAATTAGAAGATGTCTGCACTAACCATCAACCAAGTGAGCAGATTTAGCACATCATAGAAATTAATGAGTCTCCTTGTAAAAGATTATAGCAATTCTTTCCTCAAAACTACCTCCTTGCTTGCAGCACAGCAAATGCAATGTAACTTCTTGAGGCAATAGAGATGGTCCTCATTGAAATGCTGAGAGAGATGAAGGCAGATGCCATGGTGCCTAATGCAAGGAATGCAATAAAATCCTCTCACTTAACCTGCTCCACCTTCCTGCAGCTTGACCACGCTGGCCAAGAGGCTTGTAAGTTGAACTCCTGCATGTTTTATACGCAATGTTCCCAGCAAGATATATATTTGCTGAAGTACTTGATCCTTTCATGCTGTGGTCCTCCCCATCCTCCTAGTGGAATTTGTAGGTAAGGTCATTCTTAAGAAAAAAAAAAAAGCGAAAGAAAAAAAGAAAAATTAAAAATAAAGTTGGGAGAGAACTAGCAAAACGGAATGAAATCAGAAAGCTGAAAAATAAGACAGAGCACATTCTGGCCTTGTGCAATCGAGATTCCCAGACAATAACGAAGTTTCTCAGGCCACATTCGTATGCCAGAGATAGTCCACCTGAAATAAACAGCCTGTCTCCCCACTGAGAGGCTGCCACAGGTCTAGAATCAGCAACAAAGGAGTGAAATAAAATGATGAGAAGAGCTTAGGGATCATAGTGCTAATAGAAACACTGAACTAAGACAAAGCAGAGGAGTCTGAAGCATTATCACATCTTTGCAAGGAACCTGAAGGGAGAAGGCTAGCAGTTTCCAAGGGAACAACTTTGGTTTGAATGCTTGGCATGGGCTGGGACTTGAGGTAGATCCCTGACACAAAGCAACTGCATATCAAGGTGCTGTCCTCTTTTTTGGTAGTAAGAAGAAGCAAAAGAGTGGCAAAAAGAACTAATATAGAGAAAATGAAGACAGAAGTTAAACAGCTGAAATACTGGACTGCAAAAAGCACACATTCTTCTTTCTTACCTTCCATGAAAGGTACAATTTTCCAAGGAATAAGAGAATTTTGTCATAATAGCACACAGATCTTGACTGAGGAGTTACAATGTCAGGAGTTTGCTTTAAGACTGATGACTGTAGAACTGATTTGAACAGCAATATCTAAGTATATTTAGGAATTAAGATTCATTAAAATAAAACCCTCCGTTGCTTTCTCATTCTATTATCTGCAATGCCATTGTGGTTCTGCGATGAGAGGACATATTTCTAAGGGTTTTTTTCCACAGGGACTCACTTTCTTTCCCAATGTGGTCTTTCCCCATCAATCACTCCAAGCCTTTTCTCTCTGTCCTTTAAATATCTTGCTCCAACTGAATGGTTTCACCCTTCCTGAACAGTGGCTCCCTCACTTCGTGCTGCTTTCACACCTTTCCCCATCTCCTGTAGCCTGCACAACTATGCCCTGCCACTCCAATCACTCAAATACTTCACACACACAGCAGTTGCCATTCTACAGAGTGACACCCAATTGCACCCTGCGGAACTGTGAAATCCAGAAATTAACCATGATATTCTGCAAGACAGTGATTAGAAGAGGACTGTTCATCCAAAATAGGACTGATTGCGGTAATGTACCATTCAAACATGGACAGGTGACAGCAGACCTGTGTGCACCAAATATATTGTTATGGGGATTGGAGACCCCACTTGTTAAAAGTTCTACTCAATTTAAAGAACAGTTGAGTAGCTTTCTTTGCCTCTGAAGGAGTCTGCTGCTTGTCTGCCAGCTGTCGTATTGTCCCTATCTGAGGGAGCTTTTATACTTGGAGATCATAAAATATACTTCTGATGAGCTCTCTTTGCCTTTATAATGAGATAGATTACTCTATGCTGAAGTTATTTTCAGACATGTTCTGAAGGAAAAAATAGATCCAATATGCAGAGAGAAGTTTCACCTTAAAATGAAACTGTATAAATTGTTCATATATTTTTCCCAAAACCATGTAGTGCAGTTCTGCAGCAGAGTTCATTGTGGTATGTTTTTACCAGTTGTTTTTGCTTCCATAATTACAAGCAGCATATATGTGTTTAGCTTAAGAGAAGAAAAAGTGTTAGGCCTTTCACTCAGTCTGTAATACATAAATGCTTTATGCAGAACATGTACTTCTAGTGGAGTAGAAAAGGTTTGTGAGTCCTCAGTATACAAGAATCTCACCACCAAAATACACAACCCCTGTGTCTTAGACAAGTCATGGAACACATAATTCATTAAAAGTGTATGTGATTTTACCAAACAAACAGTGGAGGCACGCCTTTTTATTCAGCAGTTTCAGTTAGCCAGCTATACCTGTTTTTAACACCTCC
Organism: Calyptomena viridis; assembly: GCA_013390005.1. Lineage (NCBI taxonomy): Eukaryota > Metazoa > Chordata > Aves > Passeriformes > Eurylaimidae > Calyptomena > Calyptomena viridis. The sequence goes on along the minus strand of WEIV01021722.1, from coordinate 11,351 downwards.
ACAACCGGATGATACTCAAGGTGGGGAAAAAGTATATTACAACATAAACAAGCCTACATAAACAACAAGCTGAAGCCCACTTCAGCTATATCTTACCTAAAAGGAAAACTCATCCAAAAGTTGGTGCCAGGCTTGTAGAGTGTCCATGCAGATGGCAAAATAGATGTACAAAGTTATTGAGGTCTACAGAGGAAGGCTACATCAAATCATGCACCCATACATTCTTCGAAGCAACTCCAAATGCAAAGCCTAAGGACTGCTGTGTTAATTCACTGTCAGGGAAGACATGAAGACGGCAATGACACACCAGAAGAGAGCAAGACTATCTTCTGCACTCTCTTCCAACTGTGTAGACTATGTAGTCCATGCCAATAAGAGAACCAAAAGCCAGAGCAAGGACCTTTTTTATCAGTGCCCTCTCCAAGTCAGGTTGAAGTTAGAAATTAAGGAAATAGCAAGAAAATTACTGTGTTACAATTATTTTTGTTCATGATGAGAAGAAAAACAGAGTGTCGGTGCTATCTGTACTATTAAATCTTTAACAAAAGCATATCTACTGTATTCTTATCATCAGAAACCAGGAAGTACCTTTCCTAATCATGTGTCTTGTTCTCTGTGTAAAGAGTTAGATTTTCTCAAGAAATCTTATTTTGTTCTTCAACAAGAGAGGCAGAATATTACCCTCAAAACAGTCTGTTGAGGTAGCCTTGTAAGAGACAGATACTTGAAATTACTAACTCTTCAAAAATGTGCTTCACCCAGGCATCTGATCTCCCAATTGGATACTAGCACAATTGTACAACTGTGTAAAAAGCTTCAATGCTTTTAGAAAGGATTTTAAGAGTCCACGTGTTTTGCATGAAACACAACTGTTAGCATATGTGAAAAGCACATACATCAGGAAACCTGGCCACAAAACTCCCACATTTTTAGCTTGTGACCAGGTTTAGGTGGGAGACAGCTGCAAGAGTGAAACTGTCAATACAGTAGAAGCTCTGGGAGTTTCATCACTCAAGCTGCATTTGAGTTCTCAAATTCCAGGTCAGGGTACAGGCTTTTTCCAACCAGAGAAACACACCAGCAAACAGCTGCAATAAAAATTATTTGTCTGGACAATCAGGGAACTGTCTCCTAAGGCTATGACGTTAAATTTGGATGCAGCAGTGGAGAACCTTGCAGAAGAAAACAAAACTGGCTACACTTTTTCAAATGCAGAATAGGAGAGAGGCAGGATTTTTTTCCTAGTCTTAGGAACAGAAGTCCTTTTATGGGCTTGGGTTCTTGTAATTTAGTTATGTGGTCCCATATAAAAGATGATATATCTGACATTTCTTCATCCCTTTCTGTGCCTCAGAAAGGATCCATAAGGCAGATCACACGTGATTTATTACCTTGCATATGCTCAGCCAAGCCTACCTGGCTAAATGGGGTAGACAGGCAGACAGCTGGTTCTTCATCTTCTAAAAAAAAAGCAGTAAACTTTCAATAGCTGACAGCCCATTTGCTGGGGCTAAGTTTTTGTCATTGTTGTACTATTTTGTACTTTTAAGTATTTTGTGGACCTAAATGAAAAAGAAAGTAAATTAAATTGTTGCAGTCCCGTTACTATGTACTGGAAAAGGGCAATATTCAGTAATCAATTGCACAGGAAAAGCTGGATCCATAGTCCTGCCAGGTCATAGCTGAAGCTCTTGAATTGATAATTGAATTGATGGTGAGTGGACCTAAAAACTTTAATGCTTGCAAGCTTTAAAATTTAAAAAAATTTATTTCCCACAGGGAAACAGAAAGGATTTTCATCCATCCCATTCCCTGTCACACCCCCCCCCACCGTGAAGAGCAAAACATGCTTAAATGTAGCTAGATTATATATATGCATAACTACTCTATGAATAAATGTACACATTACATCATCCTTAACACTATTACACCACTGACTAATTAACATACCCATCTCCAACACCCATCTCCAACCAGATCCCTGCCCCTCTTGGGGGTCTTCTGGTGGTCTTTGGGGTCTTTTGGGGGTCTTGTCAGGCCCTTATCATCACCCTTGGCCTAGAGAACACTCTGTTATATACACAGCTAGCCACAAACTTGTTTGGTTTTATGAGATGCCAAAAAGTCTGGAGTGTCCCCATGCTATCTGTCTCCCTGTTCCTTGTTTTGTGACTATGCTTTTCATTCCAACCTTATCATTACCTAGGCGAGAGGAGAGAAGAAAAGAGAAAAAAACTACATGAAGCTCTAACTTAGCTTAAAACATTTATTAAAAATTAAAACCTAAACCTATATTTCCAAATCAATGTTGATTTAATTTTTTTACACTTGATGAGTTGTGCTGAAGTTATCTGAAAAGTGATACAGGACAATCTTAGAAGTATTGACTAACAGCCATAGTCTGAGCTTAACAAATGTTTAGATGACCTTCAAGGGTTTTGAGGATAATCCTCACAGGCTAAGATTGGGAATAAGACACTTCACAGCCCCAAACTCTATGTTGTCATGCCAGTTAATTGCTCTCAACACAGGACAGACAGTGGAAGGTGGGTTTTTTGCAACCCCTAGGGGACCTTAACTCCCGCATTGCTTACTTTGTTTCACCACTTGCTCTTGAAAATCTTGTAGGAGACTGCAGAACTCTATGGAGAATCAAAACAAATGGGGCATGAGTGAAATGGGAAAGTGGAAGTGGAAATATCAGATAAGATATAGTACTACTTCATTTTTGACCAAGAGTGAACGAGCTTGCCACAGCTCATCATGAGAGCAATTTCTTCTTTTGGCACCAGCTGCCACTTTTTACTTCTTTACCCTGTTTCCCCCGCTTCAAATTTCTTTATTCTCAACTTTTCTCCCTCTAGCAGTGTATCTACCTCCATTGCTGTGATTGAAGCTATACTCAAAATACCTTGAATCCATAAACTTGCTGTAACTCAAAGGAAAAAGCAAACTAAGGAGATGGAGAAATAATTTGGGAAGCTACACAGCTGCTGGTAGCTAAGTAGTTACTTTAAGGTGATCTTAGGTCTCCTTGCACTCATATACTGTGCTGTCACTGCAACTGCAGCAGTATCTCTCAGTAATTGGCATTCGTGCTTCGATTTTGGTTAGTTTTCTGTTAGTATTTCCAAAACATTTGCCATGAAAGGGTAAATCCTGTTGGAGAAAGCCCCATACAATGGATAGTGTTAATATTCTCTATGAACCACAGGTCTGTAGGTACAAGAGGGTCAAATGAATAAAGGAAGTTCAATCGCGTGTATATATATATATATATAAAGTCATCATTGAATCGTAAAATGGTTCGGGTAGGAAGGGGCCTTAATGATCATCTAGTTCCAACCCTCCTGCCATGAGAAGAGATGCCTCCCACCAGATCAGGTTGCTCAGTGTATAATGTATATAATATATATAATAAATATATAAATAGTCAGACATATATATGATCCATACATATATTTGATCATATCCTAGGTCCATTTAAGGTAATAATCAGTCTGATACACCGTTTCCCCCAAACAGACTGGCATAAACAAAAAGCTCATGTGTGAGGCAAACAGGAGACAGAGCTGACTCCAAGAAGCAATCAAGAATCAGCCACTGTATTTTTTTTTCTTCAAATCAAGTTTTAGAAGACTGTTCATAATCAGTTTATTCACATAAGTGTCTGCTTCCTCACTCAGATTCCAGCCATCTGTGGTACAATTAAATACATGAAATAAGAGAGTTTTCCCTGGACAATGCTAAATTACTATCTGCTGGAAAGGAAAGTTGTTTTGATGAAAGTCATGATAAAGGCAAGGCTGATGATCTACATAGGCAGAAAGACATATCATGCCAAGTTTCATTTATGTATGTTTTTATTTTTTCAGTTTGGCAAGCACCCTGCAGCACAGTTCAGTGATAACGGGTAGTGTTTGAATGAGTTGGTAAAGGATGTCAAACTGAGTACAAGAATGAAAGCACTGGCCTTGACTATGGAAGGTCTGGTTGATTTAAGAGCTAATTCAATGATACAAGCCTTCACTCAGCTTGTTTGTTCAAAGTATGCAAGCAGACCTTTTTCTCTTCTTTTTTTCTTCCTTGTTTTGTGAATGTGTGTTGCAGGCCTAAGGCATCTGTTCACAGGCTTTCTCTTTCTTACCATAGAGAAAAAGCTTCTTACCTGTCTGAAAGAGGAGTTAGGACACAACAGCGCTTTAATTAGTTGTGAAAGAGTTTTCTTCCTTCCTTTCAGTTCTGGGCATGCCTTTTTTTGTGTCACTCATGCCTCCCAAACTTTCCTCAACTACATCACCTCAGGACACTCACAGACAGATACAGCAAGTTGTGAGATGCTCATCTTTTGCCTCTGATGAGTGCTGGTCCTCTGTGAGCCAGCTGCTCTGCTGTGAGGAGGATGAGGCTGGCATGAGGCAGGGAGGGGAACTCTGGCTGCTAAGGGGTGAAACCAATCAGTTCCTCCTTGGCCTTATTTCCAGCCCACTGGCCTGCAGAAGGACAGTCTGGAGATCACTTGCTCATCTAGATCTCCAGCTGGGCTTGTCATGAAAACTAGTCCAGAGCTGGGGCTATCTCATCCTTTTGTAATTGGATCTGCCTTCTGGCTTGTCTGGACAATGGAGGAGTACTGTAGCATTTGCATGTATATTCCAATACTGTATGGGCTTGTCTTGTATGGAACTTGTTTTATTACAACTGAAGTGACTTATTAATATAAGAAAAAAAGGAAAAGATTAAATCCTTAAGATCCTGCAGGATAAAAATGGCCTTCTTGAATCAATTTTCATCTGACAGTACTGTAATTATGGATTATTTACCAAGATCCAGTCTTCTACTCACAGCACAAAAACTGCAAAGGTGCCTGGCACTAGTGAATTAGACAACAAACAGGGTGATTTTTCATTATTACAAATCATTAGTTCTTTTCATGTTTAAACTTGCCCTTTACAAAGACAGACTTCTTTTGGGTGTCTAGAAGATACAATATGCTTCCACCACAAACCAACTGGTATGTTAATCATTGCACTGGATTGATTCTGCCCTCTCCCAGAGAACAGCGTTAAAAGCCTTACAAAATATGAGCAAAGAAAGCAAACCACAAATGGACAAATAAGCCATTTCAAATAGAGAGATTGTAAGCTCAGGAACTTTATCAATATCCAGAACGTCAAAGGTGCAGTTCTTTCACTTGTTCCTGTGACCAGCACATCCTCTGTTCCCCAGACCTTTAAGAAAAGAGATCTCTTAATGGGACATACGTGAAACTCCCGGAGATCTGACAGAACTGTCTGAACTGGACTGCTTGGAAGTGATGGCATCCTAAAATCCTTTTCCTTGCAGGTGAGAAAATGTTACTGTGCTGCCCTCTAATGCTCACAGCCTTGCATTCATTCATGAAGGAGGAGGTTTGAGGTTAGTGTCACTTAATAAGCAAACCACTGCTTTTTTGTCTGCTCTCATCATGCAAAATTGGGAAAACAAGGCTTTATGCTAAATTCAGTGTCGCTTTTCCTATGCAAGCACACTTGTTATTATGCAGTGAAAGCATGAATTACTGAGCGCTTTGGGGCTGTAATCCAATTTGTGGATATTTCATTTAAAGTGTGCCATGAGTGAATTGTCCCACATTGATGTATTGATAGGCCCTAGGCTGATACTGTCACTGAGAGGTAAAACAAGGCAACTCAGCACAAAAAACAGAAAAAATAGAGGAACTATTCCTGTACAAAATCATGTTAGGCATGTTAGGTTCCTGTGCCTTTAAATTTTTGAGCATGTAGAAATGATGCTCTCTGGTCTATTATATCTTGCAGAACCATTTCACAGGATCACTTAATCTTTTTCAGGAGCTTCCCTATCCTGAGTTTCTTATTGTTCTCTCTCTGCACCACCTAAAACCCTGTCAAAACTTAAACCTGCTATCCTAATCCAAGATTGACTGCCTGAGCTTTGTGCTTTCATACATCCTGTTTTGCACTTTAATAGATGGAAGCAGATCCCCCCTCTTCTTCTTCCTTGCAAAGAGGTGCAGAAAAAGGGGAGGTGGAAATGATCAGGAGCTCCAGTTTAAGGCTCAGTGTCATTCAGCCCTCTTCTAGCTTCAAAACTCGACCTTGAAGTCTGAGAGCTACAGCAGCAGCCACACAATTATTACCAGCATGAGGACAGGAGGAAGAAGAGGAGGGAGGGTAGGGATGCAAGCAAGGAAACATTTCCACAGAAACCCAGTGAGGGTCAGGATCTAAACTAGCTTATCAAGCTGCATAAATATTAATCATATAGTTTAAGACTATATTCTGCTCCATCTGCAGAGTTTCACTGTAAGAGATTTCTCTAATAGGGCATGATGTCTCCAAGAGCCTTTTATTAATAATTAAAACACTATATCTCAAATTACTACCTGGTCCATGGAAGATAATGCTGTGTTGGCAGTGTCAGACAGGGGAGATCCTAGTGCATAATGCTAAGGTGAAGGGGTTAGGTATGCAACCTTCTACCTTTCTCTTCTTTATTTACATTTCAGTGCTTCCTAAAAGCCATGAGATCATGCCCTTCTTGTGCTAGGCTTCTGCTCCACACTTCTTTTTGCCCATCTGCAAAACGACAATGCTTTCATTTATCAAGATCTTTGAGGCCTACCAAGGAAAAGCATCATGAATGAGCTGGCTTGAAAAAGGACTTTTATGCCCAAGAGCTTTTCTTGTTAGAACATACCAGTGGAGATTTAAATGCTAGCACCAAAAAATTTTGCCTTGACTGTGGTCTTAGACTGTCTCAGGCAAGTTCCCTCCAGGCATATAGTAAAAGGTGGTTCTGAAAAAAGAAAATACACAGTAAGGAAAGAAAATTTACATTTAGGAATTCCTTTCTGCCTAGGAGGAACAGGAGACAAACACAGCACAGTGATTCAGCAATGCTTCAGCAAGGAGTGCTGAAGGGCACTAGAAAGACTCAAATGGTGATGTTGGAGGACTGTCAGTGTCATTGACTGGCCAGAAAGGTGGACGGGTGAAGCACCAGTTTGTTGTATGGCTTGTAGCACACAGAAATGTGTGTGTGATCAGCAACAATCCTCCTTCAGGAATCTCAGCCATACGAAATGAGAGCAGAGTAGTAACAAAGGGAGAAGATGAAATCAATCCAGATACATAATATTTTAATTGTGAGTTTATGTTGTTTTTCTTTTTTTCCATTGGAGGTGAATTTGAATCTGTCATCAGGCATAAAAGTATATACAAAGTCAGGTTCATGGATACTGGTCTGCCATGATGATAAAGTGCAGGGAGCGAAACAAACGGCACAGACAAAACTGAGACCATGCAATGCAGAAGGGGCCCTGGAACACAGATGATTCAAGGAAATGATGATTCAAGCATTACAGTTAACATGATGTAATTCCTACTCTACCAAGATTATGTGTTTAGCTCTGGGTGTGGCAATGTGGGCGTGGCAATGATGAAGCAATCAAGACTCTGCTGGAGTGTATCATTAGAGTGCATCCACGCTTGGAGTGACTTTTCTTTGGCAACTTGTGATGTCCCTGGATCTCTCTTACAATGGATTCTTCTTTTAATCCAAAATGAGCAAATCAACTGAATTTGTGAGCACCTTTAGCTTGGTCCATATTTAGAATGTTTACATCAGTGCAAGCAGATCTTGCATCTAATTGTGTTTGAAATTCCTCATGTCAGAAATCTGCTTTTGTGCCTGGAATGGTGTAAAAGAATTTCAGAACTGAGCTCACATCATTTTCAGAACAATGTCTACCACATTTTTAATTACTATATAGATTTACTTTACATGGGGATGTGGAGGGAATCACTGATGAGAGCTGAAGTTGTCAATGCAGCTTTTAGTGAGCTGCCCGATTTTTCCAGAGGTTGAAAGCTACTTGTTCTCATCTACTCTAGTCATAAGAGATTAATTCTAAACAGAACCTGGGTGCCAGATTTATTAGATAACAAATCTGGAAGAAGTAAAAGAAATCCCTAAGAAGCAGATGCTGGTGAGGTTGTTCAGAAAAAGTTTTGTTTAGAGCAGGCAGTATAACAAGGCACTCACGCAAATGGAGATGAACCTTTTTATTTCCTTTTGGGAACTATTTTAGCACCCATTACCTTCTCACTTCCTTTTTGTGCTCCTTTTGTTGTTGTTTTCTAATTTCATTTTGTCAGGATAGCTGGTTCACAGAAGACTTTTAATCTTTTGGCTAGATGTTGTAATTCTGTGAAAACAAATTAGATAGCTAATATGAGGGACAGAGAATTAACGGACATGTCTGAGGTCACACAATAGGTTAATGGCTAATCACAGTTTGAATACAGGAACTTCTAGTTATTAGACTTTTGCTGCAATTGACTGTGTTGTCTCCTGGAACTCTGGAGTGCTATAATATCACTTAAAAATTCATGTAAGTGTTGCATAGGTGAAAATTAAAAATGTATTCAGGAGAAAAAAATTGAGTTATTGGGAATCACTAACAAGCATCCAACACTGATCACTTGTTAAACAAACAGACAGGACTCTGATGAGATATATTTGATACCTTCAGAACAATTAATCAACTCTCAAAAGTGGCAAGTGTCAGTAGTAATATCTTACTTGTAGATCACTGAATAGCCACTGAAGGCTGTGCTTGTAATAGTCTTTCTTCCATTTGTTTCCTTGTCAGAATGTTGGCACCTACTGCTCTGCTGGGAATGCTGTGTGGAAGAAATTCTGCTCTCCCTTACCTATCTCTATCCAATTAAACCTCCATGGATTTCTGTCTTAATAAAATGGCAGTTATATTTTCTTTTTTCAGTTCATCTTTGCTGTTAAAAACCACTACTCCAAACATAATAGGTACTGTCTGCAATTGCTTAAATTGGGCATAAACATTTATTGCCTCCTTAGCTAAAAAAGGCAACCTTACTATTCATAGGATTGAGGAAAATTCCACTCAAGGTCAAGGAATCTGATGTTTTCAGGCAGCCTCATTACCCACATTAACACTGTGGAAGATGAGGCGAAACATCTGGTAGTGCCATAAAAAAGATAGAAATGTATGTATGTTTGCTTTAGCTCTTTATGTCAACATTGAGCCTCTGTTCCCATTTTGGGTCAATGTTCTGAAAAACTGCCAATCTCAAAAGGTTTCTTGGTCTCTGCAATTCTCTGTGACTGAAAAAACCCATGAGAATACTGAAATTGCCATCTTTTGCTGCTTGACAGCACTATCAGATTTCAGGCAGAGATGGCTTAGCCAATCTGATGTGGATTTTGTTTCATGTGTCTGACACCTGCAAGGTAACTCTCTATTGAAGAGCTATCGGCAATCCTCTGTCATCATGTCTACCAATGAAGTTTGCTCACCATGATGAAAATGAGTTACAAAACTGGAAAATGAGAGGATGGCTTCACAGCATGACAATTTCTGTGCTCCTTTCTTTCTACTCTCTAATGAGTTTCTGCCCCAATGACTTTGCAGCATGCCTTTCAGATTCTTTGGAGGGTGTGGAAGGGCAGCAACATCTCACCAGTTCCTGAAGGAGCAACACTCCTAGCTCATTGGAGGTGCACAAGTTTACAGAGCTACTTGTTTTTCTTCCTGATTTCCACCCTCATAAGAGTAGTTCTGGATCTATTTTATATCTGTAGGTTATGATCACACACTGACAGATGAAAGATATTGCTTTCTGGCTTCGTCTGAAGTCTGACACATGAGGTGTGGAAGGAGGGAAATGCAAGATCTGGCTCTACAACTCCTTGTCATATGGAAACGCTGCTGTTCAGTGTCTTAGTATGGAACTTTGAAGAGCTTCCCCTCCCTTAGAGGCAGGGAAGCACTTGTATTGGGCTGAAAAGCTGCCCGAATTACATGTACGTCGTGGCACATCTACACAGTGTGACTGCTTTGTATCCCATTAGCACTCCTGTTCATTTCAGTACAAGGCATATGTCTCTATTCAGCATTCAGGAACTCCTGCTGCAGGTGCCATGATCATCAAAAGCTGGTCTTTTTGTGATCAAAAGATTCCCGAAACTCACTTGCTCCCAGAAGGTCCAGAAATAAGGCAATGAGAACAGAAAGTTATCTACCAAAGTGTTGCTGTGGTATGCTGTGTTGGTCTGGACTTGTGATGTAGAAGAAAGACAGGAAAAAGAGAAGAGCCTGGTGGGGAAGTGTCAGGCATGAAACTGGTCCTCTGCCACTCCCACTCATTCTTTCCCAACCTGTATGTTTTCAGCTAAAGTGTGGAAGATTGTCCTTCACTGAAAATATTTCAACCTCAGTCATCATACTGCTGCAACCAGAGATAATAAACACAAGCTTTGCACTCTTCTGGTGACTGATGGGAAACTGCTGCAGATGAGCACAGGAATTGTACCCAACGGTTAATAGTGGGTGATGCTGTCTTTTCCAAGGTGGCCTTAGTGGAGTTCCATGCAGAGATGTGAAATTAAGATAATCTAAATCCACTATTTCACTCCATATGTTGTATTGCCTTAGCACACTTCCTTGCCTGTATTTTAGAGTGCTTCAATTCAGAGTAATTTAAAACCTCACCAGTACTCACTAGAGGGTTGGGGTTTATAACCTCAGTCAATTAAGTCCATGTGGATGAGTAATAGTAGTAAAACTCACAGTTTTCAATGGAGGGGAAAAAAAAAGAAAAAGAAAAGATTCTATAACCTAGCTATTCAAAAGAAATTATACTTTTAGTTACATGGAGAGACATTTGAAGACTTCTAATTGCTCCAAATCTATCTGCTAAAGAGTCATTGAATTCCATTTTAACCCCTCTCTGACACCAGGAAATAATGCTGTAATTGAACTGTGTCACCAGTGATCTCAGTTCAAAATCATTGGTTGTTCTTTTTCATATTTGCTCTAACATTACTATTCATTGCTTACAGGCATGGGGCCAGATTTGCTACCAGCATATGTGGGTACAACACCACTGAGAGTGGTACTGTTGTGTCCCGTTAGGCCTGTGATGAGGCTGGCCCCATGTGCTACGAGCTTTCATTAACCAATATATTCCTGTTACAGACTGTGATCTGTTCACCCAACATTCTCTTAAACATGTGGCAACACAGTAGAATAAAACTCAGTTAGGTCATGCTTTTTTATTCTCCCAATTTTTTTCTTTTTTATATCAGAATCTCATCTTTGGTCAATTTTATATCCACATGTGATCCTGATTTCATATGTAGACAATAAAGGAACAATATTTTTAAATAACTTGAGTTGCAGAGTGCTCTCTGATTCCTTGTTTATATCAATGTGGGTATGTAAAGTACCTTGGGTTCCTCTCCTTTGTCTCCACAGAACTTATTTGAAGAAAGAGAGAGAGAAAGAG
>WEIV01021720.1:14407-85777 GCA_013390005.1 Calyptomena viridis | reverse complement strand
AAAAAAAAAAAGGAAAAGAAGCAAACATCTCTTACTGAGTTGAAAACTATTTAATGAAAAGAAAGTCAAGGAAAGAAAACAATCATAAATGTATACAGTGTAAAAAGCATCATGCTGTTTTCTTATATAAGTGAAAACACCTTATTTCTTAAATAAGTGAAGTATTGCCCAAGTGTTATATTTAGGTCCAAGAGCTTCTAGGAACATCTGCCCAAAATGCATTTGGACAGTTCTTTGTAAAAAGAAATCAAATAAATCAAGACAAAGGAGACAAAACCGGGAATGCATGATACAACACACCATAAATAAAAGACATTGTGGAATTCCTATCTACCGCTTCTTGCAGTGCACAAACAAGGAGATATTCAATGAAACACTGAGGCAATCAATCTGAACCTGAAAAAATGAAATATCTTTTCAGACCACCTCTGAGAACAGTCATTTAGAAATGTAATAAGAACATCCACAGTTATTCAGGGAAATAATAGCAGGGAAATATAAACTGTCATGCACCTGGTCATTTCTCAAGCAATTACTAATGAGGTTAGGAAGAACCTTTTCTTATGAGCAAGACATTTCATAACTGTCCATTTCAAGCTTCTGTTCACTTCACTGAAGGAACTACACGGAGAGAATAAAATACTACATCATATTGAAACAAGAGGCTTAGGATATAGCAGGCAAAAATCCTTTCCTGGATTCCTGTATGATATATATGCCAACAAGGAGATATAATCCATTTCAGGGCATGTGAAACTTTTTCTCTTCATGAGTATAGAGGAGGGACATAACACACATGAAACTTCTCCTTCATCAGTTTAAATCTGAACATGTAAAAATTTGATTTCTGTGCAGTAGGGCCAAAGGCTAACCAATGTTGTTTATCATTATTATTCTAATCAGAGTTTTAAAGCAAAGCATATTACAGTAATAGGCTTTACTTTGTCACGCTTCAAGAATATTAATGAATATATGCTTTTAGCACTTCTGTGAAGTAGGAAAGTGATACAGGAATACCTTCATTAATATGTGAGACATAACAAAGAAAAAACCATTATAATAATAATATATTTTAGAAGCAGAAGACTGGGGCATAAGAGAATGAAGTAACTTGCCAAAGGTAACCAAAAGGGCCATAATGTAGACAGCAGCTATGTTTTGATGCCATAATCACAAAAATTATCTTTCCTTATAGCTGAGAAAATTTGTAGCTGGGGGAAACAACTCTGTAAATCTGTAATGCTGCCAAAATTAGCTGGTAGATATCCAAAATTTAAAAAGACAGGAAAATAGCATTCTTTCTACCATGTAGAAAACCAAAGTTATAACAAAAAACAGCTGCAAACATCCTCTTGAGTTTCTAATGTTTATTTCTTTTCCTCAAGATTACAACCATTTACGCTTGCAAACCAACATTCTGGTCTCTTTGTGGAAAAGTACCTATATTTTTCTTTAAGTGTAAAGCAAAAATAACCAGGTAACCAATAAATTCTGCACACAAAAAAAGTATTTCTACTGTAAACCCACAACTATTAAGTATAGAAAAGTACTAATAAGTACATAAAGTATCATCCAGCTCCCAAAGAGTTTCAATTTGTTCAGTGAAGCCACAGGGTCATATTTTCCCTACTATCCACAACACTGGAAAAGACTATACTACTGTGACCTGCAGCCAAAATTCTGAATGTTTGCCAATGGATCACTGAGGAACTCTACAGAAATATCATTGAACAGAGAGGATCACATGCATACACAGTAGTCACAGCAAGAAATTATGGTCTGTGAGATCTACTGGTCTAACTGGAATTTGGTTTAAGGGTGCTTAAGAAATAGTCAGACAAATTTACAAAATTATTGCAGTGTCTCTGATTATTCTTGATATAGGATAGTACAGTAAGACTTTAAGTAACTCTACTTTTTTGTACAGTTTGCAGTACATTCAAAATTCTGGTAATTCAAAATTACTAGAAAAATAATACACTCTAAGTATCTTAATGTCTGAGAGATACTTGCTCAGTTACTTATAAGAAAGTGTCAAAACTGTCTTTATAAAGTGATACTAATTCTAGTTTATGGAAGGAGCACTCATTCAAGAAGAAGGAGAGGTTCTTGAATGAGAAAAGTGCATGTATATTATGGGTACAGACATGAATAGCACCTTAAATAAATGTGAACATAGCACATTAAGAAAGACCTCATTAATATCTCGGAATATTAAAGGAAGTAATGTATGTTTCAAAGTCAACACTTGCCATAAAACTCATTTTCTTGTAAGTAATAAATCAAGTATCAGTAGTTGAATAAGAAGTGAAGTGATAAGATGATGTGAAAAGTGTTTTTCTTTGAAAAATATATTAGGAAGAATTCCAGTTTAAGTATCAATTAACAGATGTGTCACAACCTCCCCCTATTCTTCCTTTTCCCCAAACCCAAATACCTCTTGCTGCTACTCATATGTATTTTTATTGGAAAAAAAGAAGGAAAGAAGCTGTGAAAGGTGAGATGACAGTGAGAAAACTACAAATGAAAGCCATTGGTCTGCTTAACAGAATTTAGAATGGGATTCAGAATTAGATAAAACACTAGAGAATATGAAGAATATATAAATTAAATACTATAGGCCAGCTACTAGAGTTCTTTCTCCAGAAGAGCTCTGACTGACAGGAATTTACCTGAAGAGAGAGCAGCATTTAGACCTAAGGGTGTCAGAGAGCCACGGGGTGCAGATCAATAATGCAAGATAGAGTAATGTATTTTACTTACTGCACATTATCTTTTCCTCATGCTTTTTAATTTGGATGGGAAGATTTAAAACAAATCAGTTCTCCTAAGTGAATTGCTATTGTTGCTAGCACTATGGCTAATTTGCAGGACACTGCTTCAAGCATTCTCATTAATCAAGGATTTAAAAGTCAGTGGAAAATCCCTTATTTACAGTGAGTGCCTAATAGGATAACATCCAACTGGTATCATCATAATACACGATCGGATTAGAATGTCTCTTGGGCGAATTGTTCAAATTCATTTAAGAAGTGATACTCCAGTTGTAAGAGATTAAAAAAAATATTAAAATAGCAGGTGTACAATCTGAAGGGACAGGGACAATTTCTTTTGATTGCATCTTCTTTTCTTTCTGTATTTCCAGATTTTTCATATTTAATTTGCAGATATGGCTGTACAATTTAAAATGCAGTTCATTGTAAAATGTGGATTCTTAAAAAGTTGGACATTTGTATACATTTCAGAAAAAAGATGGTAGAAAAACTTTACAATTAACATGCCAATAAAAAAATTAGACCCAACCCCCCCACATTTAGTAAAAGTAGATGTTACTGCACAGCGTTGGTTCTGACAGCTATTCAGGGGTGTGGACCCTGCAGGAATAAGTCTTGCTTATATCATCCAGGTCTGCTTGCAAAAATAAAGAATTTGGGATTTGTCTCTCAGCAAAGAGACAGTTTAAAATATCACCAATCTGCCACGTTGCCTGAGGAAAGAAATGGTGACTATTTCAAGAAAGCTCCTGGCCAGATGGAAAAATGATGCTGTAGTCATGACTTAAATACAGCGACAGTCTGTAGCTATGGATAAATATCAAGCTGTCTCAAAGGTTTCTACCATGGGTTCAAAACTAGTACCAGGAAATATGGTTGCGACCTTCTAATAGTGCTCTTTGAATGTTATGTCATTAAAAGAAATAGTTGCAAATGAATAAACAATACAGGAAAGGAACTTTTTATTATTGTTCATTTTTTACACGTCTGGACATAAATACATACCATCTTATTTAGTTTTTATGTATGAAGTCTACTATACCTGAGGATATGAGAGAAATATGATCTAAAAATTAAATCACCAATCTGAGTTGTGCATTCATTAACAGGATAATAGATCCGGTATATTTTCTCTTGTAGTATTCCACCAGCTCTCCTTTAAATCATAGCACCCCACAGCTACTCTGAATACAGTTTATTCCCTTCTTGTTCAATAATATACTTTATGCCATGAGAAGTGCAAGTAAATCCAAATTACACAATAGTTAAAAACTAGCACTCCTAAATTACTATATAAAATATAAACAGCACAACTGCTTGTGACTACTGTTTAAACTTCAACTGTGTAATTCAGAACCGCTCTTATTTATTTGTACAGCTTTGGTGCTGAACAATACCAGAGGCAGGCGCTGCTGTGCTTGATGCTAAAGGCAGCTGGAAGGCAAAGGCTCTGCTCTGAGGAGCTTATAGTTTGATTTTGAACCAAACG
Source organism: Calyptomena viridis (assembly GCA_013390005.1). Taxonomy (NCBI): domain Eukaryota; kingdom Metazoa; phylum Chordata; class Aves; order Passeriformes; family Eurylaimidae; genus Calyptomena; species Calyptomena viridis. The sequence goes on along the minus strand of WEIV01021720.1, from coordinate 81,514 downwards.
CAACAAATGAGTGTGAGAGAGATAGGAGGATGAAAAGGGTCAAGTGAGGATGCTACTGATAGGTGCTAGTAGTTATGCAGGCTCTGATCAGGCACATTTTCCAAAATCATGCTCCCATACAGCAGGAAGGAAGGTCAGGAAGAAAGCAAGCAGAGGAAAGTCAGGCAGGAGCCTGTGACTGGCCAAAGAGAACAGATGGTGCCTGGAGAGCACTGCTGAGACTGGAAGCTTCTCTGAGGAAACTCAGTGTTTTTAAAACTGTCTGGTGAGCGCAGAGAAGACAGCCAGGGCGACGTGGGAAGAGGCAGACAGCACCAACACCTGATGGTTAAGGCATGGGAGGACAGAGCATGGTTGTGTTGAGAGGAGAAGCAACAAAGAAAAGTGAGAAATTAATGGTAAGGTCATGGGAGCAAAGGAGATGAGGCGGTAAAAGAGGAGGCCAAGGACACTAGGATGTTGATAACAAGAGGTTTGATTATGTGAAGATTAATAGGAAAGAATTCAATGACTGTTAGCATATGGCTGTCTAAAAACATACTTTCAGATGTAGGACAAGAAAATTAAACCTCTAATTCTCGTTTTCGCCTTTTCTGTAATGCTTAGTTATCACCTCTGCTTACCTTACTTCATTTTTCTTCCTGAAAACAAAGCTTATTCAAATACTTTTAATTTAGTTCAGAGAGAAACAGCTACAACTAATATTTCAACACAGAGGTCTGCTTCAGCTTTGCAGAAGAGTATATAGCTAGGGCCATGATATAAAGAAACGTTTTGGAAACCCAACAGATATACACTATGTTCTCTTCATTAGCTGTGGCAAACAGCAATGTTTACAGAAAGGAGCTTAGAGCATTTTTGTACTTTTCCAGTGGACACATTAACTTCAGAAGCAGTGAGGGACTTTGCCAAAAACTAATCCCTTGAATATATTCCTTCCCCCTGCTTTTTTTCCCTTTAAAAGGAGGAATAAAGTAACCTAAACCAATGGAACTACTGGCAGAAACCAACAGGGCATGAAAAATCGCAAAAGACTTAATGTGGAAAAAATAAAATTTCATTTTTTGGGATGGTAATAACGGCACAATTTTCTAGCCAAACAATTTGAATTTAATTTTCACGTATGGAGCAGATCTCAATGACTGGATTTTGAAACAGTTGTAGAAAGAAACATAAATATGTCACATTAATCAGGTGTATTCCTCACCTAGCTTCGCCTGAGTGTTAATAACCTCCCATTGCATGAGGCAGTTTGCTGAGAAAGATGCAATAGTGATCTAACTGTAATATCAGCTCTAGATTACATGCTGTTTAGACATCTGCCTCTAATGCTATATTTAACCTGCTATAGGTCAAACAAGTACATGTGCATCAATTACTGCTCATCCACTCACATAAAAAAAGTATTTTCTTGGCATCGTGTTACTGAAAAATGTTATATCTGGACACGGGTATTAAAACGCTAATATTTCAAGCACATACACCATATTTATCATAGCTTTTGCTAACTGCTGACATATTATTACCCTGTAATGTGAAAATACAGTAACTGAAAATCGAAACACTTTCTCAAAACTAGACCTAATCTAATTAATACTATCATGTTATTTCTTGAATTGGTCAGTGACACTTGGAGAAAGCAAAAGCCTTGATTAATGAGTTCCTCTCAGGAAACCTCAAGGATATAGCAGCCAAACACAATGAGGCCTTTCACTTAGCGAAATAAGTGTAGCAATTAAACTCTGAGATGCAGGTAAAAAGCTCAAGACAATGCCTTAGATGCCCTGCAGGCCACCTTCAGTCTCTGTCCCCACATCACAGCAGTGGTGGGAACACACCTGCCCCACACAGCAAAGCAGAATAACCTCATTTCTGGCCTCCATCTCTCTACACACAGATGGTCTATCTTTCCACAAGACAACTTTAAAATCTGTGATATTAATCCCATGCAAAGCAGCAATTGTATTAAATCTCCAGCTACCCTCCTCCACCCAAACACCTAAATTCTCATGGGCAAAATTATCACAAATAGTGGAAATATATTTGAGAAAAGGATTTATAGCAAAATAATATCAACACAACCGCATGCCTTTTCTTAAAGCTCTGAATTTGAAGTTAATTGCTTTGATTGAAGTCTTAGAGTCACTCATCTCATCAGGAAAGAAGCAGAAGCAGAGCTGAGAAAATTCCCATGCTGACAAAGCTGCAACATTTTACCTGGACAGCTAGACAGGCAGCACTCTGCACTAATCTTTAAAAATAAAAGCATCAGTAATTAAAAATAAGAAAACAATCCAAATATTTTCCTATCAGGTCATGTCCCTTACTTCCTGCAACAGATGGATAATGTTAGTTTCACAGATGTAGATCAAACCCAATTTCTGTATTAATTACATTTATGAATGTCACTTTTCTTGTTCACTTGTGAAACTTTTTTGGAGCTGCTGTCCAGAAAATTATCCCTCCTGTTTCTCTTCCTGCTGGCAATTAAGGAAAATGCACACAAAGATATTAATTCAGTTTTCAGTTTTCATTGGCCACTCTTCTATATTTAAAGGCCTTGAAAGGAGATATTTAAGAGAACACTCACTGCATAATAGCAGGGGCTGCTTATGACTTCCTGAAACAAGTTGATCCTGCACTAGCTGTGGTTCTTGGAAGCAGAGCAAGAAGCAACCACACTGTGACAGAGCACCACAAATGGGAGTCACTGTTTATCAGTGTTCGATGGGAAGGTGCTGGATCATTTTTGGGCATAATTACTTTGTCACAGTTAAAGCATGGGAATTGGTGTTTACAGAAGGAACAACTGATGTTTACCATGAAAGGTGCAGGCTGCAATGAAGAGTGAATTGTCCATCTTTCACATCCTTCACATCGAAGATTGGTCATGTCATAAAAACTCGATGACACGTTTGGCATGAAAAGTCATGCCACAATCATGCACATTTTTGCATTGATTAAGACCTAAAGGTGTTTTGCAGTGCCAAAGGAGTGGACCAGCATTTGACATTTTTCCTGAAAATGGTATGATATCGTCTTGCTTCTGATTGATGCAGAACCAAAGGTACAGTAAAAAGACCAAACTGCTTCTATCTCTCCTATTGGAAATATTGAGGATGAGTGGCCAGCTGGGAATAAGAAATGTATGAGCTCTGTATCACGTGTACATTGTTCCCTTTGCTCCATCCTGGTCTCTCCCTCCCTCACTTCTGCAGTGGGGCTGATGGAAATGGGAGCTCATGTCCCTGGTCTCAGGACTCCTGTCTCAGTGCTCTTGGGAACTGCAGGCTGACCCCTCAGCTTGGTCTGCCCCAGAACCACCAGCACTCCATGTGAGGTTGCAGGCAGAACTAGCCCAATGCTTTTTCATGTTGGAGAAAAAAAGACAGATGAAAGATGAGGCATGAACCTAAACTTAATCCCTTGAAAGGAGATATTGATATGCAACATGCCAGGAAACAAATCACTACCACCTAATTGCATAATGCCTAGTATATTATTTATACTGTGCCATTTGTTAAAGCAGTCATGGCTGCTTGGATGAAGAATGAATTAATCACTATATTACCTCTTTCTCATCTAACTTTTAGACTCTCAGTAGTGTAACATTTCTGTTTCCAGAAATAATTTTGTTGGCTAATTTTCATTCTGTGATTACAAACAGTTCTGCCACGGATTATACTGATCAAAAGAAGCTGTGCTTCTTTTCAAGTTACCTTATTTCCCCCAGGTAAGTAAAATAGGTTAAAAACAATGAACAGGTATTCTGTGAACTCTTTAAAAGTCACTGGTGCTTTATTTCCAAAATTCTTTTCAGAACATTCATATTTCTCTCCCATAAACACCATACTTCATTACAGAACAACAGAAATGCAGTTTGATTTTTGTTTTGTTTTTACATTTGCACTGAGCCTAAAATATATGGAACAGAATGTGATTGATGAAATACAATCCTATTATTTTCTCCTAGGCAAGAAAATTATTTTGCCTCCAAGTATGAGAAAAATGTTTCTGGGCATTATGCTTGTATTTTCTGGTATCATTTTATTTTTAGCCACCTAGTTTGCTGAAGTAAACATTTTGGTCTCCATTAATTCTGAACTCACAAAACACAGTGGAGACTTTTGCAGATTCTTTTTCTTTTTAATTCAGAGAGAGACTGCGCTTATTAAATGGCAACACTACAACAGGGATAGCAAATTTATTAATTTATATTTCTATATTACCAATCACAAGTACAGAGATTGTTGAATTTTTGGAATATATGTCTTACTACATTTGTATTAATTTCAGAAAGCTCAGGCATAGCATTATTAAAGACTTCAAAATTGACTATTTGAGTTTTTGCTGAGGAAGTGGAGTTGCTTTTAATTGACCATTGAGCTTCTAGCTTTTTTTTCCCCTAACTTAATCACATGTTTTAAGATCATTCTTAGCAAAACTTAATAAAGGTGGAGAAAGAACTGGAACCAACATTGGGCACTTTTAAGATTCAGCTGGACCAGTTGATCCTTGAGTTCCCTTTCAACTTGGTATTCTGTGATTCTAGGATTTATTTAGTTACGAAAATCCCCCTTATATAGCAAAGTTAGAAAGATATTAACTTTGAACTACACTTCCATCTTTTTTATAAAATTACAGTACTGCCACTTTTACTTACTGTGAGTATCCCTGACTATTAAATTATGTCACACAAGAATATCTTGCTCTACTGACATCCATGGGAATTTTTTCCCTGGCCTCAAAAGAGCGGAAGGCAAGAAAAGTCACAAGGAATACTTCCTGAAACTAACAGTCTCTGTTCTCAGTATATTTTCAGGAAATATAGGATATTTCCTATCTTGTTTCAAAGACCACAGGGCAAAAAGTATTAATTTTAGAAAAAAATTAGAAAGCTGCATAAACTATTAGACTCGTTTTTAGCCATTTAGGTAAACCAGCCTCATCTTGCTCCAGAGAGAGACAAGTGAGAGACAGAGATAGTACAAAGAAAACATGGGATCTTCTATTTCACACTGACCTACCTATTCTGTGGTCTTCAAGTTCATTTGAGCATGTCTTTGGCTCAAGCCAAATTAGATTAAGTCAGTCAGAGCAGGTGAGTATCTGCTAATATCCCTCTCCCAACCAGAGTTTTTCTCTCCTGAAGGAAATTGAGCACCAATCTTAATGCCAACACTTTCCTTCCTTGAGTTTTATAGTAAAAACTAAAATTTAAATCTTTTGAGGGATCCTTTGTCACATTTTATTTCCCAGTATCAGTAAGTTACACAGGTTTAGCCAAAGCTGGGAAAACAAAACTGAAGCCAGTTTCCCAGAAATCTGTCTTTGAAACATGGCTGTATTAAGCAGTTAGTTCTACTACTCAAAAATTCCCACATTTCCTTATCTCAATGTTTTAAATAAAAACTTAAAACAACAATGGCAGGACCACAGAAAATACTGAGGAAATAATCTACTAGTTTCAAAGGCTGAGAAATGTCCTACAGAAGAGCTTCATTCTGCAAATAGAACTTGGTAATACCAACAAGAGCTAGTTAGTTACACATACACTGGAAGGAGACAATGCCTAACACCTTTCAATTAAAGTAAGAGATTCATCAAAGCCACTGTTCCAGCGATACTGCTAATTACATAGGTTCTGAAAGTGTACATTCGTCACAAAGGCATTTGGGTTTGTTAATGATTTTATTTCATAACTGTCTAACAAAGGGCATTCAAGGTTCAGGTGAGAAACACACTACAGGAAAGCAGCGATGCTCTGTATGCCTGGATACTCCAGGTGATTGCTGTGGGAGTGGCACACGCTGTACATGGCATTATTTAGTCAAGCACCTATGTACAATTAATTGTTTCCAGGCTTCAATTTTCTTAAGTAATCACTTTCAACAAAAACCAGAAAGTTTAAACCCATTTTATTTGGATAACAAATGTTTTATCTCTGTCAGTGCTGTCAATTCAATATATATCAGAGAATAGTACGATACTACCCTTAGGAGTCAGTGTTTTCCATTTTGAAGATCTTGTTTGCAATCGCTCTTAGTTTTATCAAATTAGCCAGTTAAAGATACATTCCAATCCCGTTGGCACGGTTTTAGGCTGGGTGTATCAAATCCTGTCTATGTGCATGCACCTACAATTGTAATAAAACAGTTCCATAACTTCCCAGATCAGGTGAAGTAAAAACAAAAATAGAAGAAGACAGAAATATTATTTACATGTAGATGTTGTTTATAACCACATTATTGACCAGGAATCTACCTTTTTCATCACATGTATAAAAATCTACCCAAGGGAATCACTTCTTAACTGCAGCTCACACAGGAGGTCATTTGAATTTGGGACCTAAAAATATGGTCTTCTTTTAGATGATAGGTAATGGTTTTCCAGTACCAAAGAGAGGAACTGAGACCTAGGAAACCATTTCTCCTGTGCTATTTGTGCTGCTGCTGCTGGCACTGGGGTGGTGCTGAGGAATAGGCCAGATTGAGTAGGAAGGAGAGAGAAATCAGGCTAGAAGGGATACTGAGATGAAGGGCCAGAAATGTGTGAAAGGTAACAGAGATAAGCTGCTGGAGGATTTGGGAAGAGAAACAAAACAGTGTGCCTACTGTAAGGCTGGGAGGACATAGACCATTGCAAAGGGAAGAGAGGATGGTGGGAAAAAGTTACAGTAAACCAGTAAAGTGGTCCATGGAGAGCCATGGAGAACAGCAGGCATGGAGAGACTTGGGATAAGGACAAAGAATGCTGGACCAGCCATCAGTGGGAAAAATTACGGATTTGTAGCCTTCAGATCAGGCACCAAGATTTCAGCTTTTTATTCACTGTCAGTTCATAATCTGCTAATCACTCTAGCAAAGACTTCAACTCTTCTGCAGATGTCTGGGCTACTTGGATCTATCACCTTAAAGGACATAAATCTAAGGCAGAGATCTACAAGGTGAATTCACAGGCTGTCCATTTCAGAGTGTAAGTTTGAGAGTGTATAGAGGAATATGTTTGTTTTTAAAGGAACTCAGAACACAAAATACAAAACATTTAATTTGGAAAATTTTAAGTGTGAAAAGGAACGAACGACCAACCATTAGGGGATGCCAGAACTTGAGTCTGACATGAAGCTTTAATTCATACGCCTTGTGTCTGCACAATCTGATGCCATCTTTAATAACATTCTGGTACAGATTAATAACAACATATTTGAATGTCAGTTGGTATAAAGCTATACTGTTCCACAGAAACAAAATATTCACGCTTCAGATGTGCATTTGGCCCAACATTTCTTGTGATACCATTTAAAACTGAAAGCCCAATACTATAGGGAATTATCTTAAACTTGAATATGCCTAAGGCTACGTACTAATCGCTGTTCTAACTGCAACATAGCATGCTTCTCAGTAACACCTCAAAGACACTTTTGCTGTGAGGAAATAAAAAAACCCCTCTAAGTTAAAATTATTGTCATATAAAGTCTGGATTTTTGACCTTCATTATTACATTAAGAGCAATAACTAGGAATGTGGTAGAGAATTTAAAATAGAATGCAAAGTGAGATATTAACCATCCAGTTATTCAGTAGCGCACTGTATTTTGACAAGGTCTTTCCATTCCCTGACAGGAACCTATAAGTTATCTGTTAAAATTTCTTTTCATAAGACCTTGTATTTGTTGAAATACAGAACAAAAGCAAGGAAATTTCAATTTGATTGGAGCACAAACAGCAAGATAGTGTAAGATTTCTCTTTAGAAGTAAAAAGGATTTCACAAGACTCAGGTTCAAACTCAGATGGCAGTCTAGAAGTTCTTGTTGGTGCAACTGAAACATTTAGTCGGCTCCCTAAGTAGGCATGCTTTGTCAGGAAAGTCTATAATTAAACTCCCTGAGTCTGTCAGTCTTGTCTACATGGGAACGCTACTGTGATACAAATGAAGTTAATTTAAACTGTTATAACTCCCAGGTGCATAAATTTATGTTGGGGAAAAAAGACTGGACGTTTTCTGCATAGCTTTGGAGGGCAGTGTAAGCTACCTCCATCCAGCCCATAGTTTTGCTCTGTATATCAATGGGAGGAGGTGGAAGCATCAGATTGTATGGGTTCATCTATACTCATGAAATGGCAGCAGCCTGATGTGCCAGACCCTTCACAGGAACAAGCTGTTACACTCACACTGACACGTTCCATGTGTCCGACTGCACAGCAAACTCCACCACACCTCAGCTTTCAGGTTTAGCTCTCTTCTCTCTAACAGCTATGTGCTGTGCAATGAAAACAATGCAGACTAATGTGAGAAAATCTGAATTAAAAAAAAACTATTTCAGTCCTTCTCCCCCTGCTTCAACATCAGGCATCCAGGCAGTTTACCACTGTCAGCGTGCCCTGAATTCCTCCTGCTGGACAGCCATTGAAGGGTCACATTCAAGTCTCCTTGGCTTTTAAGAGCCCGAGGAAGCTTCAGTACTGTCTCCCTTCAGCAGTGTAGCACAGCACCTTAATATACAGAGGTGGGGGGGCTTTTTTCTTTACATTTTTTTTTTTTATCATCTTTACAAAAACATGCTATCACTAGACTCTCCAGATATCTTAGATTCCCCAGATTCCTTAGATCTGAACAAAGCTATAAAACTACCTTCACACATCGCCCATCATTGATTTCTCACATCTTTAGTATTCTATGGTCTCACACAAGAGACCCAACCTTTTCCTCCCCTGCTGTTCTCCTGAGGTCTGTCCTTTGGAGCATGGGACGTCTCTCTTCTCCCTAATATCACTGCAAAATCTATTTTTTATAACCTCTGCTCACCTCTGTCTCTCTGCTGAAAGATTTCTAATTAGCCTGCTTGGATGATCGAAATCCTCTGTTGCCCTCAGTGCTCTACCTTTTGCAGTCATTGTTCAGACTTCACTGAATCAGTCTAGGACCACAGGTGAAACTACTTTATCTGTTGCTCTCTTTTCATCATAATGATAATGGAATAACACACTCTTCACTTAATGTTACCAACATATGATGAACTTTAATATCTGTAATAAACTTCCACACAGAGGAACAGATTTTGAGCTACTTGGAAGGGACAGGAGTGCAGGAGCTGCCTGCAAGGCACTGCTGAGCCCTTCTTCTTCTTGATCACCTTTTAAGCAGAAAACTAGTCCTGATATGCATATGAACATTTTACACTATGACACCAAATGGGCGAGTACTCCTTGGCTACTCTGTGATGTACCTTTTGCCATTTGGGGCATCGCTTCCTAGTTTTATCCAACAGCACAAAGGAGGAATTGGGATCCAGAATTTGGCCAAAAACATTACATAAATGCAAGTTATATTATTAGGATCCCTCAAGGAAGCTGGTATGTATGCAACACTGTATTTAGGGACTTTAAGTACAGAGTTCCTAATACGCAGAGACACAACCTGCATCAGAATGTGCAGAGATTTGAAGTGAAAGAAATAACAACTCTGAAACCCTATTTTGATTGATTTTTACAGAACATAAATGTAACATCTAAGCATTCAGGCAAAGAAAAAACTCTGCAAGTTAGGTGAGACTTCCCACAGAGAATTTCTTCACCTGATCACACCAATTTGCAGAGATTAATTGAATGGAAGAAGCCACATAATGTGGAATTTCATGATAAAGGGACACTACGACAGCAAACGATTTCCCCTAATGTTCCATTATGCTTCTCAACTTTTGAAATTTAATTACTTAAAGAAAAAATAAAAAAGACAAAAGCCATCAATACCCCCACCATTACACAGTATTTTCAACTTGATAAGGCATTTTGTTTCACCATAAAGAAAACTTCATGTGTGAACCCAAGGGAGGCAGATCTCAGACATTATGACAATGTTGCTATAGCAATTATTTGTGGGAATGTGAATCAGTCGCAGCTTAGCTCTCAAACCTACTTCTCAGCTCACGCATGCTGTTCATAACCAGAATATAAACTGCCTGGTGCTTATTATATCCTAATAAGATTTGTAAATTATTTACAATGATGTACTTCCAACAACTAGGAATGGAAGAATAGTTTTGTTACTAATATTTAATCATGTTCAGAAAAATCCTTTATAATTATGCATTCAGTTAGATATTTGAACTGTTCTTTTCCATGAAGTCAAAGTCATATAAATATATTCTAAAAGCAATCAATTACATTTCCTGAATTATTGTGTATAATACATTATTCAAATGGAGTCTGCTTTGAATAGTGTTTATTTAAGATCAGATTAATATTTGGAAGCAAAGGAAGGAAAACTTAGATCATGACAAAATTTTATAACAATTCAGCATAAATTATGGGTGTGAAAATGCTCCAGTATTTTCACAGTATATATTCCAGTATTCTCAAAATCCCAAGCAGCAGATAAAGCAGAAATATCTGAATCACCCTTGCATGTATTTTGTGCATTTAATAATACTTCACTGCTCAGCTAAACTAAATTTTCCTGGCTACATTCATTAAAAGTAAATGCAATTATGCAATGCTTGTGATATTGTGTGCAATGCTTGTGATATTAACGGGCAGCTTCAGGCCTCAAATCAAAACCTCAGAGCCAAAGTATCTCATATTTTGGGAGGGTTTAGGTTAGAAGTTAGTTCAGTTTAGCAAAGCAATCTGTGGACAGAAAACTCATACACCATGGATGAATTACCTCTGCAGACCAGACCCTCTGGGGAGCTCAGGTCATATTTGCAGCCAACTACAAGCACTTTCTTCAACCTACAGTTCTTTAATCCCCAATTAATTTTATTAATTGATCTTATACTTTAAAACTGCTTCAGTAGCAAGAATAAGATAGGTCCTAGGAGGACATGATGCTTAATTTCATAGTGAAGTCTTTGGTAATGAAAGATCCATCATGGTACAAATTGAGTGCCCTACATAAAACAAAGCCACAGAGGACCATACTGTGTTTGGCATTTGCTTACCAAAATTACAGCCTCTCACTAAACTCTACCAGATATATAATGAGGCAGTTCCTCAACATTTCCTTCCCAGTATCTGCAGCCTATTGACTTAACATACGCATATTTCAGCATGTCTTAATATTTTGGTTCAGCATACTGAAAATGTTGCAGCCTCCCTCCTTTGTTCTTTCCAGCCTTCTTCTGCAGAAATGTTTGAATTAAACTAGGTCTGAAATATCTACTTATGCAAATTACACTCAGATATTTGGGAGGATGAAAATCCTAGGAAAAAGCCCTATATGTAACTGAGTGCTTTCTGTGCAAAGCAATCACTTATCTTTAATTTTTTTTCTCTAAATAAAATTCACAAGCCCTTTTGAACATGTGAAAGTCATATTTCTTAACCTCATCCATCAGTGTGTGGAGTAGGCTGTAGTATTTTTACAGGTATAAAGGCATTTTCGAAAACACACCTGACACATGCTAATGCTCAGTCTGGAAGTACCTATTTTGTGTTCAGAGCATACAGGCTACCCTGCCAACCCTTGGATTTCTTTTTTTTTCTTTTTCAACTCCAAACAATAAAACAAATGATAATTGATTTTAATATTTATAAAATGTGTATAGAGCTGCTCTTCAGCTTCCCCACCCAATTCTCCACATGAAAAACACATAAGTAGAGGATGAGGCTGGCATTTAAAAGTATGCTTCTCTTGATAAGTGACAGAAATGTGGACATCTATAGTCCCAGGTGCTTTACTAACTGGGGAAAAGATGTCTAGGAAACTCATTTGTAATTCCCACCTGTAAGAACAGGACACCCTGACACTAAGTGATTCTTTCCTCTTTTGCAGTCTTCAAACTTGGCTCCCATTTTTTTTCATTAGTCACAATGCCAGGTAGCTGTAGTGCTGCAGACCCAAGCAAAAGCCTGTTGTCATGCCCTCTCTTATCCTACCATTTCCTTGTAAATGCACAAAATCTCCAAATGCCCCCAATCTTAGAAATTTGAAACAGCACAGAACTCAGAAAATCCCTGTTTTTTAGGATGGCATGGAAAACACACATTTTCCATTAGATGGCTGCTGTTTTCCTAATTCATAGGGTCTAGCACTGGAAAAGCAAAGGAAATTAAAGCCTTTCCTGCAGTCTTAAATCCTTTTGTGGTTACGGATTTCCTTCAGGAGAAATTACCAGCTTAGCATGCTTAGCTTTGCACTTGCAGCTTTATGCAATGGCTTCCAACAAAAACAGCAGGACAAAGAGCGAATGACCAGTTTCTTCCTCCTAAAACCTTTCACACTCATGGCTCAGTTTTATTTGAACAATGTCAAAATGGCTTTACATGGAAAGCACCCCAAGGAAAAGCTGGGCACTGACCCACCATGAAGAAAGGGGTGGCTGATAGTCTCCAAGTGGGTGAGTAGAGAATAAGTATTTTGCTTCCTATAGGTAGGACAGGGTTCCCAGCCAGTGGCTCCCATCTGCTAGTGAGCAGGAAGCACGACAGCACCGCTCCACTGCACGTACTGCCATCTCTCCTCCATGACCGGCTGTTTCTTCAGCTTAATGGGGCTGTGAAATGCTGGCAAAAGGGGTGTTTACAGTCATTCTTCTCTGAAAGTTAAATCTGCCATTATAAGATTATGCTAATAGCTAAATTTCAGCTGTACGCGTCAATTTGTACTTCAGAAAGGCTGTTATCCCCTGCATGGATTTAACAGGAGCAGACTGAGCATTAAGCAGTTCTCATGTACATAGGAAATCTACATACAGCAAGTGCTACCACTATTTTTTTTTGCTACAGGAAATGCTGGAGCAAAGCCTCCAAGAAGTGATTATAATTCCCAAATGCTGACTTGGAGATGGCTGACTTCTCTCAACGGCATATGCAGTCACAGTGAGCACTTGCAAAATTTATTCTCCATTAAACATGTAGTAAGTAAGTATCAATAAAGATCATTTGTCTTCCCCTCCTTTACTACCAATCTGACCTTGTTGTTAATAAAACTAAAGAATAGCTTTTTTTCATCAATATAGGAGCACATGTAGATTGATATTTATCACTGCATGGTCTGCTTAGAGACCTTCTAGTTTTCTTTAAAAGATCACAAATTATTCACAACACTGCAGGGTTTCTTCGGTGATAACATCTCATGCATTTTATACAACATCCTTGTTTTTGTATCTGATATCAAACCCTATAAACCACATCATTTTACGGGGAACCTGAAATTGGATTCCTCTGCAACAGAACATTTCCTCCCTTGACTGTCTGCAGCACTTTATAAAATATTTATTGATAGGATGCCTAAAAATACACATAGCCCAGCACAGCTTTAAGATGGAGAACTATTTAGCAGCCATAGACTAGATTTCACACCACAGGGTTCTTATTAGGCATAGTTGCCTAGGAATCACACTTATTTTCTGACATAAGATTATAAAATATTTTCATTTCGAATGAATAATTCAGCTCACTGAACAGACAAAATTATATAATTTTTTACTTCTTCAAGGCTCCACAGCAAAAGCTGTGCTCCAAAAACATTCAGAGGATACAGGTGAACAAGTCTTGTGTCTTTCTGCCTATTTATCTCTTATTTGAAAACAAATTTAATTACACTTTGTGTGACACACGTCACATATTTCTGGTCAAGCTTCAGCATGAAATGCAGAGATGCTGTTTTAGGCCAGGCATCCCTCAGTGCGACTTCGTGGGATGCTGAAAACTCCCTGGGCTTCGCTGCCTGCATATAAATGAGCCAGGGCTCTTCTTCATAATGCAAATGGCAAGGCAGCCCTCTTTCCTGGCAAATTAAAGCAGTGAAAAACACTTTCTCACTGCACTCAGAGATGCACGAATTCTCCAAGGAAGCATGGCACTGGGTTTTGCACCAGCAACAGAGATAGCAGAGACAAACAAAGCCACTGTCCCACCCCACTGCCACTGCTGGACCGGCCCCTGCTACAACTACATTCACCGGGTGTGCCTCCAGTGAAGCATCAAGAAATCACCTGCTACTTCCACACCTCTTAGTGCAGGTGGATTCCCCAATTGCGGATGGCTGGCACTTTGGTACCATAACAAGAGGAAGGGCACTGGCAGCAGTGCTCCCTTGCTGCTGCAAGTGTCTGCTATTTGGGAACACTTGCTTGCAAGAGCAGGATCACTACAATTCCCAGTTATTCTATTATGGATGCTGAGGGGTTCATCCTCCTCTGTATTAAAGTTACAAAACCTTACTTTTCCATTATTGTACCTTTTTTGTTTTTAAGATAATGAATTCCCCTACAATACATTGATCCTCTCATGGCACTCAGGTTTTTCACTCTCAGTGGGGTCTGTATGAAACACATGGAGGTACCAGCTATTACTGCATCTAGACTGCAGTAGGCTGAGTCTGGCTCTACACCACTTCTCAGGCTGTACTGTACTTTCCAGAAAACATGGTCCATATGTTAAGGACATACCTCAACATTACACAACATACCTAACACAAGTATGTTTGCAATCAATTCACTGTAACATTTTATCCACAAGCATATCTTTTACAGCATATTTCACAATATTCCAGAGACTAAATAAAAGCCCGTTGTTCACTGTTTGTAAGCATATAATGCATCCATCTCGTGCAAAACAATAGCTTTGCTTTCCCAGAAGCAACAGAACTGAATACAACTGAGAATTTCTACTTGATGAATATAGAAATCTTAATTGAGATTTAATGTTTACTTTACCTGGTTAAGCACAGAGCAAACACCAGAGAAATTATTGTGAAACAAACGAAAAAAAAAAGTTAAAAAGCTAATTAACAGTGGTTGAAACTTGCTTGGTTCAAACAATAACCTGTCCAAGTGACAGCATTTGCCAGCACAGCAAATGCTTAGCCTTGCAGATAAAGCTTTGAACTCATGGTGTTTTTCTGGCACCTGAACCACTAATTAAAAAAGAATAATTTAAAAGAAGGAGTAATCTTACCTGCAGACGAGGAAAATTACTAAATATTTAATTCTTCTCTCGTACACAGTGAACTAGAAAATAAGCAGACTGAGCATGTGTGTGTTTGGAGGAGATTCTGCCTAATCCATGCAGTTCATAATGTTTAGAAAGGTACAACCACCGTTTCACAACTGCTTTCACGTAGGTCACTACTGTCTGACTCAAAACTGCATTTAAGTGTGAATTCTAAGAATGGTGAATAGTTTCAGCTTCAGATCAGGTCCTGCCTTCAAAGTCCGCACTGCCTTTCCCACATCAAGAAGGAGATGCTTCTGGAGATGCTATGCACTGCATGCAATGGTTTTAACATTGCCACCTTTACTTGTAAAGAACTATATACAATTAGAAGCACTAGAGATTCAGGAAACTCATTATTTCTGTCCCAACTCCAAGCATTTAGATCAACTCCCCTCCCACTTATGCATCCTTATGTTTTTCAAAATGGAACTAATTTACGTCTCCCTGCTTCTTTTTCCATAGGTAATCACCCATGACCTCCAACAGCCTTTATTTTTAGCCCCTCCTGCTCTGCCTGACTTGGTAAGAGAGGCACTTTAGCTCAGAGAAGCAAGAGCTGCAATGCTTCAGTGCACAGCTGAGAGCTGGGGCCAGCACAGGGTATACCCAAGAGAAAAAGTACTTTTGAGATAGCAGCAGCTGCTCACCATTAAAACAGAACCATGCAGACAACGAATAGCCTTAATCACTCTAGATAAGAAAATTATCTGCAAAGTGGAATGACAGAATCTCCAAAATACATGCACGTAACCTTATCAGACATGGTACCTCATTTTCTTAAGCAATCAGGACCTCCTTTGAGAACCCATTCTATTTCTCATGGTGGTTGCTCTACTTTTCTCATTCACAGATTTTTTAGCTACTGGGGGTAATAGGAATGAATTAATGACTGATTTTAATGTCATGTAACACTGGTAACATATATATAATGCAGTAATTATATAAGCAACTGTCTCTATAATCACTCTTCAAGGAATCGCTATCTACAAATCTGCCACTTTGTCTTTAAAAGTACAGCCCTAACATGCCAAAATCAAATTGGATTTTCATTAGAATACTGCAAAAGTTAGCAAATCAGCTACGGAACCATGTCTTGCAACAAATCAATATTTCTGCCATAATTTATCCTGTGGAGAGCCAAAGTATAAAGACATTTAGATAAAACAGAAACTTTCTTTTTGTTGTGGTTTTTTGACTTCTTCTCCTTCCCCCAGAAATCCAGTGAAGCTTCAGAAGTGCCAACATCTACAGCCATACCTGTTGGGTGCTAAGCCACACTGGGTATTGAAGAGATTATGGATTTTAACCAAATAGGAATTCCTATATTTGACCTACACCACTTCTGCTGCTCATCACAAGAGCTACTAAGCTACTCGTGCTCATCACAAGAGATACTTGTGATGATAAACTAAGGCACAAGGATATTTAAAAAAGAAAGAAGATGAAGGAATAAAATGTGCAGATGTTCACAATCAAAAGAACTACTTTAATCAACTTCTTGAAAGACAAAAGTACCTTCAGCATTGTGCACCAACTCCTGCATCCAAGCCCGCTCTTTGTAATGAGTGCAATTTGCCCTCTAATGGCACCATCTAATATTTTGTTTTCATTAAAGGTTCAACACTCTTGAAAGATAATTAAAATAATTCCAAAATCAGACAGAAAAGACAGAATTGCTTTACAAGCAAATTCTTCCCCTAAGTGCTCTTTAAATTCATCTCCCACTTCTGCTCCCCTCCCATAATGTCAACTGAATTTAGTAGAAATTTTCATAAACTAGGATGAATTCTTCTGGTATAATTGCACTAAATGAGCCCTCAGAACTTACCAGGCATTACCCCAACTACTACCAGAGAGAATTTTGCTAGGATAAAGACCAACATATCTACCAGCCTCTATGATTTTGCTACAGGTTCTGCAGAAGTTCAGATCATTAAAAGAAGAGCCCCTGGATTATTTGGTCAGTTGTTTCACTATTGCTGAGATGTCTCCTTAAATAAATGTACTGTTACTAACTGGCTACTTTGGTTCATGTACAGAAATATTTCTCAGCTAATGAATGTCTTCCTAGGATCACTGTGAAAGGCCAGTCCAGGGGTCATGAGACAAAGGTCAAACATTCTTAGTAAACGTTTGAAACGTAGATATGTAGAATCAAAATGCATCATGTAGTCTTTCTACTCCTACCCCCCTAATGTTTTACTCTCATTATTATAAAAAACACAAAATGGTGATGACTTTTTAAAAACACCAATGCTGAAGAAGGATCAGCAACTTGAAAACTGCTGGTGTCAGGAAAGAATGTCTGAAAAATGTCCAACAACAATAATCTACTTTAGGCTCTATCGGGAACTAGTAATGCAAGTTCTCATTACAGTATATAACTATGTTTATGCTTATTTTTTGGACTTGTAATTTGTTCGGGTCTTTCTATATTAAAACAATGCCTAGTGAAATGACAGAAAAATAAAACAGAAAAATATGTTCACTGTTCAGTGTTTCTAAACAACTAATTTAAAGGTCCAAATTTGCAGTGCTGGGCATTTTTTCTGCCTAAAGCCTACTAATACATTTCTACTGCGAGAAAGGTCCATTTGAAAATGTAATGCTAGAGGAGAACTCTGGAAACAGACTTGACTTTATGGCCCAGAAATTCATTTTTCAGTCTTATGTTCTCAACTTAGGTAACTATGAACAAGTTACTGTGTGGGTGAATGAACCACTATGAGTTTTTCTATAAAATTTGTGTCTTCTTGACTTCTTCTAGACTTCCCTGCCTTCAGTCAGAGATGTCTCTTAACTGAATTGAAATTTTGCTACCCGGAAAAGCCTCTGACATTTTTTCTATGCCAGTGATGGGTGTGAAACTCTATATATTGGGAGATTCAATGAAGTAATTCCTTCCTGGTTTGAAATAGCAAGGCTGCCTTTGTTTGATGTCCACTATTTGTACCCAATAAGCCCTTCTCTCTCCCCAAAAGCAAACAGGAAATACAAAATGCAAGCACTGATCAAGGCAAGGAAATGCTCACCTTTGATTTCCCCAAGCTAAGGGTGGGAAGTGTTTTTTTCTTTTAGCACAGGATTTTGGTATGGAATACCACATTGATGGTGGAGAACTCTCCAGCCTGCACCAGTAACTCCCTCCCAGTTTAACTTGAATCCTGCTGTTGGTTTAACATGGAGGAGGATGCCAAAACATGTGCAAAGAGCCACTCTTCTTTCTGGCAGTTGCTTTTTTTGTGGCATTGTGTCTGACCATTTTATCAATACACACCTCAAAATGTGACCTCCCCCAGGTACTCTCACAGATTTAGTTTGCATAGGCTGTCCCAACCTTAAATTTTTTTGCAGGTGATGGCATGCAGCAAACTGGCCAAGACCTTATTCTCCTTCAGTTTCCTCCCTTTCTTTTCAGGCAACGCTTGAAAAGTGCTCTTTAATCACAGAGTATTAGAGACCCTTTCGCAATCATTCCAGCATTTCCTTCGCATTCAGAAAACCCAAACCCCAGAGTGATAACTTTTTCAGCCCATTTTTTTTTTTCCACACAAAGGCTTCTATCAAAAAAGTTTCAAGACCTTGCTAAGATGCAAATGATGATGCAGTCTACCATGCATCATTTCCTTTGCAATGTTACTTTGGACACAGAAAATGAGCTTTATAAAATTAAGCTCTCTAATAGTTCAGTTGCACATTTCAGGTTCTGCCACATAGTTTTTTATATTTAATATAAACAGCTCCAAACAGCTACACTGGGTGAGCAAACTGGAAGAGATTTTTTATTTTTTTTATTTTTTTTTAATCTATTTTATTAAAGCTGGCTAAAATCTTACTTCATTTCTAAGTCCCTAAACTCTCTCTCCCCCAATGCCTTATGTTAATGCACCTTAAAAGCCACACACAGAAAAGGGTTTCTAATGTGTCTAGACCATCTTCTAATGGTTGGCTCAAATACATGTACAGATAAAAGAAACCAGTTTTAATGAACATCATCTTTTCAATTCTCTGACTGAAGGGATCTCTTGATATTGGAAAATTTGGATCTCAGTCGCTTTATTTTAAACTTGATACTCCTCACGCTTTTCCATGCTCAGCAGTGATATCAAATTGTCCTCTTCTGCTGCCCATTTGTTCACAGGCAAGAAACTTCAGTTTTCTGAAATAATCCATCAAGCATCTTTGCCACCTCATTGTTTCAAGCAGCACAACAGCACCTGACAAATAAATTCCAGATGCATCATGAGCATCAGCTGAAACAATCCTACCTTGTCCTAACTTTGGCATCAACCAAAAGCAGATTTTGCTACTTAACCAGTTCTCCACGCTGCTTTCAGTTCTCCTCAGACCAGCCCAATTCACACCTGCTTATGTTTTTTCTTCTTACAGCTTTGGGAAAACCTCCCAAGTATATAACTACAGCCCTTTCTGGGGATAAACAGGCTAGCCCGGGACCTTGCAGATTGCCACAAACTGCCTCTCTGTTTAATTCTGCATTTTGGCAAATCTCACTGTGATAATGAGATGGACAGTAAACATCAAGGAATGTGTGTTGTAGTCCATTGCGTCAAAGCCTGCCTGCATATACCCTCTATTCAGGTCTTGTTGGAATTGAATATTTCATAAATGTAGGAAAAAAAGAAAATAAAACTTCCCTGCTGCCCACTGCATCTGGAATCCTCTCACTGTTCATGCATGTTACCCTCACTCTTTGACAAGGGTATTTCAGTATCTTTCTCGTGTCTCAGAACACCACAAGGATAAACTGTGAAGTGTCTGAAGAGATTTGTTTTCTCTTTCTGGAAGGTTAAGATGCCCTAGTCTTCTTAAGTTGTTTTTTTTTTAAAGGGGCTACAGGAGCTTCCAAGACTGGTTTCTCAATCACTGGCTCATATGATAAACATTATAATGTTCTACAATTTAATTAATCCTCTCTTCTACCACTTCCAATTCACTACAGCGTTTACTACACTCAAGTGCACTTGAGAATGGTATCAATCGACAAGTTTGGGGTAGCACATCTGTCCAAAGAAGGTTCTTTGCCTGAAATCAGATTATTCCAATGCAGTTTTTTTCCCCCTGTACCAGAGCTGAAAGCTATCTGTGATAATTCTCAAATACATAAGCTGTCCTCCAGGAAAAATGGGATATCATGTATCAAATATTTTTACAACTCCACCTGAGTATGAAAATACACACACATATACTCATTGCACAAAAGGGTCTTGTTTTGAAGGAGAAGCTGCCAATTAGCTGTCCCCACAAGGCTAATTTATAACTCTCTGTGACTTTTACAGCTGTAGCCCACAGCTGCATGCAAGATTCAAAGTACCTGCTGAGGGACGAATCCTTTCAGAGACTTTTCACTTTGTTGTTCTGAATAACCCTCCATCAGTCTTCTGAACATAAAAGCACACTGGTGTGCGACCTTGGGAAGGGTGTCTTCGTCATGGGCACAGCATGCCAAGGCAGGAATCAAAGCCAGCAGGCTTGTGAGATCCTGGTGGCAGGCAGATGTATACATATATATAGAGAGAGAGAGTACTGGCTGCTTTTTAAAAAAATATACTGAAAGCAAGCTCTTGCACTGAGTTTTCTTTCCCTTTATTCTGATATGGCTCTAAGTGGGACTACTGCAGGTGAGCTCCTGGCACAATGCACAATGCTGGAGAACCAGGTACACAGCAAGGGCAGATGCAATGATCCTCAGCTGAATTTTCAGCCAGAAAGAAACAAGTATAAGAAGCAAATATTGATCCCAGAAATTTTAGGGGGGTGCTGCTTCTGAAATGAGAGTATAACAACCCGTCTTCCACTGTAAATGAGGTTAGAAAATAAAATTAAGAAGAGACTGCACTACCAAGGGCAGTAGAGCCAGTTACAAGACTCTTATTTTGAGATTTTAATTGGCATGAAATTGGTGGTAAGGAGAGCACCACTGTTTCCCCTGATCTGACCTCTGCAGTGTGAGATAAACAAAACTTCCCTGATAAAGACTACAATTTCAATTCTTAAGATGTATCTGGTACTCAGTCAACCACCTGCTACATATAGACAGTCTAATAAAATTAGAGATCCTTGGAATGAAGCCAGTGTTTTGCTCCACTCAGTATACAGACCTGGCTGGTTTCCTCAGATGGAGAGATCGTGAACTGGGCACACACACCACGCTGACAGCCCAAAATCAGGCCACCAATACAAGGAAGAGCATCAGTGATTTGATTGCAGGTGAAATCACTGTGCGTGTGGTATCATAGTGTTACCCACTGAAATTCATCTTTGTTTTTAAGAAACTGAGAGCATCTGCTGAACAGAGCATCCTTTCCAGTATTCCAGAGCCAGAATACTTTACATTGAAATCAGATCCAGCAATTTATGCAGCTACTAGCATTTCCAATAGGTCAACATAAATTTGCAAGGAAGAAAAAAACCCCTGTCTGCTGAGCTCACCAATTGCCACAGTTCTGAGGACCATATTTAGCACCTGTGTATATCTTATAGGAGCACCCTCTGAGGGCTGAGACAAAACCCAGCATATGTAGAACATGGGATAGTTTCCTTAACTCACAATTATTTTGCAAGGGTCACAGGATATTCCTGGCTTTCCTTTCTTCCAAGAATATCCTTCCCCCTCCCAGTTATCAGCACTAATACAATTAAGCACATACCCATGAAAAACCATTCACGGGAGGAAGAAAGGTCACCTCCAAATCGACAAACATTCACTGGAGAAAGAAGTCCACCTGACCCCAAAGAATTGCTTAATGCATCATTTCAGGTCATACATATACATGTAAAATACTGAATCAAGAATAACTCAAATGGCATCTGGAAAATGCAAGCATAATTACACTTTTTCTAACACACTTAATTATTTGATAGCCAACTTCAACATTCAGGATAATTTCGACTCAAGCCATGATTTATTTGTCATTCCCAGTGCCCTTTACTAGATACATGTCCTGTTCTGGGACACTGATACTGAAAGAAAATCCAAAAATGCCTATTGGAAAGGAAAATTACTTTTAATATCTGAAAATAATGTGTAAGAAAATAAGTGTATAATATCTGAAAATAAGTGTAAGACCACACGAAGTGCAAAGCTCACCATGAAGTGTATGTGTGCTAGTTTAACAGTGACACAGACTTTCTCCAAAATGGCAGAATAATGGGATTTGTATCTGTTTTGCTCAATTTTTTACTTGGATCCTCGAATTCAGTTAAAACCTAGAAATTATCCGGCATATTCATAAATGAATGAGGAATGTAAGTTTCTCAGGAATACAAAGGAATGGGATTTTCTACATTCAAGGCATCAATACAGATAATCTCACACTTGCAGATTGATTGGGCAAGTTTTAAGGGCTGGAAAGAACAGGGCAAACAAATTAATAGAGATAAAGAGAAAAAACAGCACTTTAACGGGAGTCTTCCACAGTCCAGAAAAGACGAGAGAGAGAAATCATCTTACCACCTTACATTTATAATCTTCGAATTCCTATGCGCCTTAACATACCCACCCACCATTCATCTTAAATCTGTGTCCCCAAAATACCCAATCAGAAATCCTCTAATTCCCTGAACCCACCCCTAGATCTGCCCGTCAGAGCTTCTCTAGGAGTTCTGAGACTCATATTTTGTCTTGCCACCCTTGTTATCTTCAGAAAGAATTCAAACATTGCTAAGAAAGGCCTAGTAGAAAGGCACGGAAAGTACAGGCAAGCTAGATTTCTAGAAATATGATAAAAAACCTCAAGGCAATCATCACAATGCCAAGCCCTTAGCTAGGAGAGATGCAAACTCTGAATAACACCAGTTTCCACATTGTGAGAATAGTTAACTAACATTTTTCACAGCTTCATCTGCTCTTACTCTAGTTTTCAACCTGGCTAAGGCCACATCTTTCCATTTTGCTCTCTATCACTCAGCAGTAGTACAGGCATATGTCATGCACTGATAGTCTGATAAACAACTGAGGCTGCTTATAGTTCATTCAAGAGGAATAATGTTATTTTCCAGAGCCATCTTATTATTTAGTAATCTCAAGATGGTTCTGTCTAATTAATCACAAATAAATGAGAATCTTCTCTTGTAATTGAAACGAATTACAGTTGAGGTAGGCTTCCAATGGGAATTAGTCACTTCCTCACTATATATTTTTAGATTATTTACTCAGGTAACTTTCAGTTTTCCTATTTCAAAGTACAACAATACCTGCAGTCGAAAAGTTGACTTTAATCTTTGAAGCCGTGTAGATACTGGGCTATAAAAAGAATAACACAAAGTCTACTAGAGCAGTCAAGTCAGTCCTGGCACAATGCAAGGCAGGAGCAAGGGTCACAGATCAGCTGTGAGAGCTCCTCATCCTGCAGTGACTGCACATTGGAAGAATACTCCAACTGTCATAAAAGCTGCTGCCCATTCTTGGTTCAGATCTGTCACCTATACAGCAGTGGGGAGCAGGTAATATGGACAATTTGGACACAAGAAAATTGTCTCAGACTTTTTCAGGACTAGGTTATCATCTCAGTCGCCTATTTTAAGCTGTCAGAAAGGAAAGATTAGACAAAGTGACAGATACATTCCTATGGGCTTAAAAGTTGCTATTATTTCCTTTGTAACCGTCTGGTGCACAAAACCAGTGAGATTCGAATGTCAGTCTGTATCCTTTCTGCCTCACATGTTCTCCCTAGTAACCCTGAAGGAGTATTTTGCAAAGGTCGCCTTTGAAGCCTTTTCAGATGCCTCCACTACCACTTTACTTATGTTATTCCTTATATATCCCCAATAGAGAGGGGAAATACGTAGCAATAGAAAATTGTTGCACAGGCGAAGCTGGAAAGGGAAGAATCACGGCTGGTAAAGGTGACAATTGTCAGTGTAGCTTATGTAAAAATGTGGTGACTTACTTTGTTCATGCCTCTAGGTAAAAATGGTGCAACTGGCAATCTAGCACTTAGGATACAGGCAGAAAGAAATAAACTATACTGATTCTCTCTCAGCTGTTTCATGAACCCTGACCCCTCCAAGAGTTAGCAGAAGTATCTTAATGTCTGTTAAGCTAGCTAGAATAACTTCAATAAATAGAAAGAGGAGTAACATAAAGGCTCTCCTCTAAAGTCTCCTCCTAACCAAAACTGAATAAGGCAACCATAACCCAACATGCATTGAACATGCCAGGGGACTCATCCGGAGATATTCTGCTGGTCCAGACTGAGCTTAAACTCATTTAAAGGATGCAAACTGTGTTTCTCAGGGCTAAGCTTAAAGAAGAATAAGGGTGCAGTACCCTAGCATTGTTCCCTTTATGCCTAGTATGAGAGGAGAATTATTTCTGGCACAGATGCAACATGTGCTGAAATTGGTCACTGATGCTCATGTGGGACGTGGCAGTTCCGCAGACGCAGTTGTTGGCGAGGGCCCGGGGCTGCTCAGGCTGTTCGGTGCAGATGGACATCCTCTAGGAAATCACAAGCTACATTTCTCAGCTTGGCTTTGCAAACCACCGTGAAGCTGGCATGGGCCAGGGGAAGTGAGCGTGCCCAGGATACGGTGGTTGACGTTGACACCAACCTCACTGAACGTCTTTGCATTTGCCAGCAGAGCTTACCGGAAGGGATATTTTTACTGATTCGCTGTGATTTTGGCTGAGCTGTCTCCCACTTCTTCTTTGCTGCTACCTTGCTGCTCTAAAAGATGGCAGAGGTTTGTACTTTGTCCATGTACTCATTCCTCAGCTTCCAATTTAATAACTGGAATTTAACAATTGGTATTAACAATACCTAATACCAGTATTTAATCTAAGTATGTTATATGTAAAGTGAAATTGTGACTTACCCTTTGCTGTCACATTCCTGTCATTAAGCAATTCTAACATGAATGAGGAACTCAAAAACATGCTTTACTCCTAAGGGCCATATGAACTTCATTTTTTCTTCTACTGTACAATATACACAAATAATGCATATTTGCTCATTTCCTATGTACTCTCCAGGCAACACCTTTCTTGAAGATCCTTTGGTCATGCATGATAAAACAAGTGAAAACCAAAAGCCATTCTCCTTCTTTTCAGTGCAGTTGTGCCCCAGGTGTACATTCTAATTGGTGGAACTGTAAAAATCAGTAGCAGTCGTAATGCAGAGACACAGTCCTAGACTCTAATCACGCTTTTTCTGACACTGAACTTGCTCACCAACTTTGCTAACTTAACGGACTTAGATAAGGGCTTAAATAAACCCATAAAAAAAAATTTAAAATCCAACAAGACCCCCTGAGCAGAATTAAAAACTACAGCTGAAAAGCCAAGCACTTCCCTTAGTCTCAAGTATGGAAAAATATAACAGCATACATGGTGGTATAGCCTTCACAATGAAAGTGAACTAGCAAGGGAATTTTGAAATAGATAGGAAAGAGAATAAAAAACCATAAGAACTACAAGAAAGAAAAAAATACAAAACTTGTGAAAACTTAAGGAAAAGAACTAGTCTTTACTTCATGTAATTATGTTTTTATTGGTTTGCAGCCACACCACAGACAATTTAGAGAAAACAGCAAACAAGGTGCTAACATTATTGTGGCCAAGAAACGCAATTTACTCTATGCTAAAGTCCACAACTTACTCTATTAGTTTCTGGATTTATGCCAAAAACATGTGGCCAGACTCAAACCAGAAGGTGTTCCTAGGTCCTGGACATTACAGACTCTCAGCATGAGAAATGCCTTTCCACCTGAAAACTTCCAGCTCTTTACAGGCAATGAATTGCTTAGTTCATGAGATAGAATTTAAAATGAATCATTTTGGTGAAAATGCCATCTTGCTCATTTCAAACTAAACTTCTGATATACTTTTAGCAACAATCATCCAAGAGATAGCTAGGCTTAGAAATCAATTCATATGTCCTTACGCACTCAGACTTTATGCTATGTGCTACTCAGACTTCTGCCAGGTATAACAAGTCAATGACAATGAATTTAATGACAAAACTTCCACTGACCTTAAGGATGGCAGAATTTCACCCTAAATCACCTTTTTTGGAAACCCAGCCACACTGCTACACAGGACTAACCAGTGTATCCACAATGCTCAGATTTCCTGCACATACAGAACGCAATTTTTTTTTTAAGGTTGCACACATTTTTTCCCTTCTCTAGTATAGAAGCACATTCTCTAGAATTACAATTCTCTAGTAATGCAGTCAAATGCTTTATCAGAAGAGGAAAAAAAGCAGTATTTCTTGCTAGTAGCAACTTGGATGTATGGGCACAGAACAATAATTTGAACTCCTTTGCAGCACCCCATCAAAAACTAACCGGCCACTGTCCGTGGGCTGCACAGAAACAGTCCCAACAAATACTTTTTCAGAGGAACTGCAGAGGTTTCATTGGGTGCCTGTTGACGTACCTTCACCCCACATCCTTTCAAACAACTGTTGACTGTAAGTTTTGCCCTTGGCCCTTACTCTGTCTCATCTCGATACGGTATTTAGACTGGAGGCACCACCTGAATTTTCACCCAAAAGGGATTGAAAGATATGATCTGAAAAAAAAAAGATTAACCCTATTTAACTGGATGCAATCAGATAGCTAAATCTAATTATGCATCCCACTGGCAAAAATAAAGTACAGTTGAGATATAGACAAGGATAGAAAGCCAGTGCAAAAAAGCATAGCAAAAGCTGTAATCATTCAAGCTACCCCACAAGAGCAACTTCTCAAGCTTTTGTCAGACTTGACCTGAATCTGCTGCTCAGAGCAGCTTGCAAGAGCAGGACAAGACACCTTATGAATTGAAAAACCATGTCAGAAATCTAACCAACAAAGAGAGAGCAATAAATCCGGAAATCCAAAGTTACTACTGGCTGAATGTGAAAAACAAGTGTAAAATTAATTTTTCTGCCAGTTAGCTGCTGATAAAAACAGCTAATTCATAGGATTAATAACATGAAACAAACAGAATGACTAAACTTTATAGCAATACACAAAAATAAAACAATTATAAAATATTTCAAGCTATTAAAGATGTCAAGCAGAAATTATGAAAATCATTTACTGTTCACCAACAAGGTCTGACTGCCACAGTCTGACTTCTTAGCTAAGACTGAATTTGGTGTTTTCTTCAGCTATTTGTCTTGAAAGGCTCAGAAAAGCTTTCTTGTCTGTATATACACACAACCCAACCAGGCTGTGACACCATCTCTATAAGTGTGAAGACATAAAGAACTATAAGGAGAGCAAACAACTCCTCTAAGCAGTGGCAATGGGTGGCCCAAAGCAGAAGGTGTCAGTAGAGTGGGAAATCCTTTTACAATAGGGAGGTGCTACAGTTTACATGGTCATTGAAAAAAAACCCACCATGATTTTCAGCAGCTGTGAAGAGAGAGAGGACAGACGAACAGGTAGTGATCCAAGATCTCCTAGAGGATATATGCCATTTGGATTGCAGCAGAACAGATTGTTCCCTCATTTGTGTCACCCAAACTACTCTCACAATGGTACTTTTGTTAATCATCAACCTGGCACAGAAGCTAGTTCAGAAGAATGTGATTTTCATCTCAAAGCATCTGTATTTTAGTCTTTTCTGTGCACCCATGTTCTCTGGTATTCCACGTGGGTACCTTCCATAATGGCAACAGAGGATGGCTGAACCTCCTCTGCATTTCCTCCTCGCAGTAAAGCCATGCTGACAACTCTTAACTTCCTATGTCATCTCAAATGCACAAGGTCAAAAAAATAAATCCTCTCGCACTATGACTGGGTTTTCTTGCTAAATCAGCATTACTCCAAGACATAAAGCACAGTTGAGTTTTTAAACATTGTCCTTAGGCTATTTGTCTCCTCTGAATTCCTGTTGAATATTGATTTTGGATTTAAAGGTCTAGCTGCCCACCTAATCAGGTTGTGTATACAAACTTTGACTGATTAATGGGTTATTTTAAATGTGCAGCTACTCAAGGACTAAAGAGCATGAACAACCTGAACTTTTCTTCTCTTGCTTTATGCCACAAAGTTTTAGGTCAAACTATACAGAAACACAGGCTTGCCCTTCAAGTTACAGCTACCAACCAGATTTTTCTGTGAATTTCTTTTTCAGACTCATCTAAGGCAATTCTGCTAAGCCTTAGTTATAAGCAATCTTAAAATACCAGAAAAATTACTTGGTATTAAACTTGAGACCACATGTTGGCTTTTGTGATATTCATAACTCTAGCAGACCTTATATCAAGCAAATGGAATTCATTTTCTACACTCTATCTAGATGCAACTCTCCACAGGTGAGCTACCATCTAGGCAGGTTTAATGGACAATTCCTCACGCTGCCTGGGCAATTACTCCTGTGCTGACCTGGAAGGATCATTAATATTAGGGAGTTGAGATGCAATTCAATTTCCATTCTGGCTCAGCCCTAAGCTTCTTCTAAGTGGATGCTGTCAGCTGTGTCAAATTATATATGATGCCTAGGTGATGTGGAGGACTATTAGGAAGAGAGTTGGCAATAGTAAATTCAATTCACAAAGTTTTCAGCCTCAACTTGAACAGCGGCCTAACACACTAACAAGCCAAAACCATTTGGCATGGGAAAACTCTAGCAGACACCTAAAATAGGTTTTTTTTTTGTGGTAAGATGCTATGCCAAGAGCAAAATCAGGTATGGATTAGCCCAGAGCAGTAGGAGAACTACTACTTTATAGAATGGCATATTTAAATGCATACAATAAATAACCCCAAAAAGGCTTAATGACAGAACTCTGAGGAAGCCCAGATAACAAATGCAAACAGCATTACACAATATACCCAGTACAGCAGAGATAAGAAGGTTTGATCCTCAGCCCCACAACTGCAGCAATAAAGAAAAAAGAAGCAATATAGCTCGGGTCCAGTTCAGCAGGTAACCTTCTCACCATCATGAAAAAAGCCCCCCACAAACATAACTCCTCTCAACACAGCGGTTATGACCTGTGAACTGGGGTAAAATTGAACAACCGCCTCCCTGACTTTATTATCCTCTGAATCATTTGAAAGAAAAAAAATGTACAAAAAAAGCTTTTCCCCTTTACATTCTAGATAACCAGGGAAAATGAGACATTGATGTCCAGAGGGAAGCTGCTGTTTCCTTGCTTTAATAGCTCTCTGACCTCTTTTGGAAACCCACATCATCCCTTTTGTCTTTGCCCACTATTGCGATACACCTGTCCCACCTGATGCCACCTGATGTCAGCTGGTTTTGCCAGCAGAATTCCCATGGTGCACGCAGGCGCGACAGTGCCACGGCATTTTAACTCTTCTTGGGGAGAATAAGGAGCCAAAAAGATCACGAACCTCCCCAGAGGAGCTGAGCGCGCTCACACAAACACATACCTTTCTGCTTGTTTTCAGGTAATATGGAAAGCTTTGTAACCGATGCTCTTTTAAATTAGATGCCTTGGAGTTTTGTTATTTAAATAAAAACAAATAATAAATAAATAAATGGAAACCCCTTGCTCTTCCGTGTTAGAAACAAGCACATAAACAACCAACCTTTAAAAAATACACAAACACTTTCATTGTCATAAACATGCAGCGATTCACCCTCCCCCGAAAGATCAGAAGGAATTAATTTAAAAATTAAGCTACTTTGCATTATATATCACTAAATATTAGTCAATCAGATACAGTCATTCATTTATATGCAATTTTTCTTATCAAAACATGCATATAACTCACAGGAATTCCCGTTGTGCAAATGCTCACTGAAAAAAAATCAAATCAAAACAAGTACACACATACGTACACACACACGTACACACATATTCTAAGCCAAGATGAAAAGCATGCATGGTCAGGGTTTAAGCATCATTGAAGCCAAAATAATTCCTAGATTATTAAAAAAGAAAGCAGCCTGGCAACTATTTGAAGCAGGTTTTATTCATGCTTTTATTTGATTCTTCTCAATTTTCCTTTCCTTTAAACTCGTTTGTAGCAATCATGCTAAAAAAAAGGGCTCTATTGTTTAAAAAAAAGCAGAAGAGAAAAAAAAAAAAAAAAGCAGCATCCATGCTCTGGGTACCAAAGCGTTATTTTCTCGGAGCAGAAAAGGAAAAAAAAATTAAAGCTTTTCTAGATTTAAAACAGATATCGTGCAGAAATTTGATCTTAATATTAATCACATGCAATCTCCAAAGAGACGNGGGAGGGGGCGCGGGGGTGTGAGGGGTGTCCCGCCGTTCCGGGGAGGAGGTGCGCCACAGCAGCCCCGGCACCTCGGCGGCGTTGTCTTGGCGTTTTGAAAGACACAGTAAAATAAGCCGGTAGAGCTTCCCCGCCCCGCCCGGCGAGCGGTTCCACGAACGCCGCGAAATGGAAATGTGGACCTTCGTTTTGGGGAGCGACCCCCCAGCCGCTCAGCGCCCGGGCACGGCACGTCTTGAGATGCCCTGTGGAAACCTGCCCAGCGCCCGGGCATGGCATGTCTGGGATGCCCTGTGGACGCCTGCAATGCCCGGCTGCTGGCACTGGCCAGTACCNTTTTTTTTTTTTTCCCTTTCTCCTTGCTGTCAGCCTAAAGGTATCTTAAACCCTGCATGCGGCAGTGCTTCGCCTGTGCGCTGCATCGGCTGTGAGAGAAGAAGCTACCTGAGAGTTTTCACAGTGCCATCTCATATCCATGTCTNGGCACGGCACGTCTTGAGATGCCCTGTGGAAACCTGCCCAGCGCCCGGGCATGGCATGTCTGGGATGCCTTGTGGACGCCTGCAATGCCCGGCTGCTGGCACTGGCCAGTACCAGGTCCATTGCCCCAGCGCTGCGCAGGTGCTGGAGAAACCTTGACCAAGCAACCGCTGAGAACATGTTCATCAAAGCTCGCCCACAAACCCCCATCCCCAAAATCCAACCGAAACGTCCAGCCAACAGATATCTTTTAAAACAACACGATGTTACTTTAATTGGTCACAGAGNCCAGTACCAGGTCCATTGCCCCAGCGCTGCGCAGGTGCTGGAGAAACCTTGACCAAGCAACCGCTGAGAACATGTTCATCAAAGCTCGCCCACAAACCCCCGTCCCCAAAATCCAACCGAAACGTCCAGCCAACAGATACCTTTTAAAACAACACGATGTTACATTAACTGGTCACAGGGAGGATTTTTTCCTTTTTGTTTTTTTTTTTTTACTTAAGAGTTTTCATCAATCCCAACAGTTGGAAGAGTTACCAAGTGCCCACATTACTCTCTTGTAGGGCTTGTCCAGAAGCCCTCAAAACTATTTTGAATAATGGAGGTCTAGGCTGAGGAAAAAGACAAGCGAGAAACGAAAAAGTCGGATGAAACTTAGCTTTGGAGCTCCCCTGACAGGAGCTCAGAAAGGATAAGGTTGCCCTGATGTGCCGTACCCTCACCCATCCATTTCAGTGGCAGCGCGTTGCCTGTTTCTAAAGGCATTTTGAACTCACAACACCATTTGATAAATGACATGTCTGCATGTACGTTACTGCTAATGGCCAAAGCACATGGCAGTAAAACAAAGCTAATGCAATGCAATGCCTTGATACACTTCATAATGAAAAATAAATTGAAATGGATTGGTAAGATCTACCCCACATGAAAAACATCTCCCTCCTCTAGACAGAGCCAGGTTCAGCCCTAAGGTGTGTGGCTCAGTATATTTGGTAGATTTGTATAGTTGTGCCTAGATTTTTAATATTCAGTTATTAAATTATAAGCATGTGTAACAGGCGTTCCTTTCCCGATGAACTGAAAAATACCAGCCCATGGATAGCAGCAAGGTTGCTTTGTGGACACAGGTGCTCTCTAAATACATTCATTTGGCTGCAATTCAGTCACAACAAAGGTAGTTAATGCTGAAAGAAACACTGTTTGGCTTGTTGGAAGTGGTGTTACTGTTCATTAATTGTTTGTCTATATGACCTGGTGCTAATTAGAGAAAAGTCATTGTCCTGAGGCTGTTATACCTACTTGCTGGTGGAACCTGACTCTTGACCCTGAAACTGGCAAACTTCAAGACAATGTGGTAGTGGATGGTGCAGAAAGCACTCTACTCACTTGTTCTACACATTGTTTTCTAAGCGTGGGCCAGCAAAATTGAAAGGTCCTCTGAAGCTGAACTGTATTTTGATAGCTCTCAGACTTGTAAATCTCTCAGCATTTGCAGCCAGAGCAATTTTTGGCCCTCCGAGGAGCACCCTAGAAATGCCCAGATATTGACCCTGTACCTTTCCCCTTAGTGAAGATGGCAGAGGACACCATCAGGCCAGAATTACATCGTTACTTGTCCAGTGTTTTGCTTTGGTGGTGGCAATGGTCAAATTTGCAAGCCTTTTTTGCCCATCCCATCTCAGGGAGTTGGACAGCAAAGGCAATGCTCATGGTTGGCAGCTGTGCTCTGACTGCCCTTCTTGGATCAGCATCCATTTCCGTGGCTTACCTGACAATAACCCTTGTTGGGGCTGTGTCCTTAATGAAAGAAGTACATCTGAGGGGCAAAGCAGATAAGAAAAACACTCCTATTTTCATTAAGAAAATTATCTAAATGAGAATACTAAATAGCCTTTCAAGCGGTTCAAACAATGGAGTCCTTTCACATTCACTAAGACAAACTCATTAACCCCAGCATGCACTTTCCTGAAAGACAGTACTAAATTACCTATAATATTTTGCTTGAGGTTGTATTTTTCGGAAGTGTGATTCTACAGTAACACAATTAACAGTAATGGACTGTCATATGTCCTCTGTGCTATTATTCAGGGGACTAACGTAGCAATAACAGGAATAGTATAAAGATGGATGGCAGATCCTGACTCCTCTCAAATGCTGAGCAGATGTCTGTGAGGATGGAATGCTATTTGAAAAGCCTTGCCTTGAAGTGCTGGGAGAAATGGTACGGAGCACAGCTTGCTATGAGCCATGCTAGGTCAGAAAGGTATATCCTACAGATTCTGGGTGTCCAGCAAAAAAACAGCTTGCGATGGAATTATTCTGTTGGAGTTTATTATTCTGTTCTCTTCATCTAACTATGTTCAGGGCTTTTTTTGCCTTTTATGGAGATGCACCTGTATGTGTATCATGATGTGCTATGATGTGCTATGAAGATACAATAGACAATGTGGTTAGGATAAATTTTACCCAAAGGATGTGAAGGCACTGCAAGTGTTATGGGCTTAGTACGGCAAAGCAGTTAGAAATGCACCTGACTTTACACTTAAGTACGTGTAACTTTGCATTTAAGTAAATACCTAAGTGCTTTGTTGAATCAAGTCCAAATATACAAAAAAACCCCAACTAAATACTAAAAAGCAATAAACCTGAATTTGCTTGAGCACACGCTCTCAAGCTGTACATGAGAGTTTTGCTGAATGTATGTGTTTTGCCAAATATATACAAAATATCACTTAAAAACCCCCTGTCAATGCAATGAGGAATAGGAAATGAGTTGTATAGCCTATATTTCATAGCAAGGGACAATGCAGTAAATATCACAAAAGCAAATCTATATAATTACTAAAATGCAGAAACAGCATTATGCTTGAAAAACATGCACAAAAAAATTACATAAAACCCACCATACACAACCAAGAACAGAAGAAGGCAGACTTTAGATTTGATTTAAACCTAATACATATTTCATTAACTAGACAAGAACTGTGCAGACATATCATCATTAAAATCCTTGCTACTGCACTGAACAGGCATTTTTATAAAATTATTGTAATTTATCTGGGAAAAGATCTACTTAAGAGCAAAAAAGCCCCACATTTCTTTATATTGTTTAAGATACCATTTTATGAAAAAAATTTGCATCTACATTCCACACAGATACAGGTGGAAGCCTTCAGTTCTTATGCTTCATCCTAAGGGCATACACAAATTAAGCTGTATGAGATGAGACTGAGATATTTTATATATTATTCACCACTTCTAATAATCTTAATGAGCATGAAAGTTTTGTGCGTTTTAAATATAAATGCTTATGTGTCCTTAGGGATTATACTGTCCTTTCAAGTTGAGAGTCACATCTCTCTTATGATCAGGTGTGTCTCTGCTGGTGCCCAGTCAACTGCAAACCCCCCATTATTGTCCTTGGGAAGCATATTTAACAACTGTGAGCTGTATGTGCATTTGATGTTTGCTGTGAGTTTTAATTTCATAATTTCTCATGCACAAAGTCATTCCTATCCAGAGAGTGTTGGTATTAAGGAGGTAGCCTTACTGTTTTCATGGGAGAACTGGGGGAGTATTTGGAATGTCATGAATGTGACATCTTCTTCACTTTTACCCTGGAGACTTCTGCAATATTCCACTTGGCTAAACTACCAAACTCTGGGAAATAAGTGTCAGTGTCAACACTTTCTGTCATCTCTGTAACACTTAGTGTATTTGCACCTGTGACAAAATTACCCCCTTCTGGCAGGAAGTCTGTAATATCCTTCCTGGAGGTCTGAACTCTCCCATCATGCTGTCAGCCAGACTGCACGCATCAGACTGGCTTGTAGGCACCTCCATTCCCATGGATCACAGGAAAACAAGCCTGACAGTGACAAAAATCTTCAAGAGAACAGTCTTCCACTGCTTAAAAGGTCAAGATTCTCCTCCTTTTTTAAGCAAATAGAATCAGAGAAAGTGTCCCTGATAAAAATTACTCTCTCAAGAAACCATAATTTAGATCAATCCTACCTGTTTGGAACTAACAGCAGCCCTCAGACTTTAGTTCCTGATTCTGTACTTAAATGAAACAGCTTAAATGTATTCTTTTTGCTGGACACACATTTATTTTCATTCTCTGCTTCCTCTTACCTCACGGTTACCATTCCTTAACTTTTTTCCTGTTCTTCCCAAATCCTTTTACACTTGGTTAGTCAATAGAGTCATAATAATGCACAGGGAAAATGATGACATGCAGTTATTATGCTAATTATATAGAGCACCTTTATTTTGTCTCAATTGTCTCCATGTTTCTTACCCATGCAAATATTAACACTACCTGATTGCTCACACCTATGTGATTTAGTCATAAGTATTCACTGCCTTTTCTAGAGTGGAAGGTATGAGTTACATGGGAAGGTAAACATAGATACAAATTTAGGAAGGGGAAAGAAGTCAGCTACTTGTATCAAAATTTTTCCAGGTATGATTAAGAATAAACAACTGCAAACCTTTGAAATGGCAAAATTAAACATTGTTGGAAGCATATTTTAAGATGAAGGACAAAATTTTGCTCCTATACTGATCCAACCTACAAAAGCAGACAAAAATAAAAAGTGTATGATACCCTTCTGTGGGAAAAAAATAATCAAAGATA
The DNA here is from genome assembly GCA_013390005.1 of Calyptomena viridis. Taxonomy (NCBI): domain Eukaryota; kingdom Metazoa; phylum Chordata; class Aves; order Passeriformes; family Eurylaimidae; genus Calyptomena; species Calyptomena viridis. Next base: position 46,288 of record WEIV01021720.1, on the reverse strand, counting down.
AGACAAACTCAGAGCAGCATTCTGAAATTTTGGAGGTATGATGCCCATGCTTTTCTAATTAAAAATAATCCAGAATTACAATGTCTGATTATTCACACGGATCCATTTTGTCCCTATAGCAACACAAAGGATATCAGGTGTGACATGCAGAACATATTAACTGTTGCTATGCTGTGCTGGCTGGGAAAGGGGGTTTTGCCCCCTGTTTCAGCCTAGGAAGCACTGAGGCTCTCTTAACTTGCATCTGACTGCCCAGTGTCTAAAAGACTTTTAAAGAAATCATCTGCCTTCATTTCTGCACCAAGTGCACCTCTGTATAGGTCACAAAGTCCTAAATAAACTAGCACTAAATCCTCCTAGGTGATTCACATGGGACCCCCCTACTTCTTTTGTAAGGGGGCAGAGGGAACACAGAACGTCAATGGATCGTGTCTCTTTGATTTGTTGTTTAAAACATTGATTTTACAGGTGTTATTCTAATTTCAATGAGTGTCAGTTCCGGCACAGGGATTTATTGTGGAACCTGAACTATCTCCAGAGGCTCAGCAGTGTTGATGAGCCCCCAGAATTCAGATGAGCCTGGGGAACAAGGTTGAGCCTGGCGCAGCTGAGAGAAAACTTCTGAATTACCTAAAGGCTTTTCTCCTGAAAACAGCAACAGCATCCAGAGGAGAGGGGAGAAAGAACTCCAATACCTGCAGCAGCACACCAACAAGGTGTGTTTTTCAGGAGAAGCACAAGAAGCTGTAAAAGTTAAAAACAGAAGCTGCGAGGAGGGGGTATCAGGAGAGGGAGACCCACATCTGCCTTTTGCTCTGTTCTGAGAGAGCATGTCAGAGATCACGTTTTCTTCCCCCAAATAAAAATGAGAAAAAGAAATAAAAGTCGTTGTGTTCTTTCCTTCTGGGTGCATAATGCACATCTGTGCATGTACAAATAAATAAAGTGGGAGCAACTGCAGTCGAGTTACAGTATTCTGTAAACAATAAAGCTATTTATACCATTTCATACTTTTGTCAGCATTTGATATTTCAATATGATTGTGTATTTCACAAATTTTTAGACTCAAAGTGATTCTCTTATCAGCTTTGGCAGGGTCAGGAAAGGTTTTACCCCTTTGTGTCAGCCTCCTGTACAGATAACAGGGTCAACTGCCTACACCAAAATACATACAGGATGATGAAATCTATAAGACACAAACCTGTTGTACCGGGTAGTTAGGGTAGTTAGAAAGAAAGATGAAGTCTCGGTTTCCAGTTCTCCAGGTGTGATTTTGCCCTGCTCCATCAGAGCCATTTTTAGCAGCTGGAGAATCCTTGTTGCAATTTCAACACCTATAAAACAGTTTAAATCTAAAACTAACAGAGCAGAGACTGTAATATACTGGGTTTGATTGATCTGGATCTTTGTCGTTTCTTGTTGGTTTAAAGAAGATTGCTACGAATATATTGTTTGTTCTACTTCAAAATCATACCTTTTCAGAGACACCCACATAGTTTAGAAATAGATGTGCAAGTGCATTAAATTTTGGCCTTGCTATGCTTTGCAGAGTGGGAGTGTATGGAAAAAAAGAGAATGTGAAACCTTCCTTCTAAATTAAAGGTTTAATATCCTAATAAATAATTTCTTTGGCTGTTAGTAAACGCTTCCATTATCCCCTAACATGGTGAAGCCTGCAGAGACTGGGTGTCTACTGCTGGCTCTTTATTCAGAAGACTGTTTTGACTGTTACATCAGGTAAACAGCAGAGCCTGGGCTGTGTCTCTTTTGTGTGTTCCGTGGAAAAAATAAAGCAGCAATTGAATGATTACATAGACTCCCACTAAAGTACACACACAATGTGATGCTGGCTGTTCACCCAGCACAGTGCTCCCCTGTGCAAAAAGAGGGTGTCTTTCCTGTGGTCACAGTGATGCTCAGGGCTTCCTTGAGCCTGCGCGTTGGGTTTTTACGGGAAGTAAGATTGATGTGGATAACTGGTTCAAGCAGTAGCTGAAGGCAGTGGAGCCTGCTGTAAGCTGACAAGGATGGAAACATGAAGAAAGAAACCTTCAAATGAAGAGCTAATTAATGGGTGCAGTTGTGTGCTGGTTATCAGCAGGGCTCTAAATTACAGGCCTAGAGGAAGACTGCAAAACTAATGAAGAAATTCACATTTAGCAGAGAATATCTTGTTCTGACATCAACCTCCAGGTGATGGGAAATGAGGAGACTGATGGGACAACAAGCCTGCTTGCATCTATAAAGCACAGGGCTGCTCACTTGCCTCTTTCCCAGCAGCCAGGTTTAAAAAGAAAAGGTTTTTACCAAGGAGGAAAAACAATTAGAAGAGTCACGCAGACTACACCACAGTCAAATCAACCAACAGACAGAACTAAAAGCAATGGTAACTGCTTCATTTCTGCATGAGAAACTCATATTCTCTAAAAGGGCATAACAACATGAAACTGAGCCCTTAATACTTGGACAAGTCTAACAAAAAAAAAAAAAAAGTCGCCAACAAAACCGGAATTTGAACACTTCATGAGACTTACATGATTTTCACATTTTAATTAAATTACTCCTTTGGCTCAGCCATTTTGCCATGGGCAAGAACTATACAGAGTTGGAGGGATATTAGTTGATCTTTTGTTTGAAGTTAATAGCATTTAAAGAAAGAGATTAGAGGAAAAAAAACCCAACAAACCAACAAACAAGGCAGGCATGCAAAGCCCATAGAAATCCACAGAAGGAGTTTTGTGGATCATGGAAGAGGCATTAAAGGGCTGGTGAAAAACCCAAGTCCTCAAGAAATTAACAGCAATTCTGCCAAGATTTTAATCTTTATGTTTCAAAATACCCCATAGTCTGTCCTCTGCTTTCATACCTCTTTGGGAAGCACAATCACCTATAAACACAAGTGAGAAGTCCTCTCGTAAGCAGTGTTGCTGTCACCTCCCAATTCAGTGCTACAGAAGGAGGAGAGGATATCAGCACTACTCTACTCCTAGACAAGGGTTGTAGATTTGTAGATCTGTATCCTTACAAATTTCACACACAGCTTTAAAAAGCACACTGTTAGAGAAACTGTTTTGAAGGTGGAATATATACTATGCATTATTTCTATAGAAGACCAGAGGTAATTGATACATTAAATCAGTATGGAGGCATGTGATACAAATAGAAAGGTTTCACTAACTGCTGGTGTTCACCATTCAGGGTAAAACTCTGACACACTATTTATATTCATTTCTATCACTACATACCTAGTTAAAACACAAATTAGGCATAACTTTCATCTTATTATGACAAGAAATGAAAAATCAAAAACATATTGCTCATCATGATGTTATTCTTCCAGTGCATATGCAGAGTACTGCAAAAAAAAATTAAGGAGTTGTATTTTTTGGTTGATTATCTGTCAAACAGTTTGCTTGTGCAGGTCACAGTTCTGTAAGCAGTCAAATAAGCTCATGATGATAAACTGGAAATTACAATATTCATGTACAAGGCCACACACAAGCATGTACACCCCTATGTGTTGGAAACACCCTATTTGTTTTCTGCTTTGTTTACTATCAAATCTTATTTCTCTTTCATTCTAAGAGACAAGTAATTAGAAGTCTACTAATCAATAGACCATTTTATTATCCAGTGCAGCTCTGAATAATCCTCATAATTTAACGAGCTTCTGAGCAGGCCAGCAGGGAATATGCAGAGAAAACAAAGAATTTGACAAACACCAAGGGCCAGTCAGTACAAAGCAGCTTTCAAGAAAATAAAAAAGCTCCCTGAGATTAGTTTTAAGTAGTGGAATCAGAACAAGCAAAATGCAAATCTGGTTTTCCTTCTTTTCTTTGCGATAAAATTCAGAGCTGCTTTGCCCCAGCTAAGCCTCAGAGGTCAGTCAGCTCTGGCTTCTGGAGGTGGCACCTCCTCTTGCTCCTGGGAGAGGTACATGGCCACGGGAGGGGTTTCTTTGTTCAAGGAAAGGAAGGAAAGGACTATGTTATCCTTCCTCAGGGAGGTTTAGGTTCGGTTTCTCCACCAAAGCTTTGTGGAGAAGTCTTAGCACAGCTCTGCTGGACAAGCAGCATCCTCAAGCAGCAAAGCCAGGTGCTCTCCAGATGCCATTAGAGTGCCCTTCTTTATGCCACTGTAGAAGTGGATTTAGCACCTAAACTCTAACAATAAATTCTGTCAATCACAATATTTATATATTCACAGATTACAGAAACACAGTTATCTGCTCAGACCTCCCCTCCTCTGTTTTTTTTCAAACAATATAATTGAATTTTATTTGGCATTCTAGCAGTGTATATATATTTAATTGAAAGAAACCAGGATAATTATTCTTTGTCTATCAGAAATGTTTTTTGAGCTTTAAAGAAGACTGCAAAATAAAAAGTAGGACAATGCAGAGTAAACCCATTAATTAGTCCTGAACGTATTTTCTATGCTCTTTCATTTCCTTGACAGCATAGCTGTGCTATTTCTTCATTTATTGTTAATGAACTGAGTATATCCTTGCTTAATTTTGCTACAACATTAAAACAATAAAAATAAATAAAATCAGCCTAATATTAAATTTAATGTCAAATTTAAGCCTTTAGGTCCATAAGAAATATTTACAACTCAAATCACAGTCAGGGTTAAATCACAAACTTTTCAATATTTAACAAAATATTGCTGGAGCAAATGCATAAATCATCAAATAAATAAGACAGGGAAGGATGGAAGCAGACTTTGAAAAAAACACAGGATACAGATACAAATGCTTGTGTATATATAATAAAAAGTCACTACACTTCTAATTGATATAATTTTCACATTCATCTTATTTTACCTTGGAGTCCATGACTGGTGATACAATTTATTTCATTTATGAAATTATTTCCAAATGTTTAATTTGTGCAAAATATAAGCACAGTGTCAGCTCTGAGGAGCCTGGAGTCTAACAGGCACAAATGACTGGGAGGTTTCTGGTATCTCAAATGCAAAGGCTCAAACAGCCCTTCAAAGTCAGAATGCCAGTGGTGGGGGGCGGGGGGGGAGAAAAAGCTTGACAAAAAATCTCTGGGTCCAGCTTACTGCCCTATTTCTTTCTTTGCAAAATCTTCTTTAGCTATTTTTTACTGCATGCCATGCCAGCTCATTCTTGTTTGGGTCCAGCTCTCACTGGGACCATTCTCTCTGAGCAGGAGAGGTTGGACCAGTGGCCTCCCCAGGCCCCTTCCACCCAGGAAGGCAGAGCTGAGAAGTCCTCCAGGTTCAACAGAGCTAGATGCTTATCACAACCAACACAGATCTTTGTACTGACCAATCACACCAGTTCACTTTTGACTGTTTGACACCAAGCATTCTGACTGTTCCTATTGGAACACCACTCTCTCAATACCCTCTTATTATTCCCAATCTAAGTTTGTCTGTGGCCAGTTTATCACTGTTTTCTCTTACTTCAATACTTTGGCATAAATAGTCCTCTCTCCTTACTGATTAATTTATTTTTATTTCTAGTGATTGTTTTCTTAGAATGGTCTTGGTTGGAAGGAACCTTAAATATCATCTAGTTCCAACCCCCCTGCATGGCTGGGACACCTTCCCGCTAGACCAGGTTGCTCAGAGCTCCATCCTGGCCTTAAAAACTTACAGAGATGGGACATCCACAGCTTCTCTGGGCAACCTATTTCACCACTTACACAGCAAAGAATTTCTTCCTATTATCTAGTAGTAGTAGGTCTAAACCTACTCTCTTTCAGTTTGAAGACATTGCCCCTTGTCCTGTCTCTATATGTCCTTGTAAAAAGTCTCTCTCCATCTTGTAGGCTCCTTTCAAGTAATGGAAAGCCACAATTAGGTCACCCAGAAGCCTTCTCTTTTCAGGGCTGAACAAACCCAAATCTCTCAGCCTTTCCTCACAGCAGAGGTGCTCCATCCTTCTAATCAACTTGCTGGCCTCCTCTGGACTTGCTCCAGTTGGAGATCCCAGAGCTGGATGTACTCCAGGTTTTGCTGTGTTAAAAGCCATGTTCTTTTACAAGATGGAAATGTGAATGAGATCACATCAGGTGAGCAAAGATGTGAAGTCTCAGCTGTTCTTGCACTCTATAGTAACTACTGTGTCTTATGAAATACACTGGGATAAAGAGACACACATTTCCAGGGGATGCAGAGTACTGGTGTGCTGGAAGTGCCACATAATGCTGGGGTAACTGTTTGGTGGAGCAATACCTTTTCTTTTTATCTTGTAGGACGGGATTCGTTGCCAGTTCTCCCTCCCTTGATAGGGGTCAGCAGTGCAATTGCCTCTTCCATGGCCACAGCACTCTGGCTTACTCATCCTGTTGTCATTTAGCTTTTTCTCTTTCATTTCTAACTGATGAACAATTAACTTGTAGCTCAGTATCTTATTATTCTGAAGTATGTAATTTTGCACTTGATACTAATGATTTCATCTCTCTGCTTCTACCACAGTCCGCAGGGTCGTTCAGCTCAACCCCCTCATTTTCTCCATATTGGCAATGCCTGCTTTCTTCATGCCATGCCTAATCAGTGCACCTCTGCTTTTTGAGCTACTCCTGGGCTACATTTTTACTGCTGTTCATTAGTGAGTCTCCAAAGAAGAGACAAGACTTGCAATCAACCAGCTCATCAACTAGGAGGAAAATACTGGTTTTCTATTCCTGGTAGGTTGCATCTTAATTCCTTCCTTCATCTTGTGGCTATCTACAGCCTTTATCCCAAATCAGAATTTGGAAGAAGGTCACACCTATTGATTTATAAAGAAAACAAGAGCTACAAGAACAGAATCAGGCAGAATGCTAACAAAAAAAAAAAAAAAAAAGAAGAGAGGAACAAGAATCTGCAACACTACTGCCCACACCACCAGAAGACAGAAGGATAAATGTCTCAGTTCCTATAGAGAAAAAGAAATATTCAGAATCATGTCTTTGTTCTAACTCACAATGGTGCATCTTGTTGACATATAAAATTGATCCTAATAGCAAAATACATCCTCAGTAAAATGAACAATTCTTTGGTTTCTTTCTTCAGCTGTAACCGATAATTGACTAAGAGTGCAAAGCCAAGAAGAAATAGTGTGTATGACACCACACTCATATTTTATCAGACAGAGTAAGTAAAGTTTTAAGGCCTTGAATTCATTCTTCTCAGACTGGTGAATTCCATCTGTTAAAAATGAGTTTCCATTTGGCACACAGAAAATGACTGCACTGTTGTATAAGCATCTCCACTAAGCTTTGTCATTTATTTCTGTAATTAAAACCATTTTGAGAAAGACGTAGTCAGTTCAAGCAAATCACATGTTATAATAAAACAATTCTAATAACAATCCAGAAGTTATTAATGAATTCTCAAATCTATATAGGAAAGTATTAACTGGAGTTGCTCCTGAACAGGATTATTGCTATTTTCAGGCTTTTAAATGTGTTAATGTGTTTTCTGCACAGAATGTGGCAGTTACATTTGCATAAGAATCATAAATCCAATCCAGAAATGTAATTTTATTTTTCTCAATAACCAGTCTGTTAATTTATCAAGGGCTCTGAACATCTGAACTGGTGGAGCAGAGGATAAGAGACGTCTTTTTCATGGAATTTAGTAGCTAGAAACAAGCAGGGAACTGAAGGATGAAATTTTTAAAACAACTTCTATTGATTGCAAAAACACAGTTTACCGTTTCTTAGATCTGTCTGCCTAGTATTTGCCAGCCTCTCCTCACATCTCCAATCCCAATAAAAGCAGCACAGAAATAAAAACCTCTTCCTTTTCTGATTATTATTTTGAAAATAAAAAAAAATTTATATCTCCCAGAGCCTTTCCTAACAGAATGTACTGTTTCTAAAAGCCTACTGGCAAATCACTACACACAGATGCCTTAAACATGTGCTCACACAAAGAGCCAGAAAAGCAACTTCTGAGTAAGGAGTTTTGCTTTTTTAAGTATAAGCGTTTGCAGGGAAGTTTCTTTTCTCTGCTTGCGTTGAGGGGAACAATTTCTGCTTGTTAAAGACTGTTTCTGCACAGGTACCTTTAGAAGAGTTAACTCCAGCAATTAACACCCTAGCCCTAGGACCACTGAATTCCAAAAAGACCATGAAACTTTGTCAAGAAGCTCTGGAGATACTCAGCAATTTAACTCAAGACAAGACCTGCAGTAAGCTTGAGGCAATGGTGCAATCCACTTTGGTCAGAAAATTTTTTCCTATAATTTCATTGAGATCGATGAATGAGACAATACTAAGGATCATGACCTCATACATTTGTGGGAGTTCTGACCTTTCAAGCACAAGATGATCATTCCTAGATCATTTATCCTCTGACAAGGACAGGCTATGAAGATAAAGTCCAGCCTGTGATATAAAGATCATGCCCTTCTTGACATCAGAATTCTTCTGTTAGGAAAGGGCTGCATAAATACACAGTATTGTCATTGTGGTTTTATTACATGAAAACCTGTAACTTCTGTTTTTTCTTCTATTTTATTCTATTTTATTTATTATCTTCTTCTATTTTATTTGAAAATAATGTTCTTTCAAAAGCACTGCACACAACATCACAAATGAAATAGTAAAATTCCCTGATAGCTGGACCTGTGAATAGCCACAGTTAAAGAGTAAGCTTCTGAGGAGTTAAGATGAGGTATTTGAGAAGCTGTGCAGCTGGTAAATACTACACATGTATGTGTAGTTAAACATCTTGGTCTTCAAAGATATTCTTATCATGAGAGCCTTCAAAATAGGCCTATCTCAGCCTAAGAAGCAAAAGAAAGGTGATTTTATATTGGCATACGTGCTATGTTCATGCATCTTTTCCTCTTAAAAGTGGTGGCTTTTCGTGAACACTTTTACAGCTAAAACCCAAGAAATACACACCTCATCCAATTATATTCCCAGTGTTGAAATTTGACACGTGTAACACATTCTTGCTACAAAGAAGAAAGTGCCTTTCTCACAGGTTATTACTACATCATGCTTCCTTCCAATAAAACCACATTATGTTTTTATTTCATGGTACACTACTGCTGCAACTAAGTGACTGAGCAGTGACTCAACAGTCTAAAATTAGCCAACCTATCCCAAATCTGAGATGCATCATTCCACCTATGACATCAACAAGAAATGGATACCAATGCCTTTCCTTCTCTCCATAATTAGAAGCCTTGAGGTTTTTCTGAAAATAAAAAAACACCTCCCCCAAACAAAAACTTTAGGCAAATCTGGTTCCTCTATGGCAGGTGACTAAATCACAAGAAAACTCATATTAAGACCCAACTTTACAATGACACAGAGGATGATCTTTGTGATTCTCTTAAATAAGTGAATATTTTGTATTTGCTTCCACTCAAAAACTTTTAGACTCCTCTGTTCTTGACCCCTTTTTCCCTTTCTCCACTATTGTTTTAAATAAGGTAAAAGAAATCAAAGCAAACAAAAGAAAGAAGGAAACAAAGAGTTTACCTACTGTTTGGCAAAAAAAAAAAAATAAAATTACACCCCAGATTAAAAATCCACTGAAAGCAGAAATATATGGATAAATACAAAAGGGGACAGGTTCCATATAAATATGCTTTCACAGGAAAACTACACATCAAGCTTCTCTAAGGTCTTTCCTTCCTTTTCCTGACAACCACAGAAGGACTCACCAAATCATCACCCTAACTAGATTGGAGTCTTAGCCTACACAAGTGGATTAGCAGCAGGTGAACACAGACTACCATTGGCAGTTAAGTTGCTGCTGTGGACTTGTTCATGAGACACATGTTCTGCACAAGGCAATAAGCCTCCTCCTGCACCCAGATAGCATGCACCATATAAAAGTCCAGTCAAAAAGTGAGCTCCTTGTAGCATTGACAGGAGCATCCCACTTCCACATACGCTGACTTAGAAACTGTTTTTGAAAGTTTAACTGCTGAAATTGGTCACCTCAGTGTTCTCAGGAAGGAAAGAAAAAAGCCTGTTATTACTACAAGAGAACAACAGCCATGGGGAATTAGCAGTTGCAAGGATGCTGCTAAAGTTCAATGAGAAATGGCAACTTGAAAAATGTTGTTGCTTCAGGAAAAAAAAAAGGGGGGGATAGGTTTTGAGGGGGAAGATAATAATGATTAAATAAGCTAAACAAGAGGGAGGAAGGATACAGAAAGCAATCAACCAAAATTTTTCAGTAGAGGAACAAATGTAGAAATATACAACTAATTATAAAAAATAGAACAATTAATGAAAAATACACAGGAAACACATATGGAAAAATTAAGAAATGATCTGTTGTGTGGGTGAGAGCGAACACAGAGAAAGACAACAATGTCAGATTTTATATGCTACTAAAGCTTCTTATTTCCCCATGTCACTTTGTTTTTCAAACTCTTGGAAAACATTACCTCATCTGTTTGGTTTGGGGTTTTTTTATCCCTAGTGTGCAAACTCGCATTTCTGATCACTGTCTTTTCCACTGCAGATAACAACACTCATCTCTAGCCAGAGCACCGTCAGAGACAATGTCATGCACAGCTGTCTGTGTCTTCAAGTGCATTTGTTTGTATTTGTTAAATGCACTTTGAATGTGTTCTGTTCACCCACCCCTTCATAGCAGAAGCTCAGGGAGATGAAACACTGAGAAGTGTCTCTTTCACAATCAGTCCCAGACACACACATTCACTCACGTTTCTAGAGTGGGTTTTGAGCAATCAGAGGAAAATGGACATACTACATGCTGTTTAATCAGTGGATTATGCAAAAGCACAAAATATCTTCTTTGAAAGTATTTTCTATCATCTCTCTAGCTCCTGAACTACAATTCTTTTGAAGAAGAGAAGCTTCAGATTGTTTCGGCGTAAAACTTGACTAAAATCCTGAGTAAATTTGCTTATTTACTTACATTTATTCTTTGTAACATATACTTTTCACCAAATAATACAGTTCCACATATTTTAAACTGTTGCAGTTTACTTCTGTTTCTGAAATTCCAAGGAGTCAGGTCTCTTCACTGTGTTAAAATAATCTGGACCTTCAACATGTAAGCACAGAAGTATTCACACCTCTGCTTTCCCCACCAAAAAAAAAATGTGTTTGGGGGGTATTCACTGTGTGGTGGAGTATAGTGCAAAAGATGATCACAAAAATATGCCTTTGACTCAAAGTGTGTCACTGAGCTACTTCAATGTGAACCAGAATCAAATGCAAATTTCATAGCCTTCCCACTAATATACATCTTTGGCCAAAGATCAGCCCATTTGTGATTTATGCCACTGCTTCTTTCACTGCTGAACCTCTCCCAGATGTCCTCATCACTTTAGGATGCTGCCCTTCAAATTTGCTTTATAATGTACATTGTTCATTTCATAAATCAAGGCTGAACTCTTCACTTCTGCGAATTACTCCTGAAAATAACCTCACACATCTTCTGAAGTATGATCTGTTCACTTGATGAAACACTAAGATTTTTCCTTAATGTGTCTTGGTCAAATTCATAATTCTAACATATTCCATTAAATGTTCCATATAATAATTAGATGACAATAACTTGATGATTCCACTGCATAAGACAGAGAATAAGATCTGTGTGAAATCTCCTCTTTCTAGTGTACTGCTGCAGGATTGAAATTTGACTACTCACATATGAATTCAGAAAATTGAATAACATTATAAAGCTACATTATACCATCAAAAGAAAATTCTGAATAAACACTTCGGTGACAGAAGGTTCAGATGCAATCCAGAAAAAAACAGCCCCTATTGTGGAGAATTGTTGAAATTACTCAGATGCAGCTTAACTTCATGTCTGGTTCGACAGGGAAAACTGCAAAACTGCTTCGCCATCCAGATTTCAAAGAAAAATCAATTTAGGTGCACAGAAGCTTTGTCAAGTAGAAGAGCTCTGGATTACTTAAAAAAAAAAAAATTAATTGCCGCCATTCTGTTTAACATCTTTGTCAGTGACATGGACAGTAGGATTGAGGGCACCCTCAGCAAGTTTGCTGACCACACCAAGCTGTGTGGGGCGGTCAACAGGCTGGAGGGAAGGGATGCCATCCAGAGGGACCTGGACAGGCTTGAGGGGTGAGCCTGTGCAAACCTCGCGAAATTCAGCAAGGCCAAGTGCAAAGTCCTGCACGTGGGTTGAGATGGTCCGAAGCACAAATACAGGCTGGGTGGAGAGTGGATTGAGAGCAGCCCTGCCAAAAATAACGTGGGGAGGTTGATTGATGAAAAGCTCAATATGGTACAGCAACATGCACTTGCAGTCCAGAAAATCAACCAGATCCTGGACTGCATCAAAAGAAGCATGGCTAGCAGGCCAAGGGAGGTGATTCTGCCTCCCTACTTTGCTTTGGTGAGACCCTGCTGGGAATGCTGTGTCCAGCTCTTTAGCCCCCAACATAAAAGGGATGTCAACCTGTCGGATGTTCAGAGAGCTGGAGCACCTCTCCTATGAGAAAATGCTGAGAGAATTGCGGTTATTCAGCCTAGAGAAGAGAAGGCTTCAGGGAGATCTTATTGTGGCCTTCTTGTACCTGAAGGGAGCCTACAAGAAAGATGGAGAGGGAGTTTTTACAAGAGGATATATNTGATTCTGCCTCCCTACTTTGCTTTGGTGAGACCCTGCTGGGAATGCTGTGTCCAGCTCTTTAGCCCCCAACATAAAAGGGATGTCAACCTGTCGGATGTTCAGAGAGCTGGAGCACCTCTCCTATGAGAAAATGCTGAGAGAATTGCGGTTATTCAGCCTAGAGAAGAGAAGGCTTCAGGGAGATCTTACTGTGGCCTTCTTGTACCTGAAGAGAGCCTACAAGAAAGATGGAGAGGGAGTTTTTACAAGAGGATATATTGATAGGACACAGGGGAATGGCTTCAAACTGAGAGGCCAGGGTTAGATTAGATATTAGGAGGAAATTCCTTGCTGTGAGGGTGTTGAAGCACTAGAACAGGTTGCCCAGAGATGATGTGGATATCGCATTCCCTGCAAGTGTTNTGGAGCACCTCTCCTATGAGAAAATGCTGAGAGAATTGTGGTTATTCAGCCTAGAGAAGAGAAGGCTTCAGGGAGATCTTATTGTGGCCTTCTTGTACCTGAAGAGAGCCTACAAGAAAGATGGAGAGGGAGTTTTTACAAGAGGATATATTGACAGGACACAGGGGAATGGCTTCAAACTGAGAGGCCGGGTTTAGATTAGATATTAGGAGGAAATTCCTTGCTGTGAGGGTGTTGAAGCACTAGAACAGGTTGCCCAGAGATGATGTGGATATCGCATTCCCTGCAAGTGTTCAGCCCACCCAGGCTGGATGGGACTTTGAGCAACCTGGTCTAATGGAAGTGTCCCTGTCCACGGCAGGAGGTTTGGAACAAGATGATCTTTAAGGATGGTTCCAACCCAAGGTGCTCTATGATTCTATGACAATGTCTAAAGCCCATTTTTTGATGTTGGCATCCTCTATGGCTCTTGCCCCGTATCCCTTAAAGCATGCTGTAAGTGTGCATGGGTTTTAGGAATTTTAAGAGGATCTTCTTTGTTTGGTCATATTTTATGTCATGTTGTGTATGAAAGTAAATGAAGTAATTTTAAAGAGTCTACTTAGAAGTTCAAGTAAATGCAAATAAAAAACATAAAAAAAACCCCTCTGCATTGACAGTAGAGGAAAGGAAGAGATTAAGAAAAGACAAACTAGTGGATAAGTAACTTCTATGAATAAATCCCATCTAATATACTAATAGTGATAGCCAAAGATTATATAAACATATTGTATCAAATTTAATTTGGAAATAATTTTTTTATTCTTTCAGTTGTGCTCCAGAAAGCTCCAAGCCAGAATGCTGTATTTGTATTAAATTTTGCAGGATGGTTCAAAACCTATTGAAAGTTATAATTTTCTGGTAAATTATATAGTGATTTTTTTGTAATGCTTAATGCTACAATACTCAGGCTACGTATTTTTCAAATAGTGCAGCATATTTTTAATTTAGGAAAGCATATTCGTAGGATTTGCAGAACAATCTAAATTATTCTGTACTTGTCAAGGTTTCAGGAGTCACATCTATTACTGTAATATTTTTCCTACAGAGTGCTTGCTTCATGTCTACACAGAAATAGCCCCTGAAATGTCAAAGATTATGGAATCTCGGTGGTTGCTTGTTGACTTGTAAGATTACAGGCTGCCAGACTCTCATGGCAAGAACAACTGCAAGGCCAGACGACAATCAAACTCCACTCTTAATTACTTCTGCCGTGGAGTCTAAATATATGCCCAGCTTGTGCTGAAAACACATTGTGCTACATCTAGCTGATATGTGTCAAGGGACTGTGTCCTTCATTCTCTACCAATATTCAGAGGTATCAACAGGGATAAATTCAGTATGGGCATTGTAACAGGTGCCAAGACCTTGCTTGATATATGTACATATGCATGTCAACCTAGATAATATACTCGGGCATGGTAGGTGAAAAAGAACATAAATCACTGTCAGACAGGCTGCTGTACTCCCTGGAAGACTCATAGTGCTTTACTGCTTTACTGAATCCAGGTGCCATTTTTTTTCAAATAAGATTTTGATTAAGAATTATTATGTCTCAAAGTCTTTTAACCTCAAGCCCTCATCTTTTTGACTGCCACTTTAAAACATGTCTTCTGAGTAATAAAGTAACCTCACAGAGATTAAAACAACACTGGCATTAGCTAAATCCAACTTGAAATGAACACAAGAAGCCAATGGTATTTGTCAATCTGACTTTCTTATGAAGTCAAGCTACATTTTGTCTGTAAATGTAATTTTTAATCTGTCGTCCCCTTACATATTTGCCATAAAAAAATAAGCACACTTTTTCGTTCATTAGGCTAAAGGATGAAAATAATCTTGAAGTATAAATAGCAACAGACAGTAAAAAGGCTAAAGGATAGGAGAGGTCCAGCAGGTGTCACTTAGGCTTATATTATTTTTCAAACACAGAAGAGTAAATTTCTTGTAAGTTCCTGGTGCTGGAAGCTTGGCTATTAAAAACAGACCATTAGAAAAATAAAATGACAACTACTTTTGTGAGATGAGGTTTTCTTAGCATCAGTGTTCTGCCTGATTTTGCTATCCTTACACATCAATACATTATTTGCAAACAAATCAGAATCTGATGACAAAATGAACTATACAGTTCCAACATTTAAAATTTTACAGAACTATTACTTAACATGTCTCTCAAAACTGAAAAATACACTGCACAACATAGACAAATCATTGAGTCACTCAAAAATGTAAGCAGGGAGAGGTTTATATGATAGAAATCCTATACAACCATTCAAGAAAGACAATCATATCTTCACTGTGCCTTATTTTCTAAGACCAAATGAAGCATAGCTTCTTTTCGTATCACTCAAATTGGCCATTTTCTTTCACACCTTCATGTTCTATTATTTGTGCCACTGCAGCTAGAATTGCAAGATTTATTTAGGAACAATACTTTATCAATCATGAAACACTAAGCACAGTCCAACCTCACAGCACATACATTTTAAATAATGTTTGACACCTCGTTGTACTTACAGAAGCATAAGAACTGGTAGCCTGAATTAGGGTCTTTAGTGGTGGCTATTAAACATTAAGAGCCCTATTCCCTATACATCCTCAAATATTTCATTTTCTGTTTCATTGTCGGTGTTATTTTATTGCATTATTTTATAATGGGAAGACAATCTGTCCATGATATACTACTCCTTCTCATCTAGATAGAGAAAATGAGTGAAGCATTTCAGGCCAATTTTCCCAAACTTCCACCACCTTTTCCTCTGAGACAAAAAAGGTGGAAAGTACTATTTTCCTTAAGCTTACTTAAAAAAACCTTTCTGCTGAAGTTATCCAGCTTCCATCCCATTTGATTCATGTGGAGGCTAAAACTGAACCTATGTGGTTACAATTTAAGGGATCACAGAGAATCCCAGCCCTAGGATATTTTAAGAGAAAAAAATCCAACATCAGTCAAACTTCAAAATTCCAAATGGATTTATTTTACATTTTCCCAAAACCTTTTAAGCTTCACTGACACACAGGAATAAAAATTGTATCTCTTTCCCATTTGAGCGACAGGGTACTCTAAAATGAGGTCTCTGTCTTCATGGATAATTGGCAATGGAGAACATCTGCCCTCCTGCACTACTTGAGGGACTACAGATCTTGTGGCTAGTGGTTCATGTGGATGGACTACAGGGCAGCTTTGATCACCTGCTGACCCAGTCATGGCATCAGCACACTGATGGCTTTGTTCTCAAGAGCCATCTCCTTGGTATCTCTGGAATTCAAAATCTCATTACTGGCTGTGAACAAAAAACCCACTCAAAGTCCTGTGTTCTGTGAAGGTAACTCTTCTCATACATGTGGGATAAAAAGAAACTATTGGAGAGTCAGACCAAAGAACAGAGCTGAGATCATTCATTAGTTGGGTTTATGCATTTGGGTAGAACCAGCACCAGGGAGAAAAACACTGCACTGTTACAAGTCCAATGGAAAGTAACCATTAAGAGCTAAAGAGGCACGGAAATTAAAAGGTTAGGCAGCTGGGCACAGGAGAAAGATGCTGAGGCGAGTTGAAAGGTTCATGCTTCATCTTTCTGCACAATTAGCATGCCTCTCTGTGCACTGATTTTAATACTCTTGGAGAATGTTTCTATTTTTTCATTGGTTGGCAGCAGTTGGAGAAAAAAATTAAGGAACAGGTTGGTTTTGACCCTACACTTGAATTTTGTGAGTTTAACTGGTAAAAGGTATAAATTGAATGAGTATCAAGCCTCTCTACTACAGGACAGGTCTTTCTAAAAGCATCTCTGAAGACTGACACAGCTGGTTAGAAGAACAGACTTGTCAAAGAGAGGCCAGAGACAGAAGAAATGCTTGATCCTGAAATCTGAAATATATAATAAAAGTCAAAGAAGGCAAATAAAAAAAAAAGCCTTCACAAGTTTCTTGTGAAGTGGCTAAAATACATAAAAATACTTGCAATGGCAAGTTTTTCTTTCCACATAACTAAGAAGACTGACCAAAATTTCTGCTTGTGCTTTTTGCATGTAGTTTTATTCCAGATGCCCACACACACGGCTACTCAAAATTACAGCACTGTGATTCAACAGTCAGAATCTGGTCCCTTGTGATCCTGAGAATGCTTACTTTCCAGGAAACTGGAGTAGGAGGTACTGGAAATCGGGCTTGAGTCACAATCCCACTTGTAACTACAGACAGGATGGCTCTTTGCAACTTCTGACATCAAAGCATTTTCAGTGTCTACAACCACTGATACCAACATACATTAATATACATCAAACTTCCCATCTGCATTTTGTGTTGTAAAGATAAGAACATCTGCTCTTCAGACAAAAATAGACTACAGCCCCAAACCTGTCCAAGAAAAGAAGAAATAAAAACCCTGCAAAGTTACT
The DNA here is from genome assembly GCA_013390005.1 of Calyptomena viridis. Taxonomy (NCBI): domain Eukaryota; kingdom Metazoa; phylum Chordata; class Aves; order Passeriformes; family Eurylaimidae; genus Calyptomena; species Calyptomena viridis. Next base: position 28,880 of record WEIV01021720.1, on the reverse strand, counting down.
GCAATCTTCTCAGTATGTAAACTCACTGGACTTCACTGCCATCTGCAAAAACTGTAAGGCATTATTGAAGGGTTAAAAATCATTAGGTGAAGCTGTTTAAATGCCTGGGATTGTAAATTCAGGTTTTTGTCTTGTCTTGATCTGATTATTATTCAAATGCACTTTTCTTCTTTGACAAAATCAAAACACTTTTTGGTGTTGTCTGAAAATGATAGCCCAGAAAAATGAAATAACATCAAGTATCATGTCTTGAGTTATATGTATACTATATTGTTAGGCCTATGTAAAAGATAGAGCATCAGCAAGGTACAAACACTCAAACCCAGTACAATACAACCATAAAATATGTTGGGCAAACCTCAAAACACCAATTGGCATATAAACTACTCAAGAGCTAATAAAATATGTGACTAGAAAAAGGAGAAATATTATTTAAAGCACAGTACATGCAGAAAAACAGTTGCAATATTTTGCACTAAATTATGCACCTCAGATAAATGCCGGAAATGCAACATTGTCAAACTGATACCAAAGTTGAAGCTATGGGACTAGTTTGAAGTTCAGCCATTCAGCATGAGGTATTAGAAGGAATAAATTTAGTTCTCAACTTCAATTTACAGCTTGCAGGAGAAGCTTTCCTGCGAGGCAATAACATCTCTGCCATCAACAGTGGGCCATAACGAATAGACCTGATTCCCTGGAACACCCATGACAGGAAAAAGATTACATCCAATAAAACAGAAGTCATCAGAACTCCCCAATTCACAGCAATTGATTCATAATCTATTAAATGAGGGAAATGATTTACAAAAGTCTCTGTTCAGACAATGAAGGGAGTTAATATCTATAGACTGAACTGGCATGCACAGTTTTTCTAGATTAGCAAGGGTGACATATATTATTTACCAGCTTGGGTATTATTATTCTTTGAAGCTTACATTTATGTCCAAAGTCAAGCTATAAAACAGAGGCTGGCAGAGCTGTTCAGACTCACCATTTGTTATTAAAAAATGACCTTCTCGTAGGTCTTAGAGTGTCTTGAATATGCAAACTCCATTATACCAGAACACCTTCAGCCCCACAGGAGAGCAATACAAATGACCCAAGAAGTCTTCTATTACAGGAATTATACTAGATGAAAGTACCAGCCATTTCTGAAGTTTAGGTTTATTAGAGTATTAATAAAATGTTACAGTAACACTCCTGTGAAACCATGGTTCTAGTCTTCTTTGGCACACACACAGCCAGTTTTTATTGTAAGACCTTCAGGTCCTATGGTATCTGGCACTGTTCTCTACACTCCAGCCTTTGCAAATGTGTATATTATAATTTCATTTCAATTTCTATCTCTCTGGTCTGCGGAGAGAAATCGGAGAGTATGATCTCTTCTCTAGGTTGCAAAATAAAGAAGTTGTGATTATGGCAACACTACAAACGTTGTGCCTAGTTTTAAATAGCATTTATCTTGAAGTACTTCTATTCATATTTTTGTTACACACCTAAAAAGACATGGACTTCCTGTAGAAAAAGAACCAGGAACAATTCTGTGTCTGGACTACTGATACACGGATATGGGCTGACATTTGGTCCTTTTCTGGAAACAAGAGGAAACATCCTCACTGCTGCAACTACCTAAGTCGGCACCAAGCCAAAGGATAACTTTGTGTCTAGGCCACTGCAGAACAACAGGGAACAAGAGTTGTTTTCAGCATTCAAACAGAATTTTAATTTCCAGACACTGCCCTGTCTTCTCCTGCCCCAATCTTCCTCTGCAGAATTCTCCTTGTATCAGCAGAAGTCAGGAAGAGCTACAGGGTCTGTAGGATTCTTCCCTCCCACTCTCTAACTCCTCATCTCATGTGGCTTGGTTTCCCAAAGCTTCAGATCTGGGCCAATGAGGAGAGAAACACATGGGGAAATTATTCCAGATGCTGTGGTTTGGTGTAAACATATCAATCATGATAGGCCATTTTTGATGCATCATAACAGCACCTGTTGAGTACGATAAATTATGTTTAATATGAAATACAGTTTCCATTTACAAAATAAGAAAACCTGTAAATTTGAACTAAGAGTCCGGAGTTGCATGAAACATAATAAACTATCCAAAATGCTACTAAGACAAGGGAAAAGAACTCTCCAAAGCACACTGTGACCTTTCAGTGGGATGATATTGTGGCTGCCATGGAACTCAGGCTCTCCAGTGAGGCTGATGGCACATGACCTTAACAGAAAGGAGCCATTTGACATTAAAAAAAAACAAACCAACAAACCACCAAAATCAAAACACCTGGAGGATAGTAAAGGGGGGGCATCATTACAGTGCATAACAGTGAAGCAGAAAAAAAATTTAAAAAGTCTAATTCTTAAATCAACAATACTGACTGATTGAAGAGGAACAATTTAGAGAAGAGGAAAAAAAAAAGTTGGAATAGAGAAAGAGACTGAAAGTCAAAGGCCATGCCAGTGCTGAAACAAAACATAGCTTTTACATGACTATAATTTATTCAGGGAGCACAGCAATGTAGGGGATACAAATTTCATCCTTTTTTCTGGACTCGCAGTCCTTTCTTGGTTTTATTTCCTCTGTTATCACATCACCCACCGTATGTTCATCTCATCTGTATTATCCTTAGAGTTATTTGGGAAGTCAAAGCTGTGCCAGCAGGAGCTAAGGGCTGTGCTGAGCTGGATGAGCAAAGGCAAGGCCAGAAGCTGCTGAGCAGCCTGCAGAGGGTAGAACACAAGCTGTTGTGGAGTGGCTCTTGAGGACTCAGAGGCTACACACATGCCTGAAAACCTTATTTTGGTCAACTCTTACCTTTTTCGTAACTCCCTTTGAAAACATGCCCAAGCCAGTTACAATGCTGCAGCCACTAAACTGTCTTGTGTGCCAGATGTTCAACATTTAACCAGTGTTCTAGTTAAGTGTTGTTCTAACAAATGAGGCTGCACATCAACTCAGATGCTTACAGTTTACTTTATGTAGAGAGACCTTTAAAAGCAGCTTGTTTTCAAAATCTGTAGGCAAATGTGAACAGGCAATGATTAGAAATGTGTTTTTAGAGTCTGTGGAGAACTAGATCAGGCCCTCATCCAGGAGCTGCGAACAACAGATAACGCCAGAGGGAGAAAAACAAAACTAAGGGTGGATTTACTATATGTAGCTTGATACCGTGAAAGCAGGTGCAGTGGCATGTCTTCATTATTACTTAATCTTCCCATCTCATAGATATGGGGATTGGGACAATGATGAGGATTGGAACTGTGGTGCAGAATACTGAACTGGGATAATCTAATTTACTTTAGTGTTTGCATCTGTATTCAAACTCAGCTGTTCACAAAGCAAAGCAAGAAAATACATTTTGGTCTTTTTTATGCAATTTTTTGGTTGTTTCAATTATTTAACTAAGCTTCTCAGTGAAAATAAATGCCAAAACAGCTTTGCAGAAACCTCCCTCTCAAAAAAAAAAAACCAAACAACAACAAAACCCCCCCACCAAACTCACTGAGCACAAAAACATGAAGAAAGGCAGAAAGATGAAAAACTTATTTCATTCTGAGCATGGACTGACTACATATAAATTAATCATACTACATAGGGAAGAGCAAATCTTCCTGAGATGTAATTGTGTCATGTATCACAAAACAGATTCAGAGCACACCATGGTGGAACTGAGCATAAGTGACAGTAAAGGTGCAGTGCTGTGACAAATGCATTTATGATCGTAAAAAAAAGATAATTCAAGATTTGTTGATAATTACCTCTGAAAAGAGAAAGAAAAATAACTGCAGGACTTAACAGCTCTCAGTCTGTGTTGGAACACCAATACTGTCCACCTTACAATGAGGAAAGGAACACTCTGTTTCCAGCAGAGATCAAAGTAATGTAGCATCCTGATGCTACAACATGAGAAGCAATGCAAGAAGATGATACAATAATCAGGAAGTCACAGAATAAGATAGATTTCTTAAAAAGTCTTCAGGTGTTTATAGAAAACAAAATCTCTTATTTTATGATGCCAGATTCCTATTTCTGACTTTAAATCAGAAGATGCTGCTTTAGCTTTTAGGAGTAGAACAGAATCCTTGTAATGGCACTGTAATGAATATCAAAGAAAAGCATGTCAAGACCAATAAACATCTGTCACAGAGACAGAACTGTAGACAAAGCAGGATTTCATGGCATCTTCAGACCCTAGGTCTACTTTGCCCTAAGTTACCTGCCCCACACAGGAGCCAGGCAGGATTTTGCTGACAAACCATTATTCTCTTCCCACCGAAAAAAAAAAAAGAAAGAAAAAAACCCCCACACTCATAAAACAAACAAACAACAACCACCAAACCAAAACCAACCAACCAAAAACCCACACACCTCCAAGTCCAAATAGCTAAATTTCCAGAACTAGTTGCTGCTCCCCACAACTTTTTGTTGGGGATGTGGTCATTCACAATAGGCCACTTACACACTCAGCTTGCAAATCGACTCTGTGGTAAGCAAAGCTGTTCAACCCCACAGGCACAAGTGCACAGTGGCTGCTGCAAGTGTGAGTAAAATACATGTTATAAACAGTCCTTTCTCATACTCATTTCAGTGCCTTTTAGGGGAGGTAGGCTTCCTGCACACAAAATTGCTAGATTGCAGCCTGAGGTTGCCTTTTTTCCACCTACATGTTTATGCATGTTTGTTTCATTTTGGAGGAAACTTCATCAATACTTAATACCCAATGACTGAGGAATTGTTGTTATAAGTCCTATGAAGTTTCTCTAGATAGAGGAAGGTTCCTCCATTAGCATTAAGTTCAGTGTTTGAAAACTGAAGCTTTTAATTAATTTGTAAAGGCCATATTTACAGCTGTGCAACAGAAGGAAAAAAACCAAACCCTCACTCTGAGCTTGGAGTTGTCAAGATAACACCAGAATTCAGTAGAACTTCTGAGTTAAAAAAGCCCCACAAGGTAATAGTCTCAGTTAAATGCAATGGAATGGAGGGCTTCCTGTGTAGAAACGAAACAAGGTATGGGCACACTAGCCAGTTTACATTTGCATTTCCTCAAATCTCAGAGCTACTTTTCAGCACAGCAGGCAGTTAGCTTGCCCTAATTACTGCCAGGGAGACCCAGATGCTTTTGTCAGCTCTTCAAGCACAGAAAAAGATTATCAGCAGACAAGCTAGCCATAGGATCAAGGACAGCTCCTAACAGGAAGGTTGTAAAAAATCTGCTAATACTTATGTTCTCTACTGAACAGAAGAAATCTAAACACCTTATAAATCTGAGATCAAGCCAGACTATTCATATACAGGATTAGCTTCCATGCTGAAGAAACAAATACAGTCAATTAAAGAGAGAGTTATTGTAATGAAACCCTTTTTCATGTAATTTGTCAAGATACAAAGCAGTGCCTTTAGCAAATAGGAAGACATGGCACTGGCCATTAAGCAGATGTGCCCACCCGCTGAAAGGAACAGATGTGACAAAAAACGTGGGGTCCAGCATTGCTTGCAACCTCTTCCCAGCTCCAGTGGCAGAGGAGGCTGGGACCCAAAGGATTGCGGCCGCTTTACCTACACAGATACTCTGAATGAAGCAAAAGCAATTACTATTTTTCACATTTTGAAATTACATGGAGAGGATCCTCCATTCTCTTGCAAATTGAATTTCACAAGCCTTCAAAGCAATTTGGCTTAAGCTTGAGAAATAGACTCAGCAGCAGCTCTTTATCCGGCAGTAGTGGGGGAGGCCAGTGACTGTTATCACTGATTTCAGCAGCTGGTTGAAACCAGCACAAATTCTCTATCACCATACAAAATACAATTACCTTTTTTAACACCCCCCCACCCCATATGAGAGAAGAAAAAACCCTGTTTGTTTGGAAACTAGGACTGCAGCTTAACTTGCAGTAGTTTCTTCTGTTCAGCTATGTGATTTTAAAAAAAATGACAAACCTGACTAATGCAGTTCAGGACTGTGCATGTTGTAAATCTGTAACCATTTACTGACTTCTTATATGCTGAAACTCACCTGGGTCAAACACAGGTTTTAACTATGAAGGTGGTCTCAGAAGACCCAAGCTCTCCCATGTCTCTGCTGATTGCTGATTTTGAACTAGTCACTTTGGCTTCTGTGTCTCTGCAAAATAAGCAGAACAATCCCATTCCCTTCACAAAAGCCACAGAGATGCACTGATTGGAAAGGATGTGTTGGAAGTCAAATACAGTATTATTGCCATTACTTTGTTAGGAGTATGAACCTATTTTGAGTAAAGGAACAGAAAATTTGGAAAGAGGATCCTTTTCTTTACAAAAAAGCTCCTTTATTGATTAGGGCATGGCTTCCCAGTGATGTTCTCACCTTTGGTGTTCCAGGGAGTGCTGGATGCCCTTTACCCACACCTCCGGAAGGGTGAAGGGCTCCTGCAAGTCGTGTGTCTCATCTGCAGCCCCTCTGCCAGTGTCAGGTAACACAGGGCATCAGAAATGGCATTAGATTTCTCTGTGTAGACAACTGTGTCAAGTCCCACATCACTTCAGGCAATCTTCAAGTACTGACAATATCTGAGTCAGAAAATTGGTCAGCAAATTAAATGCACTGCCTGAAATGACAGGATAATATTCAGGGAGAGTCTTATCCCAGCACAAATCTATTGCTCTTAATTTGTCTTGTATAAATGAACATTGACTTTGGACCTAAATCTTTGATCATTTGCAGGTGCCATAGCACACAACATTGGCATCTACCTGAGTAGCTGGTGGTTAAGGTTTGACTGCAAAACCAGGTTTACTTTGCACATTTTTCACTTGAAATTCTCAGCTCAACAGCACCTGCATTCTTCTTTTTAAGCATAGCAGGAAAACTAGAAATTTGTAGTTCATATTCTCCTTGCAGCTACACCCATGCCCATAATTGAAGTCAATAGAGTTGTACCACTGTGACTGAGAATTTGGCTTGATGTATGAAACAATTATTAAACTGTTTTCTTTATTTGCCAAAGTTAAGGATCTGTTACCCTTTGCTTACTCTCCATATCTTGTGCAAGGATAATACGCATTTCTCATCCAATTCTCAGAGGATATTCATTTGTAAGTAAAAAAATACACAAAAAATTAAGAATTAGCTATGTGGCTGCTCCCAATTGTACTAATGGCTTTTTCTCCTTTGAGAAACACTTCCTCTCAAAGCAACAAAAATGTAGGAAGTCTGACAATACTAAGAAACTTGCCAGCACAGCCCAGGGAATTTGCAACAGGAGTTCATCCTCTCTAGCCAACTATTTGCAGTTTCCTCTTGGTCAACAGTGGCTGCAAGTTATTCCATGCAACACCTGCTTGTTACTCTCTATGCTTTCAATGGGAGTTTTCACTCCAGTTCCCAGAGCATAAGTAAAAAGCCTGCTGCTTCCAGCATTAAATGAGAGCTTTGCTGCCAGCCCTGGCAGAAAGGGCTGACATCAATAGCCGAATCAGCTACATTTATCCCAGCTCTTCTTCATCAAAGTCAGAGATGGGAACTTGGAGAGAATCATCAAAGTTTGTACTGGGGAAAGTTATACTAAAATTTGTATTATGTCATAATTTGCTGTAATATGGTCAGATCTGAGGACAGCTTTTATTTGTAGCTATATGTGTTCATGTTTTATTTGCTAGCACCCTATAACTTCTCAAGCTTCACCAAAACTGTTTTAACTATAGGATATTCTAAGAAGATTAATATGCCCTATCTAACTTCTCAAGATGTCTTCATTGTCCAAACTTCATCTTTACAAAGAGCCTCACAGCCCTTAAATACTTTCTATTCAAGATCCCACAGATCAATTCCCTCCCACAGGAAGTTAAATACAGGCTCTTGTGGCAAACATGACAGCAGAGTATGTAGGAAAACAATCTGTCAATTATTCATGTATTTTTAACTGTCAGTAGTGTGGTACAGCAAGTAGAAAAAATGAAAGCAAGCTGACAAAGTAATGAGCCATCTTCTCTGCAGATCACCAGTAAATGCTCTGGCGGTCACAAAGAACCACAATTAAGAGAATGGTGGCATTGATGATTAATGAGCTATTTAAAACAAGCAAATCAGAGTACACTTCACATGCCCTATCACCTATTGGTGAGGTTTTGTAAAATGTAGTTTACAGATACTCTATTTGGACAGAAATAAAACCATTCATTTCAAATTTTTGTTACAAAACAGTGTCAGATATCAGAATCGCACCTCATGTCACATCTTAATTAGAAAAATGGAAGAAAACAGAGCTCCTCCTTCTGCAGAGAATGAATGAGAACTCATTCAGATTTTACCTTTAGTTTAGACCAAGGTTAAAATGGCACCAGAATGGGCGTTATTATTTCTAATGTAAAGAAAAGACTTGAAAAGCACATGTTTAAATCTCTCCCAATTCCAACATTTACTTAAGCACATGTTTAAAGAAAACATACATATTTAAATACTATCTTGAACTGAGAGTGTTCTGTGTACTGAGGACACATGTATCACCTGAAAAATCTTATATGCCTTATTCATCAGCAATAGATTTTATAAAATTTATTTTTACACTACTGAAAGAGAATAAAGCAATTTCAACTATTACAGCCAATACTCAGCCTGTACATCATAACAGCTCTATCTTACTGTTAGCATTTGTGAATGAAATTGTGCTCACACTTTGACTTTCACTCATGTGACTGCATTTTTCCCTTCTTTGATCATGCAGGAGGTAAAGGAATGCCAACTAGGAGTTTTACTCTAAATTCCTATTTTCTTTCATGGGTATATGGGCTTCCAGACTGAAATACCTAAATACGCTTCCCTTAATATTTCTCTTTTTTCTTTTTTTTTTTCCCTCTTGGCTCCATCTACCTAGGTGATATGAGTATAGTTTCTTACTGATGACCTTGCCTTGCCAAAAAGAAAACCTGTCATTTGGTTTGGTTATTATTTAGTCATCTGAACAACAGGAGCAAAGTTTGCAAGTAATTCTGTGGAAATCATGTGCTTAAAAACCAATCATTATTTGAAATATGAGCATCTATAGTCAGAAAAACAGAAAACAAATGAAACAAAAAAAAAAAAACCCAAACCAAACCAAAAAAAGAAGCTACACCATGTTATAAAAACAGCCATACCTGGTCAGTTTAGAGGTTCACATAGCCTGGTATTATTTCCTCATAATGGTTAATAGAAGATGCCTTGTGAAGAGCATAGGAATACAGCAAAGAGAAGCTAAAAACTTCCTAGAGTACACCCTCCTAACTTTCAACAATGCACAGCTCAGCCTTCTCACCAGGCAAATCCAAGACTTTTCATCTATCACCAGCATAAAGGAATAAACTTAAAATAAGAGAAATGGTATGCTTTGATGTTGAGAGGTCTGTAGTGACTGTTGATGAATAGAAGTAATGTGAAAGAAACAATGTTGAACATTAGCTCTCCTGTTCAACATTGCCAGAAAAGAGAGAATTTACCCCATGAGCTTCACTAGCACTTCTTGAACAGGGCTACCGTGCTCATCACATCCTTAAGCATCCTGAAATTCACAGGTGATTAAGTCTTGTTAGGTGATCCAGCTCATTCAACATCAACCCAGGACTGAAGAGGGAAAACCACAACACACCTCTTCTGATGTTCAATACTAAGTTAAAATGAAACCTTGTAGCTTCTTCAACATTGCTGAAACTTCCACCTACTAAGATTAAAGATGTTGCTCATTGTTCATTATTATTATTTTAATATTGCACTAGAAAGAGAATGAAATTGCCATATGGTGGAATTATCTTGTCAGACATCTGTTACCTCCCTCTTATGGAAAAACAAAGCACTTCAATCTATTCACAGAGTAAGCAATCTGATAGCTATTTTTAATATATAAAGATTTATTATATGAAGATATCAATTTAAGTGTAGGATTAAATTAATTGTAGGATTTTCTTTAGAGGCTTACCTCTACAACGCTAAAAACGTAGATATGGTCTTTATGGGGACACATAGCACTACAAAAACTATTGCAAAAGTTTGAATACTAAGGTCAGTTAAGATTGCAGAGGAGGCGTTACCACAAAAGATTTGTAAACCTTTTCAAACAGTTGATTGAAAACATTGGGCTGATTTCAGCCATTTATAGATTTATGTCTAATTAGATGAATATAATACAAAATTTGCCTGAACTTAACAATTAAGGATAACAATAAAAAAAATCACACAGATATAGGTTTGAACAAAAGATTTTGTTTTCTTTTGTTCTTGGTATGCTGCTGATAAAAATTGAAGAACTATTTTAGGTTGTCAAAAATGATTCTTCCATCAATTATTGGAGAAAACAATAATCTCATCCTGACCCTTCCTCTCCTGCATATGGTTTCATCCATGACTGTCATTTCATAAGGAACATATCACAGCTGCCTTTATCTCTCATTTAATTATAATATGGCTGTTTGGATCACTTTAGAAAATATTATTTCTTAATATTTAGAAAATATTATTTCTTGGATTATTCCTGTGATTCAAACTACCTCAGGGAGAGGAAATGTCAATGGGATTATCAGGGAAATATTTTAAGTGTTTATGTTATCCTAGTTCAGCTGGACATCACGACAAAAATGTAACTAAACAACTATGTTTATACACTCAAATACATATGCAAATACTTTAATTTTTATAAGACAACACACATCTAGCTACCCCTGCTATCCTACACTGTGGCATGCTATATGAAGGTATTGATAATGCTTCAGTGTGGATTAAATCAGTTAATTAGCAAGTGCATCACACCTACAGAAAATGTATTCAGACAGTCATATTCAATACCTCTGGGAGCCTGGAAATTAAGCAACTAAGTCTTAGTATTAATGTAAGGAATTATCAGCTTTACTGAACACATTCATTTTAGATGGATGTCCCTAAAGCATTCAGTAAAATTCCCAGACACTTAATTTTAGTGAATTTGTGGCCTCATGAAACATGGAGACAGCATCTACACTCATTTTCCCCAAATCTGACCCAAAATAGAAAGAAGGAAGGGGGATTATTCTCTTTAGACTTTATTAATGCCCACACATTTGTGAAAATCACAAGACAATCTGGATAGGAAGAGAAAAGCAAATGATCAGTGAAGTCACCTACGTGGACATCAGAATCTCAGTCTTGCTGTTCCCAGCATCACCGTAGTGTCTACTCAGCACAGATACTAATCTCCTGCTTTAAAAACCTGAAAATAATACGCAAATGTCATTTAAGATATGTGTAAGGCTGTTTAATCTGACCTCATCCTTTTTTTTTTTTTTAATTCATATAAATGCCAGAATAAATGTGTTCTCTATATTTATAGTGTTATGCTGGGGGCTGAGAAAAATCTCATGCAAGCTGATGGCCATTTCAAAAGCCCTGTCAACCTCTTCAGTCTTTCTTCCTGACAGAATCCACCCATAAAATCCCAGACATTTACTGTGTGGCTGGATTTAAAGATGTAGCAAAATTATATAGTACGTTATACCTTCAAATGTTCTGTTCCCTGTGAGAGCCCCTTTCTTCCAGGATCTGAGGGTATGCCAGCACCATGCAATCTCTTCTCTTGGGCTTGCTCCCACATAATTTCTGCTCTTTCCAATTTAATTTACCTGCTACATGTTCTCCTAGAACCTGGCCAGGAAGACGTGTTTCTAGATACAGACACAATCCTTAATGGTGTATCTGAATACATCAAAGCCATTAATGGATTTTGTCCTTACCCCATCATCATCTCACAGCAGAGAAGTACTCATTTATTAATGGAGATGAACTGGAGAAAGATGGCACCATTTCCCCTAGGTCAGCATACAAACCTATGTCTTTGATTTCTGGTTAATTGGTCAATATATCATTCTATCCTCTGGAGTGGATTTTAAGGAAATGGTTCCTATTTCTCAGTTTCTATGCACTTCTAGTAGACAGTGGTGTACTTAGATCCATGGCAGCTTCAGTTCTTATCTTCCTTAATGCAGATGTCTCTGCCCATCATTTATGTTCCCTCTTTGGAGAAACTGGCAAGTCTCACAGGTTTCTTCCTTAAGTCCCTTTGGAGACTTTACTGTTTGTCTTCATATTAAAAAAATCCAATAACTTCATCTGCTTTTTATAAATGTGTGTGTGTATGCATATATATGTGTGTGTGCTTGCAAAACCATGGTGCAAAACAGAGACATTTCAACAGATGGTCATTAAGAGAAAGGAAAACTATACAAAGAAATAATACACAAGCCTGCATGCAAAATTATCTATAACAGACCTGCAGATCTAGGTAAAGAGCAGAGAGACATAACTATTAGGAAGTATCTAACTCTGAAGTAATGCCAGCATATACACAAAACATAAGTGTCAGCTGTTCAGATTAACTGCTGAATACTAGATGAAAACAAATATTTAAGGACAAATATAATAAACGGATTAAATTAAACACTAAATCATAAAATAATTATTGATTTATTCAAGACAGACATAGGATGTTGGTACTATCCACAGAGGAAAAAAAAAAGATTTTGAAGAAACCTTCTATACTAATTTCTTAAATGAAAATAGTCCCAAGAATTGTTTAATTAAAGAAAATTATCTTCAGTCTATGAAGCAGGATTGCCTGTAAATGAAGCTTTGGTCTTAATAACAGTAAGTGAGCAGAAAGTCTTCACACATTACTGTCACCAGCACGTTTAGAGGAAACCTCCAGTACATAGTACACTTCTATCACCTACATTTTGAAGAGTTTTGATATGTGCTTGATGTTCAACAAAACATCAAACAACAGACTGTCATATACAGGTCTTTGCCAGCCATATATAAAAACAGGTTGGACACCGCAACCTGCAGCAATTAATCTGATTAATTACATAAGGAAAGAAAATTCATTTTGCACCAGCTCCATGTGCCACTGAAACTCTTGCAATCATGGTTGGCTGTAGCAGCAGGACTGAAACTCTGCTTCAGAACACTAGGGGTGCTTCAAGTATAGCAGCACATTGAAGCTGTGCTTTATCAGAGCAGGGTGTCGGCTTTGGGCTCTCCCTGCTGCAAGAGGAGTCACACCCCAAGTCAATTTGCTTTCCTTTCCCTCAGCTCTGAGGAATCATACACAAAAGAAATAGAATGTATTATTTCGTGCTTTCTGAAAGGAAATTGTGTGAGCCAAGTCTGTAAAACACATAGTACTTCAATCATAGAAATTCACCAAAGGAAATGCTGAACAAGATCTTCAGGCTTACCACAGCTCCAGTGAGTGATAAGGGGACTGAATGAGTATTGCTTTCTTTTCACGGGAGAACAGCAACTCTCAGACACAATACAAGGATTTCTATCATGTAAGGCTACTGAGAAGCAGTAGTGACTGTAACATCCAGCCCTTTTCAGCAATCTCAGAAGCAGAAAACTGCATTGCAGCTATGTGACTGTACAGTTATGGGTCATCATCTCTGCAACAGCCTCTCATTCTACCTGGGTGAAACAATCCCATTTCTATATAAACCCGATGTAGTGATGTTTGTTTAGCATGCTGGCAGGCACTGAAGAGGAACACCAGATAGACAGAGTATGAGAGAGAACCAAGCATTCCTTCATATGAGACAACTGTTCCTAAGAAAGAGGTTGGAAAAAAGACCTGTGAATGTGAGGAAAATATTTCTCCACCAAGAAATCACTGGATAAATTTGGGTGTGACTTTGCAACTGTTAGATACCATGTTCCATGTTATGCAAAGGGATGTTTTAGAAATATTACAGTCCTAACAACACACGAGCAACTTATTAGGAAGAAAGAAAGGCAGCATACCATAAAAAATATCGTACCAAGATGATGTTTGTTCTACTTAAAAGCTAAATTTCACCATATTTAAAAATGGTAATGTGAGTGTGGTCTTTTAAAAGTGAAAGAACAACAAATTGGAACCTGCAAGTGGCCTCAGATCCTTTTTTCCCATATTGCAACTTAAAAAGAAATTTTTATTTGCAACTAATTAATAATTTTATGCAAGTATCTTGCCATTTTTTTGGATACTAACACGCTAATTTCATTTACAAGCTTTTTTTTTTTTTTTTGCCTATGTGTACACTGTAGGGGGGGATAGTTTCAAAGCAGTGCTCTAAGTTTCAGACATATACCACTGGGTTAATGAAAGTTGCATGGTTTGGCTTCCTTTTCGAGAGTCTGGAAAACTATTCCACCTGGATGGTGCCTCTTGAAGCTAATCCACAGCAGAGCCAAAGACAAAGCAGAATCCTGAGCCTTCTCTGGACTGTACAGTGCAGTGGAAATGAAGTAGCATTGCTGATCAGGTCCGATTGGTTTTGGTTTTGTGCCTGTACTTTCCAAGCAACTGGTTAAGGTTTGGTAGTCCAGTGTGCTGCAAAGTGCTCCCACAAATGCTAACAACAGCAATCCTTATCCTCTGAGACTGGCACAAAACTCTGGCTCCAGAGGTGAAATTCTCTGTAGACTACAGAGCTAAGGACAATCACTAT
>WEIV01021719.1:13261-36292 GCA_013390005.1 Calyptomena viridis | reverse complement strand
GACAGATTTCCACTGCAGTTTCATCCTGAAATATTCATCCCTGAAGAAGATAATTTTTAAACCAAGACATTCTCAATTATTACATTTCTTTCTTTTGAATTTAAGCATTCATTCATTTCACTTTTTCTTCTACATAAATGGAATAACAACACCCTGTTATTATATAATATTTTTACTTCAATATAACAATAACTTTAAATAAAGTCTCACATGCTTCTTGCATTCAACAATTTTTAGCAGCTATCAAAATTCCAAAAAGCTTTCCACATCACTATGTCTTAAGATGCAGCTTTTAAATTTATTTTGTAATAAGAAAATCACTGTACTCACGTTTTCCTTTTTTGCAGATTTGCCCTCTCTTCTTTGGAGCTATTCCAAGGAAAATACCCCAAAAGAAATTTCCATGCCTCTTTTCTTAAAGTATGGCAGAGACCCTAGGGGAAATGGATATGAAATATAAACAAGAAACTATTCCCATATTGTGAGGAAATATTCCTACAGCTAGACAACAGTTCTCAAAGTAACAACTTCATAGAATTTTTACATGTTGGTTTCTTCTTACATTGTAGCAAATCTCATGTGCTAACTAGGCATCACATTTGGAGAAAACGGAAGGAAGAGAGTATAATTAAGCGAAAAACTGTAGAAGCACTGGATTTGTACTTTAGATAAACTTGAGAAAATCATCACCTTGTCCCTATATTTTTGCTTCACTGCTAAAAATAAAAAACTTATAGGCCTCATAGACTTTAAGAAGCAAAAAAAATTACCTTTAAAATGTGTGTATTTAAATATCATGCTGCTTAACCACCAAACTTCTGGTATTGCCACAAAATGATCTTCAGGACTGAACTTTTATTTTTTTAAACATATATTTTCATCTAACAAGACACGGCCAACCTTCAGAAAATCTTCCAATCAAAAATATTAGTGTCCACTCAAGAAGAGTGTTTGTCAGAAATCTTGCCGAGCAATGCTCACCATTTGTAGATGACAAAGCTGAAGATGTACCAGCTGAATCACAGCCCAACCTCATGAACAGTTTCTTTCAACTGCTGCACTACAGTCACAAGAATGAGGCACTTTTGCCATGAGTGTCCCCAGTTTACCAGTCTAAGGCCAGCTTGAGTCCTCACTCTATTTCTTCATTTACCAATTGCATCATCCAATCACTTTATCCCCTTTACACTACATTACTTAATAAATATAGGTCTTTTAAAAACCTGTAATATCAAGGTTATCATTCTCTACTTCTGCTCAAACAGAGGGCATGCTTGCAAATATGCATCAACATGCACACAGTGAATGCACTAAGGCAGCTGGGTTCCCACCAAAAAAATAGAAATACTCAAGTAATGCTAGGTAGAAAAGCTACAGGACATAACTATGTTTTCAAAACTTCCATCGCTCTGAGGAAGATGAAATTAAGGCAAACTACTGGGCAAAAGGAAGGTTTTGCTGGAGACAGATAAGAAAAAAACATCATTTAAAAGAAAAGAAGAAACCTGATATCCTAGCACTGAAGCACTGGTCTTCTCCTGAAAGTCACTTTGATTTCTTTATCACTTAAACCTCTGTGTTTTCAACTTACTCACTTTAGCCATCCACCACAAAGATATCTCTCCTTGTAGAGCACTTTGTATGGCTGCAAGACTAGTGAGGTATTTGGTTTGCACGAAATCTTGCTTTATGAAGTCTCTCTAACAATATTGACTGGGTCATGCTCAAACTCCTGCATGAAGCATTACAAGGACAATGAAAACAGCATAACCATGGTTTGGGACCAAAAGGAAAAGGAGCCACAATCAAGATATAGTTCTCAGTGAATTCATAAAAACAAGTTACCCCTTTGAATATCAATTGCTTTATGTAGTCAACATTTAAAATTCTTCCTTCAGAATCCATATTCTTAGCCCATTCTTCAGTCGACACAGGCTCTCTTCTACTAACTTCAGGCTGTTTTCCTAGATCAATCTGAAATACACACAAACACATTGTATGAATCCCAGTGAAGTGCTTCAGTAGTTTCAAACAACTGCACAAAACTGTAATAAGAGTACTAAGCTTGTCAGTTTCTTATATCCAGTGCAACAACCTTTTCATATGCATATACCTCAGTTAGCAACTCCAAGGATCTAAGGCTGTGTCCACATGAGCAAGAATATGAACCAACACAAGCAGATCTTTAGAGTAAGAACTCTGTGCTGAGGACATGGCTATATATGCTAATATTTCAGATTTTGAAGGATGTATGTGTTTTAAATAACTTTACACAAACACCTCTGAGCTAGCTTCTGATAAACCAGAAGCCTCTATGGAACTGGAAATTAGGTATGTGCAACACAACAAACAAGGACAATAGAGAACTTCACTTCAAAAACACAGTCCTGATACACACGAGTGCATCTTAAGAGAGAACAGAAAAATGGCTTGGGTTCAGAGATGCTATCCCTACACAGACTGTACAGTGTGACAGAGATCAGTACACTTAAAAAGGGCCTCTTAAAAACCCCCAAGACTGTATGTACTTTCAGTACTTCCAACACCCATCAAAGTTTCAGTTTGTGGTTAGTTTCTCTCAGTTCCTCAAGTGCATGTTTAAGCACAGCAGAATTCAGCAAACAGTAATTCCTTACTTCCTAAAAATATCTTCATGATGGCGACCTCCAAATCAACTTGCGTTTCAACTCTTTACAAATCCAAGGCATTTGTCAGATTAAGACATATAGGCCAGTGTTATTTTCCATATGTAACATTCATTATACTTCTTCTCATTGATAAACTAACTGATTAAGTGCTAGGCACCACTTCTTAGAATATGTAGTTCACACAGCTACTGCTAAGATAGTGTTAATATCTTGAACTCAAGGAAAAAAAGCGTAAGAGTTAAATGCCTTAAAAATAGGTAAGCTGCTTAAATACTAATTATAAACATTTAAAAATAAACCTTTCCACCAAAGACACCAACAGGACCCATAGGCATTCATGATCCAATTATAAATTCATTCCAGCTTTGGTTCAAATCATACATGAATCTGTATTTTATACACCCTGGTTTTAATCGAATTAAATACTTTGTTTTAATCTTAGTCCTCTTAAAAGAAACTGAAATGTTAAAAGTGATTAGCCAAGAAAATTGGTTATTAACCTGTATTCCCCAATTTTGCTTAACTTAGCTCTGATCTCAGAGAGAAGACAAAACAAAATGGGTCACTTTTTAAGGAAGTGACTCTAAAATAGCTGTACTCGCAATTTCATTAATTACAAACTTCCTTTCAAAGCAAAACTCGAATGTGCATGAATAAAAATTACATAAGCAGGAGTAACTGATGATAATCCTAACTCTTGTGAATAAATGATAATGCAGCATATGCCACAACTGCATAAACAGTATAATTCACCATGCTTCAAGTCATACCATTCCTTTAAAGGAGAGCATAAAAACAATCAACGCATCTGTATCATACATTTATACACTCACTCGTGTAATGACTTCAAATCCTGGTTCTTCCTGCTGATTTATCTTCAGCCCTGGAATAGTATCATTGATAAGGTCTGCCATTTCTGATGCTGGTCGCCTTTGATGTGATGGGTCACTTAAGCGGAAACTGTCAAAAAGATAGTTTGTGACTTTGGAAAATCTTCCCATTGTTACTGTGTATGGATCTCTCTTCAATTTCTGTGTTATAACAAAGAAAACAAGCAAAACACAAAAAGTCTCAGACTATTTGTAATTCTTGCACTCAAAGCAAAGCATCAGGAAGAGTGCTGTAGGTCTCAAAGCTACTGAAGTTTCATGTATCAGTAGTAATGCAGAGCAGTCATCATATGATTAAAAAAGTGTATCTTAAGGAGGAAGATAATGCTCCTGGATTGACTTGAAAGATTGGATACCAGTCTTCTTGGTAAGCCTGACCTACATATACAAGTGGATCAGATCTACTGTTTACTTTCCAATGATTAATGGCACAAAACATGTTCCTTATGTCCAGTTTCCCTAGTTTCATAGAAAAACCAGTCTGAACCACCACGTACTCTGCTAGGAATCTCACCCAAAACTTAGTTTGACAACTAAATCCAGAAACTCATGTAATTCACGCATCAAGATTTTCTTTAATTAAACAGGTCAGTGGGTCAAAACTCTGGCCTCATTGAAGTCACTGAAAGTGTTGCTGCTGACTTTCACAAGTCAGTAGACCCCACCTGTAACCCTGTTCTACAGGCTACATTTTTCCTGGGCATGAGTATAACTCATGCTCTCACTGGCTGTGACCTTTTTCCCCTTGGTTGGACAGGGAGAGCTTGATCTCCAGGTCATTGGACAACTAATATAAACAATATAGTCTGATATATATTTCTGTAACTGCGCAAGAAGAAGGGAGACATGTTCTGACTTTCTTAGAGAGCAGACATGTTGAGAGCAGACCCTCTGCCTGGTCAGACACCTGGCCAGAGAGAGCCTTGTGTCCAGGGTTCTCCAGGCAGTCTGCCTGAGGAATCCTGGATGCAGAGTCTGCTGGTAGGTATTAGAGCTCTTGCTGCTGCTTAGATGCTTAAGTTCTCTCTGCATAGAAATTAGCAATCTTATAGATAAATAAAGCTTCTGAACATTTCTTGGAGTCTACCCTCTCATCATTATGCCTCCGGGACCATGCGAGAAACCCACACCCACCAGATGATAAGCAGTTTTATTATAAAAAGCTCCATCTTTTTAGGCAATATTGTCCTCTATCCTGCTGTATTTTCAGCATCCTTTTAAAAGTGTCAGAAAATATAAATGAAAAAATATTTGGTCAAGGAAAACTTAAAAAATTATAATCAATATGTTTTTGTAACTCCTAAAATTTTTCCTGTTTTCTCTTTCTAAAACTGTCTGTGCCCAAGTGTACAGAATCACAAAGAACACGAACTTGAATAGGTTTGAAATAGTATCACAGGGAAATAAGAAATTATTAGATCACAGAAAACAACTTATACTTAAGTGTACTTTCTATAGTAAGCATTTGTTTTAGAATACAGTCAATGCTTCCACAATGGCATTATTATTGACAATAATTAGTAATAATCGCATAAACAGCATTTTTGCTTCTATAACAGCATTAAATCAATATTCAAGGAATATTTCTCTGATATGGTAAGGTGGATTTTTTAAAAATGTTTTCATGAATAGTATTCTTCAGAATAAAAACTGCAAGATAATACATACTTGAAACAAGCCATATGATGGTTCATCAAGGAGATTTTCAAAAGACTGAGACAGTGACTTCTGAGTCTTCACAAGAAGAACCCGCTCATGATCTGGAGATCTGTAGAGAAATTAAAAAAGGCTGTCTGGGTACCACCATTTTTTTCTGAACATGTTTTTAGAACATATACTGTTTTCCAAAGTTACATTTCAGGCTTTGAGAAATAAAAGCAGATTTGATGCAAGACCATTCCTAGTCTTTGGCACAAGTTAACAAGAAAATGTACACAAAACAGGACTTTAATTATTCAAAAGTGTAGTCCTTGCTGTATTCACGCTGAATTGTACTCTTCCATTCTTTGAAAAATTAAGCTTTTGAAAAGTTTTTGACAAATTACTCTGGAAGATACATGTAAATGGAATTAAGCGAGAACAGTTTTCTTCAACTATAGTTTTCTAGTTTTGACAATAGATTAAAAAAGATGTGACACAGGAAATGTACTAAGACAGAGTCAGCCGCAACACAATATATGCTGCAACTCCTTTAACATAATAAAGGAAGTGAAAATAGCCTTTGTCACCCTATTCAATTGAAGAATTTTTTCTACCAGTTAGTAAATCTTACATTAAGGAATTACATTACATATAGGAATACAAACTGCTTTTCAATGTATGAAAACACATAAATGAATTTCTAACCAAAGTATTACAACAGATACTGTCAGAATAATTCTAAGAATCATACTGATAGCAGCTTTAAAAACACCAGAGCCATTGTATTGTGGAACAGAACCACCTCAGTACAGCCCTGCAAATGCATTTCTTTGTAGACTCCAAAAGCTAAAGGAACACTAACGCAATTTGGCCTAACTCACTGTATTTGTTCACTCTTGTTCAATACAACATTTGCTTCTCAACAAGCTTGCACAGGCAGATGAAAACAGTAACGACAGTAGAATCATGCTGCTCCTAGTATTTTATCTGTTCTTTCGTTGTCACACCCACTCTCACTGCAACATCCCATTTTGTCTCCTTCTTCAGCATAGGCACCCCATCACTTCCTTAGCCAGCTCTTGAATCATCAATTTACTGCTCAACGTGTGACAAAAGAGAACAGCTCTGAAAGCCTCAGAGTTTGTAGCCAGACAGGAGAAAGCCAAGTACTTTGTCATCTGACTCTAATCCATCACATAGACTTTTATTTTAACAATACCTATTGCTCTCTCCCAAAGTTTAAATCCACTACTTCTAGTCCATGAAAGAAAAATTACTTTTCCTTTTATGAGTACCTGCATCATTTACCATGTTATTAAAGTCAAAGATAAGAACTTTAATAAGCCTTATCTCTCTCCCATTCCAACAGGATAGGACACTGTTAACACTAACGGATATGAAATGCAAGAAGAGATCTCATTTTGAGACAGCCAGACATCACAATCATAGTTCTGAGGCAGCAATGGTTAATGAAGCTGAACTGGCTTTTGCTAAGAAGCAGCCCAGGGGCAAAAGCAAGTCATGTTTTCCTTAACTAAAAGAATGAAAATTTTATACCATATCTCCCTTTTAATTAAACACTCTTTCTGGACAGTCAGATGGGCATCAACAGCTACTTAAGGAACATTCAAAAATTTGTGAGCTACACACTTCCTTAAATTTACTCATAATCCTGTGGATTAGAAAACATGTGTACACAAAGTGTTTTCTCAATATTAGACTGTTGAAAACAAATTAGGAGGCATATAATCCTTAAAGCAACAAATTACAAACATTTTGTGTGAATTCAGCTGCTTCATACCCACTGATTTCATCAATGACGTGACATTTTATAAGGAACAATGTTAGAGAAGGGCAAAAACCTGTGAGGTAATAGGAACATAAGAAAATATCTATTACAGAAAGATAATTTAGAGATAAGCTAAAAATTCTGCCTTAACATCAATATCCTACATATTATAAACTAGAAGTTAGGATAACAAATAATTACACTGCCAAGTATTTGCTTGTGACACCCAGCTGAGTAAACATCTTTTCCTAAATAAGGTTGTGAGTTTAGATGCCTTATGTACTAAAGAACAAATAACCATTAGGAAACAACAGAAACGTTCAGATTAAGTTTGTCATTTCCACAGCTTGGATGGCATATTTGTTCTTTTCTTTTTTCTTCAAAAAAAAGTCACCATAATTCATGACTAGACCACAAGAAAGAATTTGGTGTCAGAAGCAGACATCAGCTGGGTAAGAAAAATGAAACTGGAAGCTCCTGCTCAGCTCAATGCTTAAGTTCATCCAAATTTCATTTCCATAGCTGTCACTGCTTTTTGCTGTAAAGTTCCTGAAGTATCTGCTGCTGCATTCATTAAAACTTAGAACTGTTCAAGGTGGCAACACTATGCAGCTCAGCACAACCTGCAAGCTTGAACACCACCTCAAGTTTCCCTATCTGATCTCAGCAATTAGCTAGAAAATTTGAAATATGTTGCTGCAGTACATAGGCAACAGATCACACAGATCTGGTATGGTGTCACTGAAAGCTTTATACAACACAGGTGTTTTTCCAGTGGTTGCTACATCACTTGCCTCAAAAGCCTACCATAGCCTACCAGCAACTAGTCAGAAGTAAAGTAACAAGTAAACACAAACAAGTAAACACAGAACAGTACATTCAAAAAGGAACAATTTCCTTGGGAGGAAGAAGAGGGAGGTCAGGGGACAGGAGAACGACAGTATTTCCATGTGCATGTAGAATTTGTGAAATTATGAAACTAAACGAAAGGATGTTTAAAGAAGAATTCAGTTGGAGCCTAGAGAAAAAAAAACTCAGGATTTAAGATAAAGTTGTCATTGAGGATTTTCTAATCCTCAGATTACAGTTGTACAGAGAATATTCTTATTTACAAGTTCATCTTTCCCCCCTAATAGCCTCTCCTTTGGTCTTCTTGACTTCTCCTCTTAAAAAGCTCATATAAAATGCTACAGCCAGTACCATTTCACAAGCTATTCACACTGACCACACTACCTTCTCCAAGCAGTTGACAGCTTCTGCTTATCACCAACTCCAAAACCATGTCTTAAGACTGCCAAAGCATTTCAGAAATCGGTTCAATAAATACACAACACTCATGTCCCTAATGGCTTGCTCTCCATCCTAGCAGTATTACTTGGCAACAACCTTCCCTACTTCTTGAAGGCATCTCTGACCTCAGTGATATTACCAACATGAGCAGTAATCCTTTGTAAGGATTCTCACAGTCATTTCACTACCTTCAAATCTATCATCAGACTATTATGTTTCAAGTGACAATAGCAAAACACTTTTGAAAACAGAATACCTGCTACACTGATGTTACACCTGTTACAGATGTACATGTTACATCTTATCTGTTTCTTCATGCTCTATCTAATCTTATTTACCCTGCTGCCTTCTTAAATTATACTTATGCTTACAAGGTGAGAGCAGAACATTTTATCTTATTCTGCACTTAGGCTATGCTGTCCAAAAAGGCTTTTATCCCAGTGACAAACTTAGAGGTAACATAATATAAATACACAACTCCCAAGTATTTAATACCATGATAAAGTCTAACTATGTTTACACTGAGAAAGTTGATTCACAGAGTAAAGAAATATTCACCATACAAGAAATACAGGGAAACAGAATTCTCAGGGAAAACATTTATGTACAAACTGATTTAGTTGACACTACTGTAAGTTATCTGTGACTACTTACATGAGAGTGTGAGCTATTTCCCACAAAGAAGCTCTCAAATTTTAACACAAATTATCGCATTTAATAGAAGTGGTTCGTGAAGGACTTAACTTTTACACATTTAATGAACATTCTGCACCCACTAGAGGGAGCTACCAAGGCGTTTGGAACTAATAACATTTCCAACAGATTCTAAAATATTTCATAAATACAACAATTTTAAAACTTCAGCTTACATTCCAAAAGCATATGTGAAATCACAGTTTCAGTCATCTTCAGAATTTATTCTACAAATCTGAAATTCTTTACATGATTTAAGTAAACAAATAATCTGTATTTCACAGAACTAAATTGTCTGATACTTACTCATCCAGTGCAACATGCTTTTCAAGGCATTTAATCAATAGTTTGCTATCTCCACGATGAAAGTGAAGAGCTGGAAGCTTCACATCATCCTTCAGACAGAACACCAAATAGGACCATCCCATGCCTTTTTTGTTTTGTTTGATTGATTTCAGATCTGTCAAACTGAACAGGAACGACCACTTGCTTTCTCCATTTGCATGAGTTGTAGCATCTTAAAAACAAAATTACCATACGATTTCAGTTTGACTTCCACTGTAAGCAATTACAAATGCATCGTATCTGTTACTGTTCTTAAAAAACAAACCCAGAACATAAACCCCAGCATTATTTCTAATAAAATGCCCACTGTAACTTCTATTTCCAGATTTTTCTTTGTGCCTCCTTGTTTTCCACAGACTTCTAAAATAACAAGCAGTCCATCAGACTGCTTCCCTAAAGCTGTACCAACGGGTTATAGAAAAAGGTTCTTTGCCCAGAGGGTGGCTGAGCACTGGAACAGGCTCTCCAAGGAAGTGGTCACAGCACCAAGCCTGACAGAGTTCAAGGAGCATTTGGACAATGTACTCAGGCACATGGTGTGACCCTTGGAGCTCTCCTGTGCAGGGCCAGGAGTCAGACTTTGATGATCCCTGGGAGTCCCTTCCAACTCAGGGTATTTTATAATTCTATGATAGAAAGGATCCAGCAGTTAAATGTACGACTGTTGTGCCAAATTCCAGCAGCAAGCTAAATCCAACCAGCATAGTGCTACTTACTCAAACTAAACATGACATACATTACAATTCAGTACGAGATGTATCACCCACAGTTATTAGCCATGTGTTGCATAAAACTGCTACCAAAGTAAGGGCGAAGGAACTGAAAATCTCTCCCTCACTCCGCTCTCCCATACTGTGCAAGCATGTGTAAACTCTGCACAAGACTGTATACATTTAAGGAGAAGGAATTAAATTCACTTTACTGCAGGACACAAAAATGCCAGCATGCCTGGAAGGAATTTGGCACACCTCCTGGCTTGTTCCCATCAAATTACAGCAACTGGAAATAAGCAAGAAGTGGCAAAGAGCATAATCCCAGTCATTAGTGCTCAGTGACACTCACTGGATGAAGACATGCTCTGATGCCTGAAGATGAAAAAAAATCAATACAAACTAGTGACTTAATAAACCATCTCTACTCAGAGATGATGGGTTTAGCTATACATATATATTTCACCAGCACAGAAAGCTCCTCTCAGAGTATTTAAGGAGCAAGGACTGTGCTTTACCCAAAACATTCATAATCTGAAGTCCAAACTCTGCACTCATACATGACCTAAGTGACATTTAAAACTGTTGTAAAGGTGGTGAAACAAGTACAAGTTGTCCCCAGCTATAGGCTGTGAAATAATACATGAACAACAAATACTATTAAAAAAAAAGCTATGGGAGAATCAGAGAAAAAACAGATTTTTTTTTAGAATCACTGTCCTTTCTCCATAAGTCGTTTTTCAACATCTCTACTGAGACATTGTAAAAAAAAATGGTGTAGCTATAAAATTATTTTGACAAAGTAAAAAAGACCACATAAAAGAACCATGTACCACATAACTGTACATTCCATCTCCCCCTGCTGCTGAAGTATGGAAAGGCATTTGAGTAGCAAACCACTTCTTTTTCCATTTTCTTTCCCAATATGACATGTAGTTCAAATTCCATTTGTTTCAAAGAATGCAAGAGCCCAATGCAGATAAAATTGTTACTTCATCTAATGATTGAACATTAAATCTTCTTGCTGTGACATTTTCAATAGTTTTCTAGCAACTTAAAGAAAAAATAGATTGGAGGCAGAAGACAGCTATTCCATTTGTGAATTTTTTTCCATACCCAGAGATTCACCTGTTACCACAAATGAATCCCAGCTTTTCAAGTCCTAATAAAATCCATTTTACTGTACCTAAAAGGCAATTCTTCAGTTACAAGTTAGTATAGTGGCAAAAAACCAAAACACCCTACAAACAAAAAACCCTCCAACTTTTTTTTTTAAGTACCCCCATTTGAATGAGGCTTCTTCTTAAAAGAGACTGTAGTGACCATGTCCCATTCTGCTTCATAACTGCTTGGACGGTCTGCTCCTCGGGAACATTTTTCTTTAGGAGTTTGAGTCCACTCCACAACAGAACTGGAATCCTGAGAAAAACAACAAAAGCAACTATGAAAAAACAAGGCATGAAAACTGAGCTAGTTTCCCAGATTCAACAAGAAGAATCAGCACCTTTATTTCACAGATTAAAATAAAATGTATTAAAATCCTCAGGAACATGATACAGTTCAACAAAGGAAATTTGGATTTACAACTAAGTGGATTTACTTAATAAATTCAACATACTACAATATCCTTGCCTCTCTTGCAGACTTTTTCAACATAAACTTTTTAGCTAAATATAAAACTTAAATCTTTCTGCTTTAGTCACATCCTCTTAATACCACTTAAATACCACATATCACTGCATCTTGCAACCCCCCAGACCTCTATTTTTATTTTGCAGTAGAACAGCACCTCTCAGTTTTGTGTCAAACTATGAAGAGTGAATCACCAAACTACAATATAATAGATGCAGAGAGACTGGTGACTGTGATATACTTATATTCATTTGGTCTTTACTATTCTTTAGTCTATTTCATTAGTCTTGTAATATTTTATTTGTGAATCAAGTAAAAATTAAATACAATCAACCTACACATGTATCCTAAAAACCTGGACTGCAGTCTGCAAATAAAATTCCTACACATAGCTATTAATATAAATGATAAATAAACTGCTTCCAGTTATGAGATCAACTACTCATTAGTTAACACAAAATAAAATCTCTGGAGAAACAGAATGAAGAACACTAATAACTAACGAACATACCTTTCCAGCACAGAGGATATTAGAAGTATCCAAAGTCTCATCCAGTGGTCTCCAGTCTACTACTACTTCATTTTCCTACAATACAAAATATCATAAAAAATTCAACACTATGCGACAAAGTATACCACCCTATTTACCCATAGTATGATTATGGTACAACTCACATATACATATAAATGATGCAGACAGTGTCAAACATTATGTGATGTGTGTTCATTTACAGAATCCTAGATGCCTTTTTAAGTATAGGATTCGCCGAACATGTTATGTGCTTTGCCAACAAATACACAAAGTTTCCATAACTGTACCATGCAAATACCTTTTCTATGACACGTAGTATTCCTGCTATTAAGCTGTCCTGGTCGTCATTTTTTCCACAGGATGAATGAATGAAAACTCCATCTTGCTCATATACAACCTATAACAGGTAATGAAAAAAACCCAAAGATTTTAAAATTATGAAAATTGTTTCTCTCTCTTACAGTACTCATTATCACTTTGGCTCACCTACAGAAGTTAAAATTAACACCTCTACCTTGTTAGGGATTTTTTTACAAGGTAATCTGCCTCCAAAATCCAAGTTTTTCACTTACTCAAATCAAGAAACAATGGAACTTGTCAAACTTAATCTCTAAGCAACACAGTGATTATTACTACTTTGTCAGTAAACTACACGAAAATATATTCAATACCTAGAATATTGTCTTACTTTTTAAATGAGCAGGCAGAGGTTCATATGGAAATATTACACAGCTTTTAGAATATTAAAAGGCTTCTTACAGTCTGCCTTTCCCTCACCTGCCATTAAGCATGTTGAAATTATAACCTTCATTTAAATTAAAAATGGACCATCTAGTGTACAAAAGATGAACTCCACAGAAATAAAAAATCACAGCCTGAGATTAAATGCCTAATCCTACATCCAGGGCCAGTGGCAAAGATTCCATCTGAAAGATAGAATACATGACAGTTGGATAAGAAAGGTTTGTCCTTGATACTGTCCACTTATAATGTAACTTTTGCACTTAAGCATTTACAAAACTCTTCACAGTACTCCAACCATGCTCTTAAAAAAAAAAAAAAAACCACCTTAGAAAAATCGTCTGTCAAAATTCAGCAGGCTCTACAAATAATGCAAATGGGTTCAGTTTTACACAATTCTAAAAGAACAGTGAAAAGTCCCTTACATTTTGTGGAAGTGAAATACATCAAATAGTCACAGTAATTGTTTTAGAACTATGTTCATTTTCAAAACAAGCTGTGAACACTGCCTTAAGGAATATTTATTTTTAAAGGCAAAGACTAGTAATTTTTAACTCAGAGACAGATATTGTCTTTCTTTGGTACTAAAGTATCAGTACCTCTTTTCCCCAACTTACTCATTTGTCAGCTTTTTAAAATCACCACATTTACAGTCAGGCCAGTAAACTAAAACATTAAGTGTGTAAAGCTTAACTAGCTAGATGAGAAAACATGGCTTAAAAACAGCAATAAAATTTACTTAACCTGTCATTTCTGTTTCAGTTTTATTTTTTAAACTTCTCTTCCTTTTACACAAGCAAGAAATTTCTGAAGTGTCCTGTTTAAACACAGACATATCACTTGGAAGAAACCTCTAAAGGTCACTTAGTACTTGAAGGATTATTAACTTCATTACCTTTCAAATACTGGAAACCTTCCTTCTTGTTCTCCATTACAGCTTTTTTCTCTTTTCTATCCCAAAAGATCCCCCCTCTATTTCTACCAACTACTTGTTTTCCAATTCAGTCCCTGTTTAAAAAAGGCAACTCTGAAATTTATTTCAATTTTACCTTCTAGTTACTTGGACCTGATCTACCACAACAACTAGTCTGAAACATGAACCAGTTATTTATCGCTGGGACAGCTGCTCCAGAAAAACAAACTATATCAAAAGTTTTACTGGTACAAAAGGACTTTTGCCAATAATGTATCACAAAGTATACCTTCTCAGTCTAGAAAGTATGTAATCTAATAATTGGTTTAATTATTTTCTGTCCATTAATGTCTCAGAAGGACAAACGTTTCCTTTCACGAGAAAAGAAAAGGTGTTCCCAATGCCACACTTGTCATGCAACTGAAAAATCCTACACTTCTCCTTGTAACAGCTTCAGCTCCCTGCCCTGTGCTCCACTAAAACAGGTGATAAAACCAAAGACCATGCTCAGAAGTTTGGAGGGTATTTGTAAAACAGAGGGCTTCTTGCAATATGGCTTATTTCCCTCCTACTGTTACTTAAGAGAAAAACTTATCCAAGTTTGAAAGGCCAGAAGGCCAAGCTGTTGACATTTTTCTTATCCAATAACAAGTGCAATTTCGTATTTATTTTTACCAACTGTTGACTGGAGTCTAGAAGATATAAGAACAGAACTAAAGAAAGATACGGCATTAATCATACAAAAGAGTATCTAGAAAGTGTGTCTTCACAGTTAATCTCACTGGAAAACATTTCAGAAGTTACCATGCTTTAATTTTTCAAAATACTGAGCTGCTCTGTTCAGCAGGTACTTGTAAGTTTACCTCCATTACTGCATTTGACAAAACTGATTTTGAAAATAAGATTCCACAGTGGTAGCACCTGAAGATTAGCAACTGTATTACTTACAATGTCCTTAGCAAGCTGAAAATTCAAAAATGCTACTAAGTATTCTTACAGCACCTTAGAGAAAAATGTACTTTGTGACAGATTTTCATTTTCTGGTATTGCAACACTGGCAAGCTACTTGAAGTCAATTCAAAGTGGAAAAGCAACATTAAATTACACATACAAGTAATAAGGAATGTTATCAAATTGAAAGAATACCAAAAGTGATGCTTGAATAAAACCCCATTCATGAGTAGACAACTGGAATTACACTGTGTAGTTCAATCCCAAAGTGGCCCATAAACACCCTTTTACTCAGTGCCTCTGCAGCACAAGGATCAGGGAACGCCGGGTCAGTCAGCACACGTGCACCTCTTCGGCAGCCAGGAAAACAGCCATTTCAAAACTAGGCAACAGCATGACACACTGCCTCTTCCCTAAAGAGTAGGTTACTGCAGAACATGCAAGATGAATGTCTTGAAATCATGTGGGAGAAAAAACAGCAAATGTTGGAGGATGATCAGAAGCATCGTTAAAATACCAAGGACTTGTGTAAGGCGTGCAAAATCTAAGTAGTGAGATCCTGGTCCATAAGAGACAGTAGAAGAAACTATATACAGGTAGGGCAGAGTAATGAGACCCCTGCCCCCTTATGAGCAGTTGAAATAACTATAATCCTTCCAATCCTGACCTAAATCTGCCTCATCATTACCTTTCAATATCCTCTGCATAGGAAAGAAATCCAGTCTCCTAAATCTTGGTAACTTTTTGCCTTAAGTGATGGACATCTGTGAACTAGGGAGGCCTCACTACCTAACGTGTGAAAGAATGAGTGTTTTAATGAATGTCATCTGTTCAGTTAGTCTGCTATACATCCTGTATTATGAAACAGGAAAACACACTACTGGCTCACCTTCATTTTGTACTATCCATTATTTTACATGGATTCACCATGGTCTCTTTTTCAAAGGTGAGAAGCAGGTAGAGTCAAGCTCAATCTTTCATTTTATTTTCATATGATTAGAGCCATCACTCTTTATCTAAGTCTACATAAAATCAATAATCCCATCATGTAAAAAAGACAAGTTCATGTCAATAAGTGCACATCACAGGTGATTAGATAATACCTTTGGGTTTTGAATAAAACCCAAGGGATGTATCCCTCACCCCAATTTTACAGCCCTTCCACCCATCCACCTAATAACAATTCTGTGCTCTGCACAGTCAATCAATCCACTGGTCACAGAAACAGAAGCCCAGGAAAAAAAGATAGCATCTGCTGCTCAGATGCTCAAGGCCAAAATAGCTGTCCAGCAATGAAGGACCAAATTACACATTTAAATAATGATGGGGTTTGTTTTTTCTTCCATGCCTGTTCGCAAACATCTGATGAGTTGTACACAGAGGTACATGTTTCTCAGATTTAGATATTATTACATAAATGAAAGCCAGACCCTGCTGGTCCCATAAAAAAAAAAAAAAAAAAAAAAAAAAAAAAAAAACACAAATGAAGAAAGAGTGTTTGTCAAAATCACACACCAAAAAAACCAAAGCAAATGAACACGTAATGTGACAGCTGAACAACTTTGAAAATTGCTTGATTTCAAACAAATTTTAATTATACCTTGCAGCTGTACATGTATCAGAATTACTGAAAGGTTTGCAGACATTTTAGACATTTCATTCATTAAAGCTAGTTCTATGCAGAACAGTTTCCAGATTTATCTATCCATGGTATCCTTAAGTTACGACTATGAAAGCATTCAGTTGGTAACTCTTTTCCATAAGAAAATGATGGCGAAAATAGGAAAAAAGCTTATATAAGTATTACTTTTTAATAATTCTAAAATTTCGAGTTTAAAACAATACGTACCCAGGAAGTTTATGTTCATAGGTCTTTCCTGGTTGTCAAGCAAGTCCACGCTGTCAGTCTGCAAGCACAACTCGCACCATATTTATTTTTCCAGTTCTATAGAATGAAAACTAGACCCACAGCATGTCTGTTTCCAAATCCTATCAAAAGCTAAAAATGGATGCAAGAGTTTCCAAATGCTGGTAAGCCACCTTGACTTGTTTTTTGGGTTTTTTCCCACAGAGGCTACAGAATTCAAAGGCAAGTCCCAATTCACTGAAAGCACAGTGCCACAAGAGACAACAGCTATTCCAACTCACATACTGACTGAGGGTCTGTAAAAACAGGGAACCACAGAGGAAAATTCAGGAAAGTTGCATAAAGCAATAATTGTCTACCCACCTACTAATAAAAAAAAAAAAAAAAAGCAGATGGAAACAGCAGGATGTAGGCTCAGTTTACATGTCATGGCATATGCTAGCTAAGGTTCTGGAAAAACTGTTCAAGTATTTATAGTCTGTGTCCAGCAAAAAATAGCTTTCTGAAGTCCCACTGTTGCCCCAGTAACATACTCTGAGAAAGAAATTGTATCATTCTTAATACCATAAGGACACAGCATGGATAATTCGTATCTCTGTATCTTTATTGTACTGCTAACAATGAGCAGTCAACAGGCAACGTTTGTAGCTTTTTATTGCCAAAGACACCCTGAGCAGAAGGCCTTCAGCATACCACACCAACAATTACAGTATGTGCCAGAACACAGGCAAAGCTTTGTAATTTAATGCTTGCCATTTGATGGTAATTTACAGCCCTGTGCTACCAGCTAGTGAAAGATGACAACATTGCACCCTAGTACAATGAGGTGTAGGCAACAAAAAAAAAAAAAAAAATAGAGAGCTAAGATCTGGGGCTGCCACAGAACAGGATGGTCCTGCCATCCTTACCCATGTATCTTCTATCCTGCCTGTGCTGGACACTTAAGTAGTAGCTGTCACCATGTGCACTGATCATTCCTTATAACTCCTGTTCTTAGGTCTGTCACGTGCCAACAACCTGCCAAACACAGGATGTTTGAGAGAATGGAGAAGCACTGCAAATCTCCCAGCTAGCTAGGTTGTCCCATGTTTCAGACACTTCATACTCTCACCCTGTGTTCAACTCACTCTCCTTTTCTGCAAAAGAGTACAGCTCAGGGCCAGCATTGCTCAGCCAAGACGCCAGCCAGCCTCTCGCACCAGACAACTTCCAGCACTTCTATAGTGAAACAGCCTCCTCTGAAGTCAGTAGTTACAGCACTGTGCAAATCCTGATTTTAATGACTTCTCAATAACTTCATTTTTGCCTCATGTTAGAGAATCAGGTAAAGGACCTCACCATGGATTCAACGTCTGAAGCAAGCAGGCATGCTTATAACAAAGTGGCAGAGTAAGAAAGCCTGAGTGCTCCATAGGCTACAAATTAAGAAAAAATGGGTCTGACCAAAAACATTAACAACAGATATAGCAGCTATGCAGCATCTTACTTTCAGATTCTGAAGGAAAAGATTTCAGATTCTGAGCAAAAGATGAAACACCTTCAGGAAACAATTAAACTCCAATAAAATAAATTCAGTTTAGGCAATGGCTGGCCTGAGAGACCTTACGTCCACAAAAGCAAGCATCTTAGTTTAGAATTAAGCTTTAAGTAAGAAGAAATAACTCAGCTTAAAAGTTTGAGTTATGCTGCTTGAATTTCCATCTCCCTCTTTGGAATAGCTGAGTTTGCCCACCGCTTACTTGCACATCCACTGCTGAACTGTTGCTGGGCACGCTGAAGTACCTACTGCATCAACAGTCTGCTTCTACTGACCAGGTGCCAGTACATTTGAGTGCTCCACAAAGCATCAAGCCAACATTATTTGACCAACATGATCTTCTGCTCCATAGAAGATACGCTACAATTTTTATATTTTAATAGAATATCAATCACAGAGTCATAGAATGGTTTGGGTTGGAAGGGACCTTAAAGATCATCTGCCTCCAATCCACCCTACCACAGGCAGGGAACCTTCCACTAGACAAGGTTACTCACAGCCCCATCCAGCTCGGTCTTGAACATCTCCAAGGATAGGGAGTACACAGCCTCTCTGAGCAACCTGTTTCAGCATCACACCACCCTCACAGTAAAGAATTTCTGTCTAAAATCCAGTCTAAACCTACTCTCCTGCTTCAGCTTAAGGCCATTGCCCCTCCTCCCACCACTGCATACCTTTGTGAAAAGTCCCTCCTCAGCTCTCTTTTAANGCTTAAGGCCATTGCCCCTCCTCCTACCACTGCATACCCTCCTCAGCTCTCTTTTAAGACACTGTCCCTTTAGACACTGGAAGGTGCTACAAGGTGTCTCTGGACACTCTGCTCTTCCAGGGTGAAAAACTCCAACACTCTCAGTCTGTCTTCATAGGAGAGGTGCTCCAGCCCTCCGACCATCTTCATGGCTCTCTTTGCTCCAACAGGTCCATGTCCTCCTTATGTCGGGAGCTGGATGCAGTACTTCACATGGAGTCTCTTGAGGACATGGGGACACTTCCCTTGATCTGCTGAGCACTCTTCCTTTTGATGCGGCTCATTTGGCCTTCTGGGCTGCAGGTGTGCATTGCCAAGTCATGTTGAACTTCTCATCCACAAACACCCCCAAGCCTTTCTCCCCGGGCTCGTCGTAATCCATTCTCCTCACAGTCTGCACATGTGCTCAGCACTGGCCCAACCCAGGTTCAGGACCTTGCACTTGGCTTCATTGAACCTTGTATGCCTTTTGTTTGCTGAGCTTATGGCTCAACTTTTTTCCCAAGAGTAAAATTTCACACCCTGCTAGGCTTAAACTCTTACAAACACCAACTTTCTAAGCGAAGGTGGGGTAAGGATGGGCAGAGGCCCACAAATACTGTTCTCGTAGTGACAAATATGAGAAAGCTCACAACACCAGGAACCACGTGTCACAAGAAAGGTTTCCTGCTTGACAACAGTACATTTTCCAAGCTCTGCTGATCTCGAGCCACAAAGTATTTCTGCTACTTATGCAATAATAGTGGGATATCAGTACAAATATGAATCTATTCAGGGTACCAAGAGTAAGAGCTTGAGGTAACAACACACTGTTCTTATTGTGAGCACTTCTGTGAAGAGAAATTCTTAATGAATAGAAAATAGAAAGAAGATACAGAAATTTCAGAATTATCACTGAACTGCTTTTCATTCAAGCATAATGGAACCTTACCTAAATTCAAGAGAGGTTGAGGCTTCTGTTCAAATAAAACCTACAAAGTACTATAAAATCAGAAGGATTTAGGATTCCGTACACAGTAAATTGTAAAGTCCGAAAAAGTCAGAATAGTTTAAATCAAGCACTTAATAAAATGGCACAACAATGCATATTATAGGAGCCTCTGTGCACCCAAATTTAACAAGGAGAAAGTGGTGCAAGACTGCCTATACCACAGAAGATATATACACCTAAAATATAATTCACTGTATCTGTGAACAAACTACCTGAATGATGCAAAGCTCATTTTAACACACCGCGTTTTAAATCTTGAGGCTACTTCTGTTTATAAGGAAAAAGAAACCCCTCATCCGTAAACACACACTCCCCACCACCCTCCAACATTAGAGCACTTACATTATTGTTTAGTAACAGCTACAGTGCTACTTGAACACTTCTAGCTCAACTGGCCAAACACCTGAGCTTAAAACTAGAGCTCAGATGTTTGGCTGGTTAATGCTCTGAAGCTTTAATTCCAAGACCAAGAGCACAGGATTGCAATGACTTCTCTGACAGCCCATGTGCCAACTGGTAATTTGAGAGAGATTTAACAGTCCGTGTGCCGAAGATACTCTGAACTCCCAAGAACACAGAAAAAATTGTTACTGTCTTTAGACCAGCTGCAATAACAGCCTATACACTGACAGGCCAGAATTGAAGTTAGTACTTCTCTCCATACACAATGTTTTACCTCATTTTCTAGCATGGTTTTCTGCTATAAGGGTGAGTCCAGAGACACTTCTCTGAAATACAGTAAATACAGCAGCCATTTGCTAAGCAACAAAAAGAGAGAAAATACACCTGTCTTCATGCATGAAGTCAAAAGCTATGAAAACAAAAGACCTTATTGCTCAGTGACTTGCAGAAAAAAATGGCAGCTGTAAGAAACAGCAAAAAACTGAAGCTCACACTGTTCTAGGGCAGATGGTCATTAATAAAGAATGAGTCATGACTCCAGAACTCAACAGCATTAACTTAAGCTTTCCTGAGTTAACCATCCATATAAAGAAAAACACTGATAAGAACCTTCTGAGATATGAAACAGTAAGAAAAAAAATATCAGGACAAAAATCCAAGTAAAGTAATACATGAGGTACCAAATTTACAATTCATATCCCATTCATGTATGGAGCAGAAACCAGAGACTATATTAAATAGCCAAGTTCTGAATCCACAGATATTACTGATGTCCAGGAAATAAAAAAAAAAACAAATGCAATAGAGAACAGGAAGGCAAACAGGGTAAAAATATACTGGAAACCACAATCTTTTATAGTTATATATATAGTTGGCTAAAACAAGATTTCATGAAAGCTGAGACAATGCAGACTCTCCTAGCTGCTTAATATACTGTCAACTGCATTCCACAGAATTACTCTGTGCAACTAATGTCTACTACTCTTTCAGAAAGCTACCACCTGAAACACCTCATTACAATACTGAACAACCAGAATGAAAAGTGTAATTAATTTAGGACACCCACAGCTTGCAAACACACTGAAGTACAAAATGCCTGAACTGAGAATGCTGAGTCCACACTAACTTACACTGTGTTTATTCCACCTTGAGTGAAGTTTCACTAGTTTGTGAGCCCCTCTAAAATCCTGCTGCCACCCAAAGGAACAATTTGTGGTCCAATGTGCTCCCAATAGAAAAGTAACCCAGACAAAAACAAGCACAATCAGTTTTATGTATTATTTCAGCTCCCAAAATCAAGCCACTGAGAGATCAAATTCATACACTATCCAAGAAAGGAGAAGTGCAACACACAGGTGGGGAAATACAGAGAAGGATGGAACTGCTAGGAGCTTTATTGCTAGGAGCAGTAAAGCTTCAAACCAGCCCAGCCACTTCATGAAGTTTGAGAAAACACAACTGCCATTTTCCCTCTGTATTAAAAGAGTGTCCAGGAAATATGTTATTGACTTAATGTTACTGACAGGTTGTGTTAAAAAAATTGCATTGGTATTTTGGACATGGAATAACTGAAACACAGTTTTGCAATGTCTTAGAGATTTAATCTCTAAGGGAAACAGGCTTCTTTTAAAGGGACAACAAATACATAGCAAAATCACAAGCAATTAATCCACAGTAGTTTTAGTCTCATATGAGCTATGATAATACAGCTGCTTTCAAGAGAAACATTGTGAAGATCCTGATAAAAACCTAAGTGAGAGGAAAAAAGCCCTGCAAAAGTTAAAGTATTTCCCATCATCCAATAAACTTCTGGACTGAGCTTAAAATGGACAAAGTCAGAAAAGGAACCTCTCTGTATATGTAAAAACTGGACGTGCTTTGCTAGAAACAGCTGAGAGAACTAAGGCTATCTTCAGATTTATATCTAACAGTAGTAATGAACATAAAAATAAAAGTGTAACAACTCCAGCTGCACAAATTGGCAGCTCCACGAGTTCTGGTTGAAACAGATATGATAAATTAGCACAAGGCAAGATCTCTACTGAATTTTCACACTAGCTACATGCACTGCTCAGCATCCTCGGAGAAGTGCAGACATGGCTAATTACATATGTTCTCTTATGCCGAGATCAGCATGAGCTGAAACAATCATTTTCTGCCCGACGATGGAAGAGTGATATCGCAGCATATCACACACACCGTGGCTACAT
Source organism: Calyptomena viridis (assembly GCA_013390005.1). Lineage (NCBI taxonomy): Eukaryota > Metazoa > Chordata > Aves > Passeriformes > Eurylaimidae > Calyptomena > Calyptomena viridis. Next base: position 13,762 of record WEIV01021719.1, on the reverse strand, counting down.
ACACAGTCAGACGCGACACAAGGATTTTAAATCCTAAATAAAGGATGCACGTGTTTGAGAGCCCGGCATTGCAAAGTGACGCTCCCTGAAGACAGTCATAAAATAAAAATATTTCTACAATAAAACAATACGGACGCAACTCGTATCTGCTGGCGGAGGAGGAGGGAGGCGGAGAGGTTGCCAGGACCTTCTCCTTCCTGCGATTTGAATCCTTGTCAAGCTCTACTGTTTCATTCAGGAACACTCGGCAAGGGTCCGCGGCACGTAAAAACCTTTAAATCACCGAATTATCCGACTAACAAGGGTTTGTACCCAGGCTGGGGGCGGGTTCCCACAGACCGCCGGAGCCCAGGCCGGGGAAAGGCCACGACGGTCCACGAGCACCTCTGGGACATGCGGCCACGTAGCCGGGACAAGCCCCGTTCCTCCAGCCCGGGCTCAGAGCCAGCGCGGCCACGGGGCTGCCCGGTCCCGGCGGAGAGCGGCCTCCGGCTGCCCCGG
>WEIV01021718.1:243750-260093 GCA_013390005.1 Calyptomena viridis | reverse complement strand
GTAAACATGGCAGTGTTCTGTCACTGGCAGTCCCAGCGTGTATCTTCTGAAAAATTCATTTATTACCTAAATGAACTTGTACATTTGATACAGACATACAAAGTACATTTACACTGGAGATAATGCCATTCTATTACAACTATACCATTACTATCAACCTAAAACATTGAGCTTTTTGATTTCCTTTTTTTAATTCAGGGGATTTTTTTTTTCTAGAATGACTGAGAATCTGCCTGGATTGTGTTGACACTTGATAAAAACCTGTTGCTTTACAAGATCAAAGTTGACATTCTTTAGGTGTTTTGCATTAATGTCTGACTAATAAAAATAAAATTACTTGTAGCAACTGTGGTTTTTAATAGGCCTTGAGTGGAAAAGGAAGTGGTAAAAAGAAAGAGTCAACGGAAGCAACTGAGGAAAAGTTCAAGGAGGAAGTTGAACATTTGAAAGCAGAACTACAGAAGACATCGGCTGGTAAGTATTAGTTAGGACTTCAGGACTTTCTTGCAGTTAGGAAAAAAGTGATTTCGACACTGAATGTCAAAAAATGTATTCTAGGTATAGCATTAACTAATTTCATCTGTTTCCAGAACATTTGGCATGGGGTTTCTTTACATTTACTAGGAAATGACAGAGCATGTCATTGCTATCCTTGTATTTTAGTAAATGTTTCCATTATGAAAATGTGTATAGTGTAATTGGAACACCTTAGTTATATTGTAATTATTAACAAATTTAGCTGGTACATTTAAGAGATGTTGAGTTGTCTTCATCAATGGATATGACCAGAATATGGAATCAATTGCAGGTTGCTTATGGGCATCAGTTTGATCTTTCATGTCATACATAGCAACCACTCTCCCTGTATAAAATGGGGACGTATGTGGTAGAAGGTTTTTTACTGAAGTAGGGTTTCTATCAGATAGCAGAAAGGTTCTTGACTAGTATGCTAAATTTATATATATTCTGCAGCAAAGGTGTTAAGGTATTAGCTTTTTTTAGTATTTTTTTTGTCTACAGGGAAATATACCTTGCAATTTGTAACATAATACTTTTGTTAGCAGCTTCCGTGTTTAAGGTTTAGGTTGTCAAAACTGCTTTATAAACAACCCAAATTGAGATAGAAGCAGATTTTACCTGTTTGGTTCTGTCTTACTGGGATCTGTCAAGGTGTGTGATGATTATGAACACCTCCTCATCTGAGACCAGTGTTTTTAAGATAACACTGCCTGTGATCTTGTAAACATTAATCAGATATTCAGAATGTAACAAAATACAGATTTTTCACGGTACCAGGTAGTGTGTTGTCATCAAAATACAGCCCTGCTTTTGTATTGCATGGCACTGATACAGAGCTCTAAGAACAACAACAAATCCTTCATGAATCCTTTTTCTTTGTCCTTTTTGCACCGGGAATTCAAACAAGAACTGTAGAACAGCTGTTTTCAACTGGGCTTGAAGCGACAACAATCTTTAAATAGTCTCATTAGTTTGCATTCTCAGGAAGGTTTGATGGTGGGTTTTCCCTCTCCTGCTGTTTTCTTGAAGAAAGGCAGGGAAACTGCCTTTGAAGTGACAGGATCAATGGAAAATTTAAATGCATATGTTTTATTTAAACTAACTGGTGGTATGTAACACTAATATAATGTAAGCTTTTCAGTCAGGAATGTTAGAGAACGGCTAAGGAATAAATAGATTTACCTCATGCTGCTTCAGCTGCATTCTCCCTGTGAGCTGTTGTCCATCCAAACGATGTATAAATTAAGGCATGCTTGAATCTTTTGTTAGGGCAGAAGTGGGGGAGAGAGTCTTTCTTAGGAATGAATAGGAAAATATTTACAGCCCTTCTCCTCATGCCATCCCCCTCATGGCCAAAACCCCCACGGGAGGTACAGGAATTACCATCAGCAGCTAGGTGGTGTTAAGGTATGTCTGTCTTATTTTTTTGTAAGTTTTCTTATACATTATTTTGAGCAAGCTGATAGCTAGAAGGCTTAAAGTACTTCATAGAAACCAGTGTCTGCAGATGTGGTTATTTTTGAGTGTTAGAGAAAGTGAATCAAATTTACTGTTTCTTCTGAAACTCCTGCAACTGAGCAAGTGAATGTTGAGTTTCATGCTCACTAAGTGTGAGCAATGCATTACACAAAATGAAAGTTGAGATTGAAAAGCTTGTTTTACCTCTTTTAAACTACTTGTTTCATGCTACTGGGCTCACATGACTACAGTAACCTTTCCTTTGTGTCCATGAAGTCCAATCCATGAAATTGCAGGGGGAATGAAAAGTTTAAAGGTTGTCACCTAGTAATCAAACAAGGAAAAACTAGTATAAAAATGAAAACTTCACTGAATTTGATTGGGGGAGGTTTGTTTGTTTGTTTTTCAGCTGTAGTATCTGTAAGGGCCATAAATTTGAATTTTGTTCTTGTTTGGTTGGGGTTTTGCATTTGGGGTTTTTAATACTTGTTTATACTTGTTTTTTCTTCCAAAGCAGCAAAATCTTTTTTCATAGGGCAGTTTCAAATATCCATTACTGTGGTCTGGGACATCTGTTAAGCTACTGATGCATGGTGATACATTAGTTTATAGTGGGCCACATGTTGAAAGGTGGGTTAACTTAATAGTGTATCGCCCAGAAGGAGTCCTAAATGTAAGCCTGCTTCATGTTTAAGAACAGAGTTTAGTATCAGATCAGTGCTGTGACTTCACAGGAGATTCAAATTTTCTGTAAAGTTTTGAGTCAGTATTTACGACTGGCAAAGAAAATACTGTATGTCTCCTCTATTCTGAAATTATAGTATAGACAGATTATTGCAGACCTTCAGGAGACTCATCTCTAGTTCTTCAGTTTTTGTAGGAAACACTGTCAACTTTTTTCCCCAGTTAACTGTGAAATCCTGAGTTAAGAAGATACTTTTCCACCTCTAGTGCTTTGAAAATAAAGCCTGAGTAGTGAAATTACTAAGATCCCAGGAAAGGTTGGAAATTAATGACAAAGATTTCAGCCAAATTTGTTTTCTTTTTGGGTTTGACTTTCCTATTCCTCTTGATGCTGTTTTTTTTCTTTATTTCAGAAATGAAGGAAGAGAGGGCTAGTTCCTCACTACTTTATTGCAGACCCACATGTTGTTGTCAGAGCTTTATAAGCACCCAGCAGTGGGGCTAGCACTTTCAGAGCCTAAACCCATTTTTAGCATACCTGGACATGTAATAACATGAATGTATAGAAACCTTTGAGATGGTATTTTATTGATAAATGTGTATATGATGGGAACTGTCTCACTGATACCTAGAAATAGATACACATACTTGCAGAAGCACAGAGACAGGCATGAGAATATTTCTTCTGCTACACATTAGACATATTTCTAACAAAATGTTGATTCAGATAATTGAAGGCTCTCAGTATAGCTGCTGGTCTCAGACCTATAGTAATTTTCTGAGTAAAGAAGAGATGCTTAGCATAATGTTTCATTTTGGTGGTTTTGAAAACAATCCAAAAAGCCACAACAAAACAAATTATTTGCAATTAAACATGAAGTTAGAGCTGAGAGAAGTTTCATAAAGCAGCTGTCCTTACAGCAGTCCTTGGGTTGGGGTCAGTAACAGGGCCATTAGTGCATTAATGTTTTCTTGCTCACAGATCCCACACTGTGGAAATGTCAGTGTGGGAAATGTCAGTTTGTTATTATTGGACCCTTTGGGCAGAAGGGAGACTTCTGCAGTGCTGTACTATTTCATCTATCTCATAATTTTTTTTTGGTGACATTCTCCTGAAGTATGGTAAAGGCTACAGCTTTGTTTTACACAAGAGAAATTTATACAGAACATCAATATTGATCAAGTCTTGCATCTGAACAGACTGGTGACAGACTCCTGTCCAGCTCATTGACCCCTCGTTTTTCTAACAATATTTCATGGCAAATGACATGCACCTAAGTTTCTCCCTGCAGCTGATGCAGCATAACTGTGTGCAGTTATTGAGCTATGGCATTAATTGCATCTTTGAGCTGAGTCTGTAGTGCCACATTGAAACAAAATCCAAAGACCATTTCATTGTCTGTTCTATTAGGATTCCACTTAGTGAAATACAACTGGCTCACCAAAGTCGTTTAGGTGCTTTTGAACTTTAGTTCAACACTTTCTGAAAATATTCTTTATTTATGTATTGTTGTCATAGGCATACAGTGCGGCAGGAGGAAATTCTGATGAAACTTCCATGCATCCTTTGAGGTTTGTTTTGTGTACAGAATGTGTCACGAGTGTTTCTCATTTCATGGGTGCATAGTCTTGCAGGAGACAGGAAGACAGCAGAAATTCATGTGGAGAGCTGGTTCTGAAATGGCTTTTAATTGTTGACTGTTCTTGAAGGTATGAATGTACAGATGTACAGCTCGCACTTAAATGTGAAGATTATTAGGTGTTAGAAAGATACTAAACAATACAGACATTGGAAATACGTTTCATAAAACTGTAGCTGCAAGGGAGAGTTCAGCGTGGCGTTGGTGTTGCTAGGCAGGCTAGTGCCATGTATGAAAACTGTATTTATGTTGAGCTTCACTGATGCACTCCAGTTTTTAAAAACAAACAAAAGAATTGGCCACAGTCTCATGTTATTCAGCCAATGGCAGAGGAAGGTTTAGAAACAAAGTCCATCTTACTTAACCTTACTTTTTACCTGCGAGTTGATAACCTTGGTGGGAGCCATTGCACAATGTCACAGGCAGCAAGAGTTGATTAGAAGGGATGGCACTGCATACACAAGCATAGTTTTGTTATACAAGGCTGTTTATGCATCCAAAGATTCTGTAACATCCCTCTTGTAACAAAATTTCATCTGAGGTTGCAGGAGGTACTTGAAGCAAATTTATGTGGGATTTTTTTTGGCCCTGCTTTCTTGTTTTAAACTATGACCACTATATCTTAAGAAGAGAATTCAGAATTAGTATGGAATTACTTGACTGGAGTTGTGTTCCCAGCCTTACACTGTATTTGTTGGCAAATCTTTTGTGCTGTCAATGCCTAAATTCTTAAATGTGAATAGCTCTTTCTCAACTCGAAAACTCTTAAAAGAGAGGGCTCTTTTTTACGCTTTAACTAGTCAAATCATTTGGGTTGTAGGCTTGTATTGTGAGCAATGCTAATGTAAGTTCCAGATCGTTTCCTTAGTAGCAAGCACTGTAAGTCAAGTGATTTAGTCAGACCAGGACTAGTAGCTGAGCAAGAAAATGCCCAAAGAATCATCAGTTGGTTTTGTTGCTGTTTGGTTTTGTTTTAGTGTTTGGTTCCCCATCCTTGTTGAATAAGAAGATCATAGAAATGCTACAGCTCCTGGGCTGTGGTGACCTCCTCAGAGCAGTTTTCTTTCTTATCCTGCTTTGAATACAGAGCAATCTCAAGTAAACTGTCTGTCCTGGAATAGGATACAGAGAATGTGGTGAGAGAAGGTCAAGTTTTCTACTTCTCCCAGACCGTACATACTACATTAGTTTAGGGACCTCCAGTCACATGTGACACAAGTGTAAAGAGAGAAAGTTTTCCACAAGCGGGGAAGGCATAAAGTTTTCCATTGAAATACTGCCCTAAGAATGTTTTGTTGATTTTTATTTTAAGGGAAGGAGAAGGAATGAAAAAGGATAGTCTACCTCTCACAGTACTGAGGCTGGAATCCAGTTTTGGGACTTACTGAATATGTTCCTCTCATTAGTTGCATTAATGTAGAAGCAGCATCCCCACCTCCTGCCTGCTCATGCGTTTTCTTGGTAGGAGCAGTCAGCTGCTGGGGTTTGCTTGCTGCCAGTCCAGCTGTTCTGTCTCCTGTGAGGCAAAGCAACAGGCCAGATGGAAGCCAGAAATAATAACCGACTCTTTGTGCACACAAAGGATTTTGTGTTTTCTGCTGGATCGGTGCTCTTATGATACAATCCATATGACAAACAATATATGTGTGTGATCGACTTGGCTGCACTGCAGTGTTCATGCAGTGGAGAGAGAGCTGAGCAGGGATGTGTGGACAGTGTCCATTGCTTGACAGGAAGGCATCCAGAGAAACTGGTGTGCTGAGGAATTCATGTTTTCAAAGATGTGATGCTCCTTATAATTGTGTGGCCCTAACAGGAATGAGTCTTGATGTTCTTGTTTTTCTGTCCGTGGCCAACACAGGTGGAAAGGACAATCTGTTCCTTGCTTTTGCTTCTTCCAGGGTTAGGTGAGGTATTCCTGTCATGCATCTGTTTTGGTCAAAACATTAAAACAATGCAGTAGCTTGTTTGCTTTCTTGATTTGTAGATACTTTTAGATATTTTGTTTGTATTATAAAGTAGTTTTTAGTGGCACCTAAAGTACTGTGCTTCTGCTTATAAATAACTAGATAGTTTTAGATCAATAACATTGAGTTACTACTTCTTCAGAAATGAGATATCATCAATTTTTACTATATGTACAAGAACATTCAAACAAAAGCAAAATTTATCTTTCTAGTTAGTAGATTCTCGAAGAAGTGAAACGGCATATGCATTTTTTTTGTCCACAACTTAAAATTCAGAGGTTTATCAAATTGTCACAAGTTTTTTATTGATTTCCAAATTTTACTATTGAATATTTTAAACAGTAGCAAGATCAGAGAAAAAGTAAATACAATGGAGATTGACTTGTCAGATGTGTGGAAATCATAGTTATTTCAATACCTAAACCTTTAGAAAATTTGTATTGATGTGTTCAAGAAATCCTTCATCCTTTAAGGCAAACTGCATGAAAGTATGGAAATTAAAGAAAGGATGTAAAGAGAAGGGATGGATTTTTTATCATGTTGGAATCAATAGATAGAAGTGTTATTAACTTAAGTAAATCAGTATTTCAGGCTAGGTAAAAGTTCTGTTACTGGAAAACCACTTGCAGACTTCTGAAATGAAATTATTTTTCATCTATACATTCAAACTAATTAAAAATAGCAGAAATGGGGAGGGAGTTTTCCTGTTTGCATGTAGGAGAATGGTCATATGTTGTTTCTGATGTTTGAGGAACTAGCACCCAAAGAGAAATCTGGTTCAGACCAGACTGCTTGTTGCTTAGTGCTTAACAGAAAACATATCCAGCTCCTCATCTTTTGGGAATAGGCTGTTATAGGTGCTGCAATTCTTGAGTGTCTTGGAGGTCTCTGGGAAAGAAGACTCTGTCTTGGGGAGTTCCCAGTCAAAGGATAGACCCACATTTTTGGAAAAAGAAAATTTGCAAATGTTCTTTTTTCATTTGTACCATCAGATTTGGCTGGCTGTGTTTTTTTAAGTGGTTGTATGAGCCAACTTTATTAGGTCATCAACAACATTTATTTGTTTTAACATGAATAAATCAACATTTAGAGTATGCCTGTGCTGCTGCAGCAGAGAAACACAGTAATACCTAAGGTATCTGTAGCAAAGGAATATGAAAATGTCTAAATGACCTTACTCGACCTTACATAACGTCTTAGGAGAGTAATGCCTTTATTATTTATCAGTTTGTGCTGATTTACCCTGCATTGTAAATTAGTCCCTGTGGAATCCTGGGCTGCTTGGCACTGCAGGGTAGACATGCTCCCAGTTTATTGTGTTGAGATTGAGCAGAGTAATAATTACTTTTTCTCACATTAAAAACCTGTTCACAGTTCTCTATTCTCCCACCACCATTTCTGCCTTCTTATCCATAAACTGATGCTTCTAATCAATTAACTCCTGCATGGTAAAATAAAGAACAGGGTGAAAAGGAGGGGTCTGTGCTCCTGTAAGAATGTATTGTCTCTCTCCCTGCCATATTTTGTAGATGGTCTCAGTTGCTTTGTGAAAATCTTCCTCAGTGTTCAAGTGTTTTGATTTTGGAGTTCTGGAGTTTTGTTTTTCCTAGAACTATCTCCTGCAATGGAACAGAACTCTGTAGTCATCACTTACTTGTCACTTCTTTCAACAGTTTATTGGTCTTGCCCTTACCTTTCTGACAGACCCTTCCTGTTCTTGTGCTGATCTTCCTGAACACAGGTCATTCTCTTTCCCTGTCCTGAACATCTCTTCCTGTGTACATCTGTGATGATGTGTGTTAAATTTAAGCTTTTTTAGAGTAAGGACTTATCTACTGCAGTGGAGCCTCAATACACAACTAGGGCTCTGAGGAACTGTAGGAATACAAGTAATAATTAAAACACCAATTCTGATATTTTACAGCTTTCCAGAAGGCGAAAAATGAAGTGGCTGCAGTTAGAAAGCAGTCTGAAGGTGTTAGAAGAGAATATGAAATTCTGATGAAAGATTATGAACGGCTCCAGGTAGGTGGCTCTGGATCACTATACAAGCACTGTTTTGAAATTGTACCAGCAAAATTCTACTTGTTTGGTATTTAGTGTGCAACAGAATTTACTAAAATCTTTAGTATAGCATAAAGTTACAATGGGCAGCACTCATTATACTTCATCAAAACAGTTGAATTTTGTTTTACAGAAATGGCAGTTACTAGCATTTTCTTTTTTACATTTTGAGTGACAAAGCTCAGGTCATTGTTAAGAGTCAATTTTGTTGTCACTTGAAAAATAAAATTCGAGTAGTTTTGTATGCGATGAGCAAACTGAATCTTGTAAGAAAATTATGGGGGGGGTGTGGCAGGGGAGTATATACATCATTTATAAAAGTAATTTTATTTCGTTTGCTCTTTAAACGTGCTTTTGCAATTATAGATTATAAATGCTGCAATAGTGTTGATATATACAAGAACAAAAACCCCAACAAACAGCCTAGGCTAAAAACAGCCTACTATAAAATTCAAACTGAAATAAAAAATAAAAAAAAAGCAAAAGTTCAATTAGCTGTTTGATTGAGTTTGCATATGTGCATGGCTATAATACCCATAAAACATACAGTAACTATTTCTGGGAGAATTGGGAGCTCTCTCTGTTCTTTAAGTTGTCTGACATGTCCATATGCTCCATGCCTAACATCTGTCTCAAGCAAAACTCAATAAAATTGAAAATTAGCTTTTTTACAGGTAGTGGTCTCAGGAGAAAATAAATGAATGATGTTAAAATTATGGTGACTTGCTTTTCAAGAAGAGCTGTTTGGTCCTGTATTAATTAAAAAAAGGCAAATTCGAGCTGGCTATAATCTTTTTTCCTGTACTCTGTGAAACCACTTAGAGATTCCCAGCCTCACCCTGTACTCCTACAGAGATTGCACAACTGCTCTCTGTGATCAAATCAAGACCACCATGCATGGCCTGTCCTTGTTGTGCTTCCCTGTGCAATGAGCCATAGTAGTCCTGCTGCATTTCTAACAGGCTTGTGGTCTAGAACACACATCCTTAGTATTTTCTGTGTTTACCTCTGAATGGAAAGAACAGAAGGTACTGAGCACACAGAGGATGCGGCTCCCAAGGATAAATCAGTTTATGGCAGAAAATGTTTTCTGCTGATTTGGCTGCACAGTTCAGATGTGACATGAATGGGGAGCAGAACTAGGCTGCACAGCCGTGACTGCTGGGATCAGAAGCACAAGTGTTGTGTGGGGTAGTATGGGTGGAACTGCAACTTCGAAAGGTGTATGATGAACAAATGAAGTGTGGCTGCAAGGGAGCAAAATGTGGCACTTGGAGTCAATGGTTTCTGATTTTGCCAAACTTAAATTATTTTTTATCTCTTTTCAGCGAAGTTCAGATAAAGCAGAAGATAAGAAAGACCTGTAAGTGCATCTAAGATGGATGGCATTGGTGCAGTTGCTTCCATGAGAAAAGCCTTGTGCTGTTTATGTTCCTGATACATGTCTGAAACAAAACTTGATTTTTCTGAAAAGCACGTTCATTGCAGGTCACTATTCAGATTCCTGTAGTATATCTTGGTTGCCAAAATGTTCTGTATTGCAAATAAAATGTTAGGTGGCTTACTGGATTTACCATGGAGTTTGTCACTGCTCTTGTGAAGAGAAATTCAAAAATCCACCTAGAGCAACCTGACTGTTTTCCAAGCTTTTGCCTCCCATAACAGTAACAGATCATGCACCATTTGCTTGTAGCATTTGAGTGAGGTTGTATATCACACTATATCGTAAAAATACAATTATCTAAACCTCCTTTGCAACAGCTGTTAGGAGTCTTAAAAATTCAGTTACCAGTGGGTTGAAGAAGGCTACAAGCTTTACATCAGCCATTCCACTTCAGTGGAAAATTGAATGACAATCAATCTAAAGAAAGGAAAACTGAAGTTCTCAAGCCATCTCACTTGTTTGTGACTTTCACTTAGCCACGTGGATTTGAGTGTATTTTAACAAACAACATTTTGCATGCCTCTGGTTTATTTTTCTTTAATATATTGGGTTATTTCAGTTTTGGGTTGGCTGGTATTAGGAGTCTGTATTTTTACACTGTTTACATCAGTTTATTCTGTATGTACCACCTACCTTCTTTTGCCTTGCTAAGTAAAAAATCTTTTTAAATGTAGATAGTTTGTTTTGTTTTGTTTTCATGGATACGATACCTCAAATAAATGTGCACTGTTTTGCCTAAGACCTTTTTGGTATTCAGAAAGTTGTTTTGAGTTTCTTATTTGTTAGTAGCTTCCAGTTTATATTCTAAAGTTGGATATGTTTGTTATATTAAAGGGATTGCTTAAGTTCATGAGTTTATGGGTTTATTCTTATAAATCTCTCCAAATATACTATCTCATAGTTAATAGGTTATAGTTAATATAGGCTAGGAAAAAAAATGAACTTCTACCTTGGTGATGTTTAACTCTTCTTGAAAATACAGTCTTCTTCCTAGGGGTAGTTTTGGTTGCTATGGAAATAGGATTTGTTTAGCTTAGAATTTAAACACAGCTTATCAAGTGGTATAAAGCATAATAACATATTAATTAAGAATGTATATGGTTTTTAAAATACTTTATCTTTGCTGGAGTAGTACAAATGTGTTTTCAGAGATTCTGTGACACTGAAGATTTTTTTATTGCTATAAAAAATTTTCAGGAGAAGTTACAGATTTTCATACCTGCACACACACATGTTTTGGTGATGTAGTTTAATGCATCTTTGTTTTTTTCCCCCACCCCTTTCTAAAATATTTAAAATTGTGGTGGAGCGTTATCTCCAGTCGAATCCAAAGACTACAGTTGGAAGCTTTGGAGGTGGAACAGCAAGTGCTGGTTTTAAAAACAGAACAAAAAAACTTGCATCTGTTTCTTATTTTAAGACACTGAACAAAAGCAAATATTACTTGCATATATTTTATTGTTCTCATTAAATTTGAAACATTTTTTCCTGTAGTACAAGTGAATAATTGGGTAGAAAATTAGCAGCTTACAATGAATTAGTGCACTGTGCTCTTCATCCTTAAAAATTATCTTAGAAAAAATGACACTTAATAAAAAATGGGTAGTTGTGAATGCACTATGGTACCATTACTTCTCCTTGAGAAGGAAGTCTGAATGCTTTACAGCTTTTTGCTGTAGATATGACTGAAGTGTGAAGGAGTGCAGGGTGGTATGCTCTGCTCCCTCAGAAGATGAAAGAAGGCTGGGTATGTTTAGATGTGCAACAGGCATTCAACACATGGTATTTACACTCTGCCCTCTGTAATACATCAGTTGCCTCAGCAGAGCAGTTCCTTTCTGGCTGCTGGGCAGATGGGAAGCCACTTATTGAGGAGGCAACAGCTCCTCACAAAAACCCTTGCACATCAGGCCACAGAGAATGTTCCCTTAATTAGAGATGGCTTAAAACACACAGACTTTCCCTTTTGCCTCCAGTTATTTCTTCTGTCATGTCCATTACTTGTGTCACTTGTCTGGTTTCCCTGACACAGAGTAGGGTATGGCCATCATTGGTTTTGTGCTTGTCTGTTGTGGATGGTTGCACACATTTAACTGAGTGGTATTATTAGCTCTTTGGGGTCCCAGATTTGTTCACAGGAAAATAATCTTTTATTATCAGATTAAAATTATTTTGTATTCTCTGATATGTAGGACTCTCTTGGAAAGAACACATTTTGTAGAACTGGAAATCTAAATTGCACGTCTGGCAATTCCAGTACATGGCAAATCCTTGTAAATATTTTGCATTTGCATTGTTTCATATATACTTTCAGGGCCTATGGGAGTCTGGGTTGATCAACTTTAAGTACAGTTCTCACTGGACATGTTTTAAGAGATGATTGATATACAGAGAAAGAGTGAATCAAAATTTCTTCTAAGTTCTTATTTTTCATGCTGCTGGGTCAGATTTTGTTCACACGTGCCTGTTTTGTAGGAAAGAGTTGAAAAAAAGCTAAATCTCCACTAATACTGATGAAGTCAAAATTACTTTTGTCCTCATGTTGGACATGATTTATTCTGGTTAAGTCTCCAGAAGTAAGAATTTAGAGCTTATTTTACTCTAAGTAATGTTAAAGTAATTGTCTGGTTGTTTTGAAGACCTTTTTCCCCTGTTTTCAAAAATAGGAATGTGTATTTTCCATACTTTGGTGGGGAAGCATAGGAGAAGGTATTCTAAAAACACTTGCACAGATTTAACTGATAGTAACTTTCAAAAACACACCCAAAAAAAGGGGTGGGGAATCAATCTTTTTTTATCCATCTTTTTCATAAACCTCTTTTTCTGCTGAGTCAAGAAAGCAGTGAGGTCATGGTGGGTGCATGAGAACTGACCTGAATACTAATGGACCCAGCTGCATGCTTTGGTGTTTCCTTAAATGAAAGCATCTGTAGCTAGGCAGGGGGGTTTTCCCCTTTTTCTCTTTTTGCAGCAAGCATCTGATAATATATCTTCTTTAACAACAGAAACACCATAGTCTTTTCTGAAAGTGTACCCTTGCATTAGCACTCCCTGTGTTTGCTGCCAGAGTAGTTCCTGGCTACGTAGCCTCATTGAAAAGGCATCGTGCTTTCCCAGTTGGTTGTAAAGGGTGAAAGCTCAGCTTTTCCCTCAGCATTGAAGTAACATTTGTTTTTCCAAATGCAAAGTTATTGTAGAAGTATTACATGACTGGCTCAGTTCTTGAGTGTTCCTTGAAATTCTGAATTTATTCTTTGGGACAGAAAGCCTCAATTTTGCCTTGCCTTTGGACAGCGCTTATCCCACTGGCTGCTGTAATCTGGGTCCTGATGCGACCTGATACAAGTAACTTTATATATAAAGTTGGGAAATCAGCTCTCAGTTTTGTTGTTCCAGTCCTCCAATACTCTGTGCTGACTGCTGCTGTGGGCATTAATTGTAGAACATCTGAAAACATGGCCCTAGAACTGGGCATTCACAGTTCAGGAATAATGTGGAATATTTTATTTTCTATGATAAATGTAATACTTGTGTTTCACTCGTGAGGTAATGTGGAAATAGGGACAGGCATTGCAAGATGTATTTGTGAGGAGAATGAGAGTCCCCTCTAGTTTTGTGTCCACTCTAAAATACAATTGTGGTCCAAAGGAAATTCCTGTGGAGCTGAGTGGAGCAGCCTGTGCAGGCTGTCCAGGACTATATATGCTAAAGGATTCCCTGCTGGACTCTACCAAGGTGGTCTCAGTCTGCATGAACCACCTCTGGGATGTTCAGATTCCCAAACACACTTGGTGCCTTGGAGTTTAGCAAGTGGGAACCTATTCCCATGTGTTTAGTGGCATGGGGGAGTTAGATACTAGTGCTAATATTGATTGGAAGTGAGGAGATAGCAAACCCAGCTACTAGGGAAAAATGAAAATGGGAAGCATCTCTCAAAACTCACTTTGTTTGGAAATTGGACACCAATTATTGCTGTGATAAATGTGTATCTGCAAGAATCTCGTCTTAATTAGTTGTAGTTTAAACCCTTTATCCTGCTGCCTGAGATCAAACTGTCCATGTAGTCTGATTGGGTTTGCTCTTCTCTTTGAAAAACAGCCAGGAGAGGCAGTACATTTGGTGATAATTGTGTTTTGTAAATAGTGTAATAAACCTCACCTGACTGGTGAGACCATATTCTACATCTTAACTTCGCCTGAGGTTTAAATCCATATTCCTGCAACTATGGAAGAAGAAACTAAATTGGCTGGGAAGGTGCTAAACTACTCCTTTCCTTTTAAGTTTAAGACATGGTACGGGAAAGAGACAATGTGAGAGGAAGAAAGAAAGGAACTGTTATTCTTGGCCAGTCTTAGGCTTTGATTCTTCTCCAGACATGATTTAGGCATTAGAGGTAAGGTCTTGGGAACAGAGCATACAGTGAAGCAGGGGACTTGGAAACAGGCTGTGTATCTATCCTAGGTTGTTTATTTCAAACTAAGTACAAAATGAACTAATTAGGAAATTGTTGCAACTAATAAGGTGAACAAAAGGATTCAGAAGACTGATGCAGATTCCAAGCTAACAAAAGTGAAAAAATCCCACAAACAACCCATCAAAAATCCCCAACCAAACAGAAAAGCTAAAGTTGAAAACTGAAGGAAGAGCCTGCCTTTTAGCTTGAAGGGTTAGTGTTCCAAAGGAAGGGGATGTATCCTGAGTGGGGTCAGCAACATACAAGTTTGAAACAAGTTGCATCTGATTTGACACAGATTGGTCTCTGTGTATGGGATGCATTCTCAGCTGTGGGTTGCAATCTTAAGCCTTTTCCTCAATTTTTTTTCAAATTCTGGTAAATGCTTTGCGTTACACAGAGGGAGATTTTTTTCTTGAAACCTCTTGTGCTCGAATCTGTGTACTTCTGCCAGTATGCATGGTCCTACAGAATTCTCATCTCTACATCAACTGCAGATGCTCCTACAGCATCTCATCACCTGAGGCACTGAAGCTTGGAGTTCTGGTTCAGGCAATGCTGCAGGAAACAAATTTGTGAGGAGTGTGAGTTACAGTCAATTCAGATTCTTCTGACTGTAGTCTTCCTGTGCTAATTACTTGTTCAGTACTACTACTTTTTTGTATCAACCAGTTCTCTCCTAAAATCCTAGTTATATGAGTAATAAGATAATTGTAGTTTTGTGGCTATTCTAGGGGAAAACAAGAGGTAATACACAACCAGTCCTGAAAATTGAGTTTAAGTGTAGAGCATCTACATGGGGTTCCTGCAAATGTTTTTGCTGTTATTCTTTGTTTTAATGATTAACCTAGAACAACTTTTCAAAGTTAGATTTCAAAACTGCTTTTCATGATGCTCCATTTTTATCTAGAGTAGATTCTTAGTGGATTGCTCTGTTTTGATGCCAGCTCAATTTTCTGTACGTGCTTTAATATACGTCTAACTGAACAAAGCTACTGCTCTCTTTTCCAGCGTGAATTCCATTTCCCAGTAGTCTTATCTGCTGATGAGAAACTTTGAAAGCTTTCTGACTTTGCAATGAGTAACATTTACATAAGGCCACTTCCCTTAAAACACAAATTTGTACCTCTAAAAATTAACTCTCAGCTTTTACTCACTCCAGTGACATGCTTACAGATTTCTACAAAATGCTAGGACCTGTTTTGGGAAGCTGGCTGCTTTGCTGCTGGATACAACATTGCTCAGATCAAAACAGTTCAGCAGTTTACCCAGACACTCGTTACAATGCAGCAGAGGCCACTTGCAGAATTACAAAACCTGAACTGTATTAACACTACAAAATATACAAGCAAGTAGCTTCTTTTTAGTAGTGCTGGCTTCAACATGTCTGAAGTTAGGACTGTACTGAACTGCTTTGAAACCAAGGCTGTCAAGAATATCCATGCCTGAGTAGTTCATTGAACAAATATTTTGCTTGATGAAGTACCCTCAGTGTGTGCCCTCGGCATCTCCTTGGTGTTAATTGAAACATTGACACTGATTCTGACTTCAAAAAGTCTCTCAGGTGAGTAGGACACACACTTCACTCCTGCAAGATCTTTGCCAGGTTGTCTTCCATACATAACATGGAAGAGCTGTAAAGTAGCCAGCAGTCTTCAGCATGCAGGACTGACTTTTTCAGCCCCAGTCATATCTTTGAGCCTAAATTACAGCAGGGCTGCCAAGTAGTTCATTCCCTACGACACCACCTTGGGCAAAGCAAGCCCCGGGCCACCTTCTGTCGGTTCAGGTGTGACACAAAGAGCCCACAAGCTCCGAAACAATTCTCCTTCCCACCGAGGCAGCTGGGTGAGCTCGGGCGGTTCAGAGAGCAGGTGCTGTTTTTCAGGCGTTTGTCATGGAGCCGACTTCTGAAACGTGGGTCGTGGGATGCAGCAGGGCTTTGGGAACTCCGAGGAGGCTTCCGTGCGGGCCAGGCAGCGTGCGGAGCGGCTGGTCCTACCTCACCCCCTCGGGCTCGCCTTAACAGCGAGCACTTCGGCCGGCGGGCGGCTCCCCCGGGCAGCTGGTGGGGGGAGAGAACATCACCTGTCGGCGGGGTCCGTGTGCGTGCG
>WEIV01021718.1:217499-243629 GCA_013390005.1 Calyptomena viridis | reverse complement strand
GAGCGGGCGCAGGCGGCCTGCAGGTGGGTCCGTGCGGGGGGACAGCGCGGCGCGGGGGGACGCGCGGTCCCGGCGCCCACAGACTCCACCCGCCCAGGGATGAAGTGGCCCAAACAGCGCCAGACTGGCGGTAGACCCATCCCTGCTCCTCGGCACATCGAAGCTTCTCACAGGGTGCTTCCATCAGGGACCGCACTTTTGATACCAGTACGTGCCCCGTCCCTACCTGGAAGACACGACAGTGTCAGTCTCTGGCTCTTAAATTTAAATGTGCATCCGCTCAGCTCTCTGTCAGCTTGAGGTTCTTGGGGGTCTCCAACTGCTGCCCCGTGGGGTGTGTTCATCACTTGTTTTCTCGCAGATGTTCAAGGAAAAGGGCCTTTCAGATTGCCAAGTCCTTTCTGCCCATCCTGGAGTGGCTGCCCAACTACCGGGTGAAGGAGTGGCTGATCAGCGACATCATCTCGGGGATCAGCACCGGCCTCGTCGCCACCCTGCAAGGTAAAGCCAGGCACGGCGGCGCTCCGCTCCCCAGCGCGCTCCTCCAAGGGAGCTGCCTCAACACAGGGACGTTGTGCAGATGGAATTACGAATCTGAGGCTTGTTATTTAATACTAGATATTAGGTATTATTTTGCAATAAATAATTTATGGTTTTAATTTATTCCTTTTCCTCTGCTCGGCTAGAAGATTTAAATTTCTTTCGATATGCTATCAAGATGCATTTAACTTTTCTTCCAAGTGTTTTTTTTCAGAGTATTCATTTTGATACTCAAAATTTTAATAACATTCTGATAAATCAGATAGGTTGTGTGATCTTGTTTCTCTTTCTTGATTATCTAAGTCTATAGTTCTCCTGCAACTGCCTACAAAAATCTAGTTAGTGCCCTAAAATAATGCAACCTTGATATCTACTCCTCTTTAAAATTCATCTCATAAGGTTGTTCAGGTATCTATAGAAGACAACTCTCAAGGAGGTGGTGGCATATTCACATTTAAAAAGAAATGAAACTTGATGGATATTTATGGTACATGGCTTGCAATATTAAGTTTTCCTTACTTCCTTATTCCATTTATTAGCATTCAGTAGATGAACAAATAGGAAAGTGGCAGAAATAAGCAGAAATTAATTAAAATAAGCTCCTTAAGGAAGACTCAAAGGGCAGAACATTCTGCCTGAGGCAGCATTTTCAAAGACAAGCCTAGCTATGACCCTGACACATCCACCACATTAATTTCTTTCATCTCAATAGAGTTCTTACACTATTCTCACAATTTTTCAGGACTGGGCTGGTGACGCTAACTGTGTCAACCCCACACTTTACCTCAACGAAAGTTAAGTGTTTGCAGAAGAGGGCAAAGATTTACATTGGAAACAAAGGAAGCAGTTTAGGCATTCCCAATTAGCCACAAATATTCCCTCCTGTCTGTTCCCTTGGAGCGTGCTGTGAAGGCATAGACTGGCAGAAAAAAAAGCATTACAAACTTCTGCTTCAGGCAGGGGGTGACCTGAAGAATAAAGAAAGTGACTCTTTCCCAAAGAAATTCCCAAAGTGAGTGTCAGAGCTGGAAGATCTTTGCTGAAGATAGTGGCATAGTTACAGGGTTCCCCTGCCTTTTTAAAATGATCTGGGCTAAATGGACTTTTTGTATGATTTATAACAGTTATTATGCTCTTAATGTAACCTCCTCATTTATTTTTTTGTGTAGTCTGATTGTCTCTCAATTAGAATCCATTTGTAAAACCTATTTCTGAAATATACTGTCTGGTCTTCCACCTATGTATTAAAAAAAATGAAAAAGGAAAAAAAATAAGTGCAAATCTAAACCTATCTATAATTAAAAAAAAAATTCTGAAGTTTTAAAATATGCGTTATAGGGAAAATTGGCCAAAATATTTGCCAAAAAGGAGGGTTCTGGGATCTTGAGGTCCTGAGGTCCCTAACTTCCAACAGCTGTGTATTGCTTGGAGTCTTCCCATCAGTCACAGTAGTATGACCAGGACTTCAGTTGCTTCAACTCTTGCAGCATCTTTGAAGGAAAATGCTATATTCTGCAATGGGAGCTAAATGAGATATGATACTGAAGGCAGCTTTTTTTTTATTGTTTGCTGGATTTGATGTCTTGCACAGATACACAAAGGAAGAAGAACCAAAACTCTCAAATTTGTGTGACTGACATTTGGTAGTTCAGTTTAGAAGCTGATAATGGAAAAAGAAGTAGCCTAATTTTCTCAAGGGCTCTACACACTGAGGCATATTTGTATGCAATAATTCAGAGTCTGTGCTTGAAATTTCTGTCTGTAACTAGAAGACTTCATATCCTCCTTTTCTCTCAAAAGGCAGACATTTCACTCTTGCAACAATGTCCCCCACTTAAACTTCCCATCTGAGCCTGTGTGTTGTGCTACCTATGCAAATATAGGAACACTTTTCAGTACTTACTCATCCAACTACCAGCATGGGATATACAGTCATTGGTACTCACATATATGCCTGCAACTGATTTACAGACAAAACACATTCTAGATTTCATCTGAACAAAAGCACTAAATCTTTCTGGAAGTCTATTCTAGCCATGATAGTAGTTTGCTGAGAGATTTTATATCTGATATTTTGATGATCTATCGTTTCAGGTTTGGCATATGCTTTGCTGGTTGCAGTCCCTGTTGGATATGGTCTCTATTCTGCTTTTTTTCCCATCCTGACATACTTTTTCCTGGGAACATCAAGGCACATCTCAGTTGGTAACTGCGTGTGTTCAAGTTACAGTGAATTATCTGTTACAAAATGTTAATCCTTGCTGTGGACATTCATATTTCATACAATATAACTACTTTCTGAACCAAATTGGCTGTGCTGAATATTAATATTGGTGAATCTGGGAAAATTAAAGCTTATTTCTTCTCTATACAGGCAATTGTGCATAATAGCTAACTTCAGTTGTGCCCCTGCTTTTTGCTTGAATTTGTGCTGAAGTTTAAATCTTGGTTTTGGCTACATTCAATACAAGAAATGACAAGATCAGGGCCTCAGTAGGCAGTATGAATGGCAGACATATTGTCTACCCACTAAAGCTCAAGATGGCTAAAACAGAGCTCTTTTAGTCTTCTCTACAAGCCTTACTTGCTGCATCTTTTTTGATTACTGTGTACAGTATCTTCTTCTTGCCTGTCGTGGAGACCCAGAACCTGTGTGTCCACTCCAGCCTCGCTCTAAGTCCTCACATCAAGGCTATGGGTAAACCTTGTTGATTCTTTCTGAATACTTTCTTTAAAATATGAGCTTTGTTTCCCATCTGTTCCCACATTTAAAATTCTTGTTACAGCTTGATCACTGAAGTTCCTTTTTCTTCATTCTAACAAAATCTAGTCTTTCCTGGTTCATTCCTAGTAAGAATAGATTCTTCCCCCCCCCAGACCTTTGTCATGATATTATGCTTTTTCATCAGCTTTCTTCTCTGCTGCATCAAGTGCCTCTGTATGTTTTCTCAGCTTCATTAGCCTCTTTCTACCCTACCTATCAGCTCACATTTGCTATCCAGATCTGAGTTATGTCACTTATGGTGGCATTCCTACTTTCTAGACTATCAAACACTCTCTTTTTATGCTACTCCAAATACTCTTATTCATAAAGTGTCCTCTAAGGTATCTATAAAATTAACTTATCCTTCTTTAAGACATTTTGTGACATTTTCCTTTTCTGCAAAATTTTAGTAAATAACTGCAACAAATATGATTACTTTTAGATTGTGTGTTGCTAACACAATGATCATTCTCTCTGTATCTTGTCCAAAGTATAGTTTCAGTCATCTTTAGCCAATTAATAGCACACTACTGCCAAAAGATGTGGTCCTACCTCTTGGAGCATGTTCCTGCCACCCCCATGGTGTTGGGATCCCTGACCATATAGCTATGTGGCACTCTGGATCTGCCAAAAACTAACTATGACCAAAACAAAACCCAAACAAAACAAAAACCAAAATGTAAACCCCCCACGAAAACCAAATAAAAACAAGCAAAAAAAAATGAGAACCAAAACTCAAAGAAATAAATGTTGCTTTCACCTGGATTGGTGATCTCTTTTGTCTGTTGTGGTGCTGATACAAGGGAGATGGTTGGAACATATTGAACATGTTGCTCCTTTTGGCCTTGGTACAGCCCTAAATTGGCTTAAGCAAAGCATGAAACTGCACCTGTACCTGTATGTACATTGTGAGTTATTTAAGAAAAGAATTGTATCTTTGTGTCATGTATGCAGTGCCTGCAGCTCTTGACCCCCTAATACTACTAATGTAGCCCAATTAAAATATTACATGGGTTTTTTTGGTTTAGAATTTCTTGCATGGTCTGATAAATGCTTCTTTTCAATGTATGTTAAACTTTAGTATGTTTTGTTTGTCATTACAGGTCCATTCCCTGTAGTCAGTTTGATGGTGGGATCTGTTGTACTGAGCATGGCCCCTGATGAGAATTTTCTCATAGAAAGCATTAATGCTACAGGGACTAATGGTACTGGGACACTGATAGACACTGAATCCAGAGATGCACAGAGAGTGCTGATTGCTAGTACTCTCACATTCCTGGTTGGAATTTTACAGGTAAAATAGTAGATTTGAAGGCACAAGGTGACAGTGCTTTAATTTCAACAGGAAAATATATGGCAGGAAAATACCTGGGGCAGTCAGATAGTCAGACATTTTTCTGTAGTAAAACATAAAAAAGGAGGAAAAGTTATCTCTAACTTTGAAGAGCTTTTTGGGATTGTGCTTCTTATCTTGGGCAGTCTGTGACAGCCTGACTGGGAGTGCAGAAAACAGTAGAATAGTGCTAATGGTGCATATTCTGGAGCTTCCTTTCACACATTTCTGCCAGTCTCCTTTATTTCCTTGGATGGATGATATTAAACTCCACTAGGCTGAAATGGGGGAATATAGTCCTAAGACTCTGTATCAAAGAAAAAGAGAAAAGACAAAGCATAAGAAATCCCAAAATAAAAGTGTACTTTTTGTTGTCTAGCAAGCTGTTATTCTTCATGATTTTTCCAGGTAATATTTGGAGTCCTCCAGATTGGTTTCATTGTGAGGTACCTTGCAGATCCACTAGTTGGGGGATTCACAACTGCAGCTGCTTTTCAAGTGCTTGTGTCACAATTGAAAATAGTCCTGAATGTTTCAACTAAAAATTATAATGGTGTCCTTTCCATAATATATGTAAGTATGCCCTTCTAATATGTTTTGGTTTTATGACAGATTTTTTGTATAACTGCTTATCTTCTGCTTCCATTTCACCCAGGAACGGTTCATATATATGGTGGTAAGTATAGTTCTCACTCTCATGGAGATCTGCAGCTGTTCATTTATAGCTGTGGGGCTGTAAGTAGATGCTTTGGGGGTTCTCCAGGCAGAAAGTCTAATTGCCACCTTTTTCAGGCAAAGCAGCTTTTCACATAAAGTTTAAATGCAATTATACAGCAAAACAACTCTTCACTTCTGGAGACTATTTTTGTCCCACCCTTTGCTTTCTGGCTTCTTGTGAAGGATGTTTTGTAATTTCTTAGCACTGTCAGGTCATGTCCCAAAGCTGGCCAGTCCTAAGCAGGTCATTCTGGTAAAGGCCATTGTTCTCCATTCCAGAGTGTAGCCATGCTTGTGAATACCTGAAGAAGGGTGTGGATTCCCACCCTTTGGCCAGGTAGCTACTGATTAGCAAATGTGAGGCTTAATGTTGCTGTCACAACCATATTTGTTGATCTTACAAAAATGATCAAATGGAGAAATGTCTTGGCCGCATTACAGAAATATTGAATTCCTAGAGGTCTTATATTACAGAATAGTATCCTTTCCCAAGAAAATCATTGAGAATTTGTCACTGACTTCAGCATGAAACCATTCAGGTTCACAGTATTTTAGATCTTCCACAGCACTTCATATTAGAATAGCAGATTTCTAAAAGAGGCTCTTCTAGGAAAAAAAAATGTATTTAGAGATTTTTACATGCCAATTCCAGCAAGCAGACTAGCAAAAATACATCAGACATCTAGATTAGCAATAACAGAATGAATATAACTGCGAGTAGCAAGGTAAAACTTAGGAAAAAAATATCTGGTGGACTGTTTGGAGGGAAAAAAAGTATTATGTTATGGGGCTTTTCAGAATTAATGAAAATTCTTTCCCTCAGAACAAGGGAAATTGGATGAGACAAAGTACTATCTAATAGACCTTAGAATAGACCTGGCATGGTGATGGACTTGTTAATCCACCAGTTTTTCCCATCTCCTTTTTATGTTTCTTGAATATTTAGTAGAACATTTTTAAAATTAATTACATGGTTCTTCCAGCTCCTGCAAGCCTGAGTGGAATGCTGACTTTTTAGGTTAAAGTTCAAAGCTTCTGTGTTCTTACAGGTGAGCCAAGTCAATGTGTTTGCAGATGTATGTAAAGCAGAGAAATTGTGATTTCTGGTGTGCTCAACCAGTGACTGGCTCTTTCAGCTTCAGCAAATTTTGGACTTGCTTCAAAAGTGGTGTTTAACAAACTGCAACACTACGTGTCCAACATTAGAAGAATCCACAACCCAAAGTTAGGAAGTTACTGTTCCCCTGTGAAGTGGGGAAGTGGTAGACATGGTCAGTAAAAATGGGATCTGTGGTAAACAGTACAATGGGCAAGAAATGGCTTCAGTCAACCAAAGAAAGGCATCTGATTCAGTGTTTTCAGGAAGGCTTCTTCTTTAGTTAAAAAACGTAGCTGATAAAGAATTTAGATGTTATATTTCAAATCCAGAGTCTTTTCAGAAGGGTACTGCTGCTGCAAACCCCCTTTTGTCTTTAAACCAACAGCTCAATATTGGGGGAGATAACCAGGGTGGAAGAAATCTGTTGCTAACCCCTTTTCTACCAGATTTTCTGTTACAGCACTTCACTATGCATGGAATAATTACATTTTCTTGGAAACAGCAGGCAAGTGAGAACTGCCTGATGTTTCGGAGGAGGACAGAGGAGTATTTGTGGCTTTTCTGTGATCATCCATTCTTGTTTTCTCTGTACACTTACTTGCAATAAACAATAGGACCAAGCAAGGGCACAGCAGGGTAGAAAAAGGAGCTGCCTATTGCTGCCCAGTTGTGAGAGCCCTCCATCTGGAGCTGAACTCTGCTGGAAGGGTTAATGTACTGTAAGGTGAAGTTTCATGACTGCTTTTCTGAAGTGTAGGATTCTTCACAGCCTGGTAGGGCCTGTGTGTTCATACTCATTCTCTGTATGTCAGTAATGGAAATTATCATCATGGCTAAGTTTCGTGAACGATGATATGGGAAGGGCTCTACCCACACTTGCTACAAGTGCTCTGATGGCTAAAAAGGCCAATGTGGGATAGACAAATCTGGATACAAAAGGCACAGCTAAAAGTCTCCTTAGGTGGTGTTGACGAGGTGCGGTTCTTTCTGCGGTGTCTTTTCTCCTCAAGGCTAATTCTACATGAGTTTTCAAAGGAGGCAGCAGCGTTATAGATGATGTGTCTCCATGTCTCCTGATTTGAGGCCAAAGTGGACAACGAAAGGTGGTCAACCTCAAAACTGACGTGTTGTTTCAGGGAGTCCTTACATCTCCTTATATCTCCTCTTGGAGCATATCTCTATTGTGTCAGCTGGTGGTGAGTTCACCATAAAGCCCAATCTCAGGGAGGCAGGTGCTTCTCCATCCTGGAAACGTGCCCTGCCCAGCACAGTTGTGTTCTCAGCAGCATGGCCTCAATACTGGTGACCTCTGCCCGTTCGAGGACGGTAACGTTGGTCACAAAATCAGTCCAGTGGATGTTTAGGATTGTACGGAGGCAGCGCTGATGGAAACGTAGATGGAGAAGTAGATGATAGTGGTAGATGACCCATGATTAAGACCCATATAAAAGAATAGACAGTACAATGGCTCTATAAACACTAAATAGTAATGGAAATAGAAAACATACAATCCACAGATCATATAATATATAATTATAATCACAGATCGTGTAGTGGGGCACATAGTGAACCAGAGTTTTGCCCATGCATCTGGTAGCTCTCTTTTGACTATAAAAATGAGGTTCTCCCTTGCTCTTTGTCGAAGTGAAGAACCTATAAATCTTCCCTTCCTTGCTCCAGTACAGCTAGAGAGTTAGCTCTTCTTACTTAGTATTAATTGCCTAAAAACTGGGAAGCAGAAGCTCCCTATGTGGACAATTCTTGCAGTTATGCTTCTTCCATTTACTGATGCAGTAGCACCTTGACAGTACATTATCCTTCTCTAGGTCTGAACAAAGAACTTACTTGGCCTTCTCGAAATCCCCATGCATCTGGATCATCTAATGAGTATTTGCACATTCTTCAAGTGGACATGGGCATGGTTTATGTTGTTATTTTTATTTTTCAGACTCTTATTGAAACATTTGAAAAAATTGGTACCACCAACATTGCAGATCTTATTGCTGGACTCCTCACCATTTTTGTCTGCATGGTAGTTAAAGAACTAAATGATCGATTCAAACACAAGATACCAATACCTATACCAATAGAAGTTATTGTGGTAAGCAAAGGGGCATACCAAAAAATGAAAACAGACAAAATAGATGGGTCTAACTACAGGAAGACAAGAACCCCTTTTAAGTATTAAAACTCTTCTTTTATTGCAGACCATTGTAGCCACTGGCATTTCATATGCTGCCGACTTGGAAAAAAAATACAATGCAGGCATTGTTAAGAGCATTCCAAGAGGGTGAGTGTCTTTGTTTTCTGGGAAATAGGTATTATATTAATTGGCTAAAAATGACAGTGGTAGGAGAAAAGACATGAAAGAAACATTGAGAGCTGTAACCTGAGTTAAGAACTCAGATCTGGAGATTTCCTGAATTTTACTTCTGCCTCTGTGAATTATGCCACCTAAATATGTTGCCTAGCTTTCCTTCTTCTCTGTAATGGGCTTAGGAATGTCTATGTGATTCATTAAGTTAATCTGAGAATGAATTGCTTCATGTTTATGAAGTGACTATGTGACTATGGAAAATGTTAAAAAAAATTAAGGATTTTTAATAAAAAATGATGCATAGATTTAGTTTAGATTTTAGTTTAGATTTAGTTTCTGTAGACCTGAGGTTCATATTCATGCCACTACTGTTATCCCAATTAATCTTGTCACTTCCACAGTCATAGGAGCAAGTATGTTGAGGATTACACTGGTAGAGACTTTCACTCAAAAGATTCAGAGCACTTCACAGTAGTAACCTTCACATTCCATTTGGTATTCAGGGCTTGATTAATTAAAATTTGTGGAAACACAGTAGGATATAAAATGTTTTTGAGATCTTCTGAAGAAATATGTTAACAATAGTATGAAGTGTCATTAACATATTTATGTAATTCATCATCCTATTCAATACATCCTTTATTCAGTGCTTAAAAAAATGTAGTTTTTCACTTTGCTATCAAAAAGCCGAATCTTAGTTATGTTGAGAACAATGGGAGCTTTGTTGCTGACTAATAGCATCAGGATTTGGGCTATGGTGAGCTAGATAAGCGTGTTCTGTATGTCAATGGGCTGTTTCCACCTTTTTATTAACTTGAAACATTATACTTCATATTATAAACAACCTGTATGCCTCCACCTCAAACTTCTTGACAATTCTAGTAAGAACAGAATTTGATCAAAGTTGGTAACACTAATGTATTTTCTAAATGCTAGATTTTTGCCTCCTGAACCTCCAGATGTCAGCCTGTTTTCCCAGATGATAGCAGCCTCCTTTTCCATCGCTATTGTTGCTTATGCTATTGCCGTATCTGTGGGGAAAGTATATGCAACCAAGTATGACTATGCTATTGATGGAAATCAGGTACGTATAACCAAAATAGTTTATAAACATAGTGAATGTACGTTCTGTATGTTGGACTTACGTAGACAAATGAAAGAAACACCATTCACACATATTTTTCAGACGAGCACTGAAGTATGGCAGAAGAAATTCTTTCAAATATTGAAAAAAAAGTGAGCTGAAATGGCCACACATAGAGCACATCTGGCTCATCTTCAATATGGGCTTTTCATACTAATTCATTCCTGCTGTATTGCTTTAGTGACTGCAGTAGCTCTGAAAGGGCTAAGCACTGTACAGGGCAATTTTCTGGTAATGTCCAATTGACATGGCCAGCTTTAGCAAACCACTTTCCATTTCCACTTGTAAGGCATATTTTGAGATGTGTTGCTGGGCCAGGGGAAGGCAATGTCAAGCTAAGAAGTTGCTCCAGACAGCCTTATTTAGGCTTATTCTACGTGCAGGGTTTGTATCAGTTGAACTTTTCAGTGAATAAATTATTGTACTTCTCAGCATGACACCAGTTACACCACTATAAATATACTTGTAACCTAATGGATCAGTTCTGCAGCTTCACAAAACTTAATGCCTGCCAGCATATGAACATCCTTGAATAGCTGTCTGCATTAAATGGCTGAACTGCTTTAAGCATTGGTTTCTAAGGACACATAGATACAATGTGATATGAGCTGTGCAGTCACCAGCTCTTACAGGATTCCTGCACTTGTTCAATGTCTTCACTGGGGGTTTTGTGGCTTGCCCATGGGTGTGGAAGAAAAATGTCAGAAAGCTTCCTTGTCCTGCATTTATGCTAATTTTGAATTTTATCCTTTGAGCATATTAGAAAATGCATTCACTACAACAAACAGGTAAGTTGAGTACTTTGTTTAATGAGTCCTTTATTTTAGTACTAAGTAAAGTTTGATTTTTGGAAACACTGTTTTGCAGTATGTAGCAAAATTATGCTTTTGTTTGTCAGTTTACAATCCACAAAGTTGATATCTCATAACTCTTTGTCTTAAAGTTGCCCAAAAATAAATCTGAAAGGATGATACATAATCCTGGAAGTGCTATTTATGCTGCTCTATTGTTGAATATATTGTTCTTCCAGCACTGGTGTGCTTCAGAGATACTAATTAAATATTATAGCAGAAGAAAAAAAGTGCCTTCTTTTCAATACTATGCCATGAATTTTACATGTAGCAAAGGTCAAATGTAGCCCTGAACGATGGGCAAATAGTTTACTTGACGTGGGGAAATTAAAATAACATCATAAAAGTAGGTAGTAAAATAATTTTGAAGGATGGATCAATATTATTATCTGCCACTGTTTATATTGTCTTCATATATTCATAGATTATTAAGACCTAAGACCACTAGGAACTATACTTCCAATGTTTTCTTGCAGATCACAGCTGTCACACAGGAATAGGTATGAATCATCTAGGTCTGTTTTGTTAAAGAACATGATCCTGTTCTTTTAGTTGGAGTTTAGTGAAAAATTTGCAGGAAAGTTAATTTTGGAGAAAAGATGGGAGACAGTATCAAATCTTTAATTATATTTTTAAAAGTTTGTAGTGAGTGAAAAGCTCCTGTGCCCATGTCAGCTTGGTGAAAACAATATTTTAGTTATATGGAATTGGTTGCAGACAGCTCCCAAATTCCTTATTTCCCAGCAGAGGAATGGCCCAGATCCCAGGACATAAAGCTCCCATGATCCTTGTTGAGCAGAACAACCAGCATCAATAGGCACCAGCACCTGCAACCCTGGGGCAAATCTACGAGAATTCTGCCTGGGACTTGGCGCAAGTTCATGGGGATGTTTAGAGTGAAAAACTTCTGGCTCAACAACCTAGAAATTTTCAGTGAAATTGTTTTATTGTAAAGTTCCTTTTTAGTTCTACTAATAGTACAATGTTTTGCATTAATTAAAGGCTTGTTTGAACTCAGCCTATTGTACTGATCAAAATAATTTGTTTAGCTGATGATACCTGGGAGTTAAACTTATAGTAGTTCCTTTTCTTTATGCAATGACACTAGTGTAATTCTTAGAAATGTTAGATTTAATAACTTTGATGGAAATAAGCTTTAAATAAATGCCTTTATAATCAGAAAAGTATGTCCACATCAGGGGGAATATACCGATTTCTTTGTATTTGTTTCCAAACAGAGGTAGCTGCACTGGCACAAGACGAATTTGTGTAAACATTTAACAGCTATTACTAATTCATACTCTTCTCAATAGTATTGTGCTACCTACTTTATTAACTACTGCAGAAGCCAAGTTGTTGTCATTTGCCATTGTAAAACTGTCTTCAGGCATCGGTATTTACAGCATCATCCAATTATCTTTCAGGAATTTATTGCTTTTGGGCTCAGCAACATTTTTTCAGGCGCCTTTTCTTGTTTTGTTGCAACTACTGCTCTTTCACGGACTGCAGTTCAAGAAAGTACTGGTGGAAAGACTCAGGTAATGACCTCTTCTTACTAGTAGTGTGCACAGGTAAATTTAATTTTGGATAGTGCACTGATTTGACAGTGGGATGAAAGTAGTCCTAAAGTGACTGTGTTGCTGGGACATGGAAAGCCACAGGTACCTTAGATAGCAGTTTGTGCTCTGGTAGTGAATCATTTTTGTAGGTCTGCCAGAAGAGGGCAATCAAGTTGTACATAGCGTGAGTTGTCTTAGGGGTCAGAAATCCTTCAACTCTCGTTCTCCAGAATTTCATTCCCAGCCAGAGGACTGAGTTTGTCACAGTGGGAATTCAAAATGAGGGAGGAAATCCTCTCCCAGCTGGCTATGGTATCTTGAAGGTTGCACGTGCTGGCCAGAGTAGCCCTGCCATTTGCCATTCACCCTCAGCCCATGTGCCATCTTGCTGAGTAAGCTACTTTGTTTAACAGCACTCCAGGTTATCCAGCAGCCTGTTTTCCAGCTGACACACAGGCTGCTCCATTCATCTGCCTATGTAACATAACCCCTCCAAGAGCTACTCCCTTGCATGTGGTTGTTTAGACTACCTGCTTCAGTGAATTCCCTCTGTGTTAGCTGAAGTGTATAATGATTGCCCACATGTGCCTAAACACAGGGACATTTTGGAGGGTCTCTTTGTTCCTAAAGAAGCAAGTGTGCAACTACTTGTGCCTTTTTCTTTGTGATCCTAGAAACATACGGTAGGGTCTTAATACGTGCAGTTCCTATAAACACTCTGTTCTTTGCAGGTTGCTGGTATAATCTCAGCTGGGATTGTTTTGATTTCTATTGTTGCCCTGGGGAAATTGCTAGAGCCCTTACAAAAGGTACTGTACTCTTCCTCTGCAGCACAGCCACATCAGATCCAAATGCCCAACTGTGATGGGCAAGATTAGTATGCCTCTTTAAACTATGGTGGCTGATTCCAGACAAGGCTGTGGTTTATAGTGTATAAGGTTGAACACTATCTTAATGTGCATCTTTGACTCTGAATACCACTTTTTCATCATTTTTCTTCACAGTCTGTGCTGGCAGCTGTAGTTATAGCAAACTTGAAAGGGATGTTCATGCAAGTGTTTGATGTTCCCCGTCTGTGGAGACAGAATAAAGTAGATGCTGTAAGTCACCTAACTTTTAATTTACTCCTGAAAGTTTTTGCCTGTTGTTTTGTTTTGTTTTGATCTTACCTTTTAATGTCATCCAAGATTCTCTTAAGTAGCATTTAAACAAGATTTTGTACAGTTAACATCAGAAAACTTTAATGTGCATCCTTGAAATGCGAGTGCCATGAGGTCAGTTAAAAATGTCCCATTTTAGAGTTTTACATAGTATTCTGCTAATCTTTTTTATTCCCTGTACCTGGCAGTAAGGGTGCCAATCAGGGTATTCATGTGCAGTGATGACTCCTTCATGTCAATTAACATAGTTTACAGCAATCTTGTGTTGATATGACTTGAAAAGCAGAATAAAGATGGCCTGTTGCCACCTTTACCATTCTGATTTAACTATTCGTGGTTTAAATGAGTCAAAAAAGCTAATATTTCCTTAATTCATGCAACTATATTTATGTTGTTACCCCACCCCATTAGCATCCCGTTTGCAAAATGGGATAATCTGGATAATTTGATAATCACAGGTAGTCCTCAGACAGTGTTTTCCTGAAGCAAGACTATTCCAAGCTAGAATGTAGATTCATTTGGAGTGCTAAGCATGTATGGACAGACCTTTATTATGAACCACTATAACCATATCTCAGGGTACTTGCTCACATCTCCCACTGTGTTTTCCATGGAGTAGACTTTCCCTGTGGCCGTTAGGGCAGGAAAACATTGCATGGAAGCCATTTTCTCCATGCAGACCTTACTGTGCTTAGATTTTGCAGTTAGTGTCATTGGGCAGTACCTGCTTTAGACAGATCTGAAATATTTTAGTCAATCAGTTACTAGTTTATAGGCCAAAGATCCCCCTGACTTCTGTGAGCACTCAGCTTTTTGAAGGACTCTGTGTACTGCGTGTTCTGCCTGGGCAGTGACGTAGGGAAGAACTGAGGAGTGCACTTCAACTGTTCTACCTGAATATTCTGTGGAGACTTTAGAGAATGCCATCAACCTGTTAATATGAAATCCCTTTCTCTGCAATAGTTCTAATTCTTGGATATCACAGAGGAATCCCCTTCCCTCCCTATATGTCTGCAAGTGGGCTATCTTACAGTACTTTACATCTTGGTAAAATAAATTCTTTCCAATTTCTAAAGAAAGATTAAGAAAGATTACCATCATCAGAAAGAAGTAAATGCAATGGTTAACTGCATCTCCTGTAACTGGATCTTTGAAAAATGTTATCTTAAAACCCCCCTTATTTCCTAAAAAGCTAAGGCCTAATAAAATAGTGATGGATAGAAGCATCTTGGAGGAATGCTCTTCTATGGAACTCAGCTAATTGCCAGTGTGGAACAATCATCTTGCAAGCTAATTTCTTCTGCTACTCATGTTGTCTGGTTTAGTGATTCTTTCGTGTGACCAGAAGTCATATGTTATAATTAAGAGACTTTAAATTTGTTATTTCCTCTCCAGGCAATCTGGGTTTTTACATGTATAGCATCCATCATTCTGGGACTTGATTTGGGATTACTTGCTGGCCTTTTGTTTGGACTGCTGACAGTTGTGCTGAGAGTTCAGTTGTAAGTAACACAGGATCAGAAATAATTCTTGGTGTTATAATGTGAAAAAGGAATACCATATGCTGAAAAGCAAGATGATTTGTGGCAGCAAATCTACTTGGGTTTATGGAAATTTTGAAATGAAAAAATCTGGTTTAGAACAAAACACTCTTTGTGTGCTATCATTTAATTAAACTGATAAAAGAGAAGCTGCATTATTTTATCAGTATTTATTCCATATCATGTTTGCCACTCTGGTGGTACTCAGCCACATATTATCTATGCATCCACATAGCTGAGTTCTGGAAAGGGATTCTAGATCAAAAATAAACAAATATAAAGACTGACTGTATGCCTTTAGAAGAAGAGCAAGAGAAAGCTTGAGAATCAGGAAAAAACTGTGCTTGTGGCTGATTTTTTTCTGCTTAAAGAACATATGGTGGTGGAATAGTGGAATGAAGAACATTATTTAGCCATCTTTTTAATTTTCATTGGTTTTTTATCTGAAAATATAACTCCTTTCCTTCAGCCTTGAGTCCACAGAATATGGTTACAAGCATTACCAAAGGATTGGTGCACTGTCAGCAAATGCATAAAAGTAAAGCCTTGCAAAAGTTATTACACGATAGTAGATTATAAAAAATGAAATTTGAAGAGCCTCAAAAAATATTACCAACTTCAATTCAGATATCTGTAATCAAAATATAAAAGGGAGATGAGGCTTTACAAACTTCAAAACAATTTGCTTCAACTCTTAAATTTATATCTGGAGACTGCAAAATATTTTGGGTTTGTTATTGACTGAAATAAAAATTAAAAACTTTGGACAAAAATATTTACATAATCTGAAAAGAATGTAAATATATTTTTTCACTTGATTTGAGTTGAATGAAGTGATCAATTTTTTTTCAGAATAAAAAAAATTGGTGTTTTTTTTTTAAATTCAAACTAAACTAATCTGCTTTTGAAATATTTTCCTGATTTGGGAAACAAATTGAACAAGTTATTCACTCAGCTCTAAATCAAAATGGTGCAGCAAGTAGGCTGAGACCCAAGTACCTTGTCTTTAAAAAGGACTATTCCCTACAGTGACACAAAATAGATCCAGCACTTTTGCAATGAGTCTGTTAGTTTGGCCTGAGAAAGCAAACTAAGAGAGTCTAACATGGTTTGTATGCAGCAATCCCTTCAATTGTTTGAGTGCCCATGTATGACGTTTAACTTCAGTACCTTTTCTTTTTGTTTCTGTTAGTCCTTCATGGGGAGGCTTTGGAAACATTCCTGGCACAGACATCTACAAGAAGGTCAAGGACTACAAAAATGTAAGTAATTGCTGAGTTGTTTCCCTTCAGTCTACAAGTCAGTGTAAGAAAAAGTTGTGCGTTGCATATTGTGGACTTGAATTTGGAAGTGGAGTCCTTGAAGATAACAAGTTTCAGCATTAAGTTCTTCATATTGATCCAGATGGTTGATCCATATTGCATGCTGGGGCTGTAAGCTTCTAAAAACTGAATCCCCTCAATTATCAGCAAATATATGCAATTTTTGTGATTTAGATACATAGTTGAACTGTTGAAACAGTTAAATTGCTTCCTATTAATTGAAATACAATTGTTGCTGCTAAACTTCATATTCTTTGCAAACAGGTTATAGAACCAGAAGGTGTGAAGATTCTCAAATTTTCAAGTCCAATTTTTTATGCTAATATTGATGGACTGAAAAGCAGCCTCAAATCCACAGTAAGTGATATATGATGGATTTGGAAGTTTCTTAAGTATCCTTGAGATTTCCTCAGAATTATGTCTATGTTAAGTTAAATAACTTTGGTCCTTTTTCTGTAGGTGGGATTTGATGCAGTCAAGGTGTATAATAAGAGACTTAAAGCCCTGAGGAAAATACAAAAGCTAATCAAGAAGGGAAAATTAAAAGCTACTAAGGTAAGCCTTTCTTTTTTTTTCTTTTGATTCTTTCTCAAACGATTACTGTTGGAGCATATTATTTAACCTTACTTATTAATTTCTCTGTATTCATGTTTAAAATAAAGATGAAAAGTGTGACCAGTCTGGGACCTGCAGGAGACTTAGTAGAGCAGTAGACCTACTGCCAAAGACCCCATAGATTCAGGCAGCTGTGACAGTTCATAGTGCTAGCAGGAAGGGAAGCAAGAGATATCCTGATCTTACCTCTACTCCTCACCACCTCATACTGTCTCTGTGCAATAAAAGTGCTGGCTCTTGCTGGGTCATGAGTTTCCATGCTCCTGTTATCCAGCTTCCTTATGCACAGGTTTTCCTTCTCAATTGGCTGGTGGACATAGCCTTCTACATCCTCCTCAGAGAAACTGGCATATGTGACTCTGAGTCTGGAATGTGCATTTCAATAATTAAATGCTTACAGGAGTGGGCAGCTGTGGCCAACCTAGTAAATCTCCAAAGCTGAAAGTTAGAAATGAGTTTTCTGTTCTCAGTGCAGGATGCAGTATTTCCTGTATATATTTCAATTTATGATGCTATTAAATGCTCAGTTTATATGACACTTCCAGGCTTTGACTTGGTAATTTTACCATAGAATCACATACAATAAATTTAAATCAAAGATGAAAATAGTGGTCTTAAATATCTCCTAGAAATGAGGTATTTATTTTTCCGGATAGTGGCCTTTTTCCAGGAAGAAGCTCTGTTAATAAAGAAGTAAGGGGAAAGGAAGTAATTATGTGCTGTTATCCTGTTGTCCTTTAAATTCTTGGATGTCAGGCAGAGGGGACAGACAGGTTCTTTTAGAGATCCATGCAGAATGGTGATGGCACTAAATTAGAGTTTTGTTTTTCTTAATAAAAGTGTAGCACAGAATTTATGATTGGAATGGCACAGGATTTCTACAAACAGAATGAATGTAGTGCAATTTATAAGTAGCATAATACAGAATTTGTAATACAACTTAACTCACAGTTTCTAATCACCTAGACTCCAACTTAACTTAGAGTTTCTTTGCAGATCAGGTCAGATGGTTTGATATATCAATATAACCATCATAATCTAGACTTAAAAATTACATACAGGAGTCAGCAGAGAACAAACAGAAAACAGTGGAAGTGCCCCTGGCCACAGGGGGTGTCACAGGCCTCATTCTCCAGCAGCAGTTTTGGTGCAAATTTCCCACTTAGGACTTGCCATAGACAGTGCTCTGTGTGCTGTTGTGCTTCTTTGTTCTGTGGTGGGGACATCAACAACAGCAGGTTGGCCACGTGCCTGGGACATTCAAGGCCAGCAAGGAAGGGAGTAATCAGCCTGGTGCCCAGGAATCTTGAGGCTCATAGGGAGGGGAAGAAGAAATCTGTTTGGTTTGTCTACATGGTTCAGAGGACCTTCAAGGCCTGAGAGTGAGAGAAAAGAGAACAAATACATGACCTGCTCAGCCACAGAGAATGGCTTCCTACCTTATCAAATGTTGTTAGTTATGCTAACCACATGTCCAGGATTGTGAGCAGGGGGTGCTGGTCAGAAGTATCTGTCCTGTTCATTCCTGAAACAGAAAGTATCACAGGGAAGTATTTTCTGTAACTCCAAAACTTTCCCCATGATTAAATTCTATATTCTATATATTATCTTTACATTAGAATGGCATCATCAGTGAACCTGGTATTAATAATGAAGCTTTTGAGACTGATGAGGAACCTGAAGACAACCAAGATCTTCAAGTTCCCACCAAAGAAGTAGAGATCCAGGTGGACTGGAATTCAGAACTCCCAGTCAAAGTAAACATCCCCAAGGTGCCCATCCACAGCCTCATTCTTGATTTTGGAGCAGTAACCTTCTTGGATATTGTAGCTGTGAGATCAATAAAAACGGTAAGGGCCTTTTTTTTTGTGATGTTCCGTGAAAATGAAACTAGTCAGTAGTGTGTAAATTAAGAGCTGTTAGCTGAAGTTCCTGAGTTTTTAGAAGTCTGTTGTGGAAAAATAATTTCAAAATTTACACAGCAAAAGGTAGAATGTAGGGGTGTGTGTATTTTAGGTGGGAAAAAATGCATTAAAAAACATATGAAGGTTGTATAGTCAAGTTTTCAAAAACTGTACCTGCAAAATGTGGTCCCCTTATATATGCAAATGTTATGAAATATTTTAGTTATATATTTTCTTTCCACATGCCTCCTGCTTTAATCTGGGCACAGGATGATGCTCACTCAACACAGAGGTAGTAAAAATTTCATTTTACCATCACTGTTCAGTCTTTATCCACAAGATTTATTTATTCATTCCATATTATTTAAATTATGAAGGAGGGAAGAATGATTCATTTCTTTATAGCATTGGCTAGTATCAAGCCAATCATCAGCATTCATTAATTCATCTTCAAACATAACACTACATAATAAGGAGATAATATTCCTGATTTAGGGAGAGGGATATGAGGTGCAGAGATTAAGGCCAGGTATTTCCATTATTTTTTGGTGCCCAATTACAGGTATGTAGGACCAGATTGTTCAGGCTTTAGTATTTTGTGATATTTTGTATGTTCAGATTGCTGCTTTTACTAACTTAATTTTGCAGTTGGGACTGCTTAGCCTATCTATAAACCAGATCTTTACCAAGACTCTACTTTATCAGTTAACAGAAGGGAATGGAATTGGTAATCACCTCTGATAACACTGTTCTAAAAGACTTGCCTGCCACCAGGGAGCCAGGGATAGATTTCAGCCTCCTGCCTTTTAACTCAGTGAAATGCAAGGATGGTGTGTGCTTCTGCCTAGTTTCAATTCATTTCTGGCTCCTGAGACAGAAGAGGTATGGGGTCCACAGACATGACTCTTTCCATATGCAGCTTTTTCTTCCAAGAACAGGTTCAGCTGGTGCACTGCACAAGTGAAAAATCGCCAAAAAATCTGCACGTGCCAACCAATTATTGTATCATATCACACATACATGGGGGAAATAAAGCTTGCTCAGGCCTGTGTGCTCTCATTTTGAGAGGTGACTATTCATATTATGGGAACAGAATGAGAATCATAATTGGCAGCAGTGTTTGTGTGTGTCAAATGGATAGATCCACTTACACAGTCAAAAATAGACCACTTCAGCAACCAGGTACTTAAGTACTGGATCTTTAAGAATGGCAAAGTATAGCAGTACCATATTTATGATGAATAAACACAATGTACAATTCAGAATGAAAACACTCAGAAAAAAATGAAGTATGTGTGCCTACACATTACATATATAGGCATATATACATATATGTATTTTCTCCTTACAGACTTTATTTATGTTCTTGTTGCAAACTTGTATTTTTTTTAGATAATTAAAGAGTTTGAGAGAATTGATGTGAGAGTATACTTTGCTTCATATCAAGGTAAATACCCAAATATCTCTACTATCACTCATGCAAAGAATAAAATGAAGATGAGAAGGGATCGCTAGATGTGTCTGGGAGCATTTGCACTAACAGATATGTGAATTATCACACTGATAAAACGTTATGGGCTCTTGTGGGACACAAAGAATGGTGGGGTTTGTAGGAAATATGGAAAGTAAAAGTCAAGACAAAGTTGTGATTGATGAATATATTTGGTTGTACATTTGATTTTGTTGCGACCACTTTGACATTTATTTTTTAAATTACTTCAGATTGTATAAACCTATTATGACTTTCTTTTATTCAGACAACCTTATATCTCAGCTGGAAAGGAGTGCCTTCTTTGATGACACTGTCAGAAAAGACATGTTCTTCCTGACTGTCCATGATGCCGTGCTCTACATAAGGAATCAAATGACATACAGTGACAACCAAGATCCCATATTTGAGAAGGTAAGGATATCCTATAGTATATTTCTCTTCCTTCTATCATCTAGCACTCATTCCAGCAATTTCCATTACAATATGGCACGTTTGAAAACTAGACATAGAACTGCAGTACAAAAAAAAGTGGGAGTGTAGTACATCAAGCAGCTTTTGTAGTACATGAATATTTTAATACATCAAAGGAAGGGTCCATCAATTCCAGCAGCTTGTTAGTGAAAAAACCCATGAGAAACAGGACATATGGAGAACACTTCATCCGCAGACACATTTTCTAGTTTCTGACAACTGGCAGCTTAAGAACTTCCTCAGCTGGAGGTTGCATTTGTAACATTATAGTTAATTGTCACAGATGGAGCTTTCTTTGATGTGTCTGTCATACTCCTTTTGGAACCTCTTCACATGTTTAACTTGACACTGTCCTGTGGAGACGGGTTCTCTAATTATAAATGTGTTATATGACAAATATTTCCTGTTTGGTTTAAGCCTGCTGGACTTCTGGATTGTTAGCTGCAATGAATAAACATTCCCTGCTCCCTTTCCCAACACTAGTCATAATTTCATAGACCCCTGATCAAAGCTATGATCTCGTTCTATTTGGTGTGGATGTCTATGGAAGCTATTCCGTGCTAGCATTTATTCCTACTGCCCTTCTCTGTGCATTTCCTGGTTGTATAATGTGTTTTTTAGATTACCAGAACACTCCGTAGCATTTAAAAATGTGAGCCCTCATTAAGAAAATGCCTCATTAAGAAAATATCTTCCTTTCTTTTCACCAAAATTCCTTCCCCAGCAATTACTATTACAGTATTACAAAACAATAGCAATTAAAATTAATATTACAGATAAATAACTAGGACAGGACCCTTATTTTTTATAATTTTTGAATATAACTGTTTTATAGTAGAGATTATAATTTTTTCAATGCTATACAACAGTTTTGAGGTAGACCCTGGTTTTAGTATTTTTACAAAGCCATAACGAGTTGTGTCAGCAGAGACAGGACCAAAAGCTCTGCAATTTGTAAGTTCCCTTCAGCTGAACTAAATCAACATCTTTGTCAAGGAACAATAAACAACAGACTCTTGTGAGTTGTGGAAGTTACCTTAAGGTACTTCAGAGTGAAAAAATCGATTTCAATTATATGGGCAACATGTAACTCATCATGTTTCTTAATTTCTTTCTACCAAGATTTCACTCATGCAGGAGTCTAAGGAACCCATAGAGTTCACAGAAACCAGCCGGCCTGATGATGACCTTGATGTTCAGGAAGAGGTATGGACTTTAGAACTGCATGTGTAGCATGGAGTCATGCTGTGAGAGTATGGCCCTAAACTGTTACCTTTTCCATAAATAAAACCCCTCTCTCAATACCTGAATGTCAGTACTGAGTGGAAGTGAAGTTTTTCTTGAGATGGTAGTAGATTGTATTTGCATAAGTGTCTCCTCATCTCTGCTGCTTTAGGATCACTTTTGCCTTACACAGGCTTACAAAAAGATCTAAACACAAATTAGGTGCCTAAAAGACTTGGTAAGGCTCGAAGCACTAGAGTCCAAAATTATGGTCAACATCCCCTTTCATTCCTCTGTTTAACACAGCAGACACCTTCTTGCACAATCTTTCACAGAGTTTTTAGTTCACACATACACAAACATTATTTTCCAGGTGGTGTGTACTCAGAACTAACCATGGCCTGTTTCTCTCCACCTTTACAAACCCTTTCTCCAGGCTATGCGCAGACTTGCTTCATGAAGATGGACTGCTGGTACTGTCCTTCCTGTGAACTCACAGCAATATTTAGGCACCAGGACTATGTAAGCATTTCTGCAACGAAACCAATCTTTGCACTTGAAGAAACCCCTGATTGTTTGTCTGAATGACACGGATCTCTGTAACACTCCAAATTTTAACTAACGTCTTGGAAATATTCTGGACCTTGATTCAGCAAGCACTTTTTGATATGATACATTTTAATAAAAAAGAAAATCAGAAGACAATTATGACACATGTACTTCAGTCAGGCAGAAGATCCACCACTCTTTTATCATTGAGTACAGGATGAAAAGCTGCTTTGTGATCTGCCCAGGAGGGTTGAAGAGACCAAAATCTCTGGATGGCAAACCTTTTTTTCAGTATTTGTACAATGCCTAGTGAAAAACCAAGAGTTCTAGTTGGCCAAGGCTTTGAATTCTAGAATATTAGTGTGAAACATGTGCTGGCAAGTCCTGAAAAATGTATCATGGTCATTTTTTCCAAGCAATTCCTTAAATTGCTGCAGAGTGTTGGATCCCTGAAACAGGTGACAGGTGAAACAGTCACATGAAGAGAAAACAGCACTGAACTACTATAAAACTTTAAATAGGCTAAGTTTCAAAAGACCTGTGGATACAGGCTCATTAGTTCTTTATTAATCCCATTGTAGCAAATCATGCACTATTACTTATGATTGCCCCTAAAATGAAGTACACACAGATTATTTTGGCTAGGTTGAATAACCTTTTTCAAGAGGCAGATCATGACATAAATTAAGGAAAACCTTAGTGTCCAAGTATTTAATGGAATCTATAGAACTGGCTGCTACAGAATGTGACCTAGTATAGAGGTTTATGGGTTTTTAAATGGAATATAGGAGTATTTTTTGTTTAATAAATAGTTATATTTTTTATATAGCAGAGCTTCTTCTTTTAATATTCTACATCAAACTGCTGCTGTTCTTTTACATTTGAAAGTCCAAAATGCACAAGTGCAATAATTTACAAAAGATAAAGGATGTGACCGGCAAAACTTTAATCCTTACTTTGTGACTGTATAAAATAGATGTACAGGAAATTAATGTACTTAATTTTCACGATGAAGAAACTTATTTTGATGGAAAACATAATTTTTTTACCACTATATTAATGTTTTAACTGGAAAAAAACCCTGCATGGTGAGTAAACCAATAAAACACTTAGAAGCATAAGAAATGTCCATGTATAAAATGCCCTTAACAATATGAGCTAATTAGCTTCAGTGTCTTCACATATCTAAGTCTCCTTATTTGATTACATCAGAGAAATTTTCATACATTACACTGCACAGAGATTTCTGCTGCAGGTAACCTTAGTGGAAAATCTCAGGCATAAATCTAAGCACTACATAAATTATTCTGCTCTAAGGACCTGGGTGAACTCCATCAAAATCACTGAAAAAAAAAATCCTGGAAACTTCAGTCAGTTTAGCAGTATCTTACATAGTAGCACCAGACAGACAGCTTTATTCTTTAATTAAGGCAAAATATTCAGCCTTCATGACAGTGAAGTTTCTCATTTCAAATGCAGTACAGGCTTGAACTTGGGTGATATTGATGTTCCAGTCAATACACAGGATTGTGTTCACAACGGACATAGGCCATGTGTGTGTCAGATGGGCATCTCCACCAGCTGAGGAGGCAAATCAAACCAATCTGCACCTCTTCTAATAATTTCTATTTACACTAATGCTTCAGCTGGCTGTGATTTGACAATACACACTTTTAGCACTATCTGTCCTCCTCCTCTCCCGTTCACAGCCTCACATGGGAGGGTGGCACTTGTGCCCACCTTACTGACCTGAAGTTCCTTTTAGGCCACGGCCCCAGCTTCTATTCACCTGACTACAAGGAGCTTTTGCCAGTGCACAAGGCCAGTAACAGAAGGATAAGGCCAGTGACATGTTTCTCAGAAGCTGTATTGCTTTTCTAAAATGGATGTATGTTTTATGTAAAAAGTAAAATATTCTACCTGGGACTGGTAAGTAAGCTAATTGTTATGCAGGACACATAGATAGTAAAGATAGTAAAAAAAAGATAGTAAAAAAATGGTAGCAACGATTTTTTTTCCCCTCAAGAGAACATCTGCACTGTGAAGTTTGAGTATAGATTCTTACTTGACAGACATGTGGGCTTACATTATTTTTTTTAACTTTCTCTGGTTCTTGTCTGTACAGGTATTTAAAAAGCAATTAAATATTCAACAGTCTTCCAGTTCCTTTCCAAATATGACATTTCAGCTATGATTGTGATAAAGTATGATGAAATGCACTTATTCTCGGCCTGCATAGTTGTTCCAGGCATGGTTTTATCTGTTGTTAAATTAACTGGTACGAATACTCAGCTTTTTCTGAAAAAACAGCATTTCACACAAAGCCTGCAGTGACATAGAAGAGTAAAAGGTAATATGCAGGATGCAGTCAAATGCATTTCTCAGTGGGAGTATGTGCTTAATTTTCTATGTATCCATCAAAATAAAGGATACCAGAATAATGGATTTTGCAATGATGCTAAAATTCTCTAGTTTTGTACTAATTCGAACATCCATAATGCAACTAGGTGTGCTCATCTTTGTCCAGTTGGATGAAGAAACGGTATTTTTGTATGCATTTTGAGTATTACTGTTCTGTGTTTGCATGTCAGGTATTAAAAAGATGTATTTTAAGGTTTTTTTACCCTTTTAAAAAGCTGCATTTGAAAAGCAATTGTATCCATTAACTAGAAAATAAAGCTGTGCATACTGAAAACCTGCTCGTTGCATCTGCATGTTTGGGGGTTTCTTGTTTGGTTTGGGGCTTTTTTAATGAATTCTTGTATGGGGAGATAAAGCCTATTATCAAGGGATCAGTGTCACACTTCCCTTAGGCATTTGAGGAACAGAAGGGAAAACCTGCTCTCTCTGCCTTGTGGGGGTAAGACAAGAAACATTAGACTTAAATGACAGCTTTTAAAAGTTAAGGCTATAAAGATAATGACATTGTCTGTAGGGACACAAGATTCCAATCCAGGAGGCTCTTAGTGAGACAATCACCAAACTGAAGTGCATGTAGTAGTTACCCCTACTCTACGGTTGGGGAAGGACTGCTTGAGGTCATTTTCTGCTCGTAACTTATGATTTAGTTGTACTTATATTTCTTTCCTTCCTTCGGTGCTATGGAAGCACTCTGTAAAGGCCGTATCCCACTGAGCTACACAGGAATGACAAAACGCCAAGTCTATGGAAATGACACCAAGTCCTCTCCTAAGCTAATGAGTGAAACTTTAGAGTGCTCTGGACGCTCACTGTTCCACCATTTGTACAGCTCGATTGTCGGGAATCTGCCGTTTCCAGGCTAAAACTCAAGCCTGACCATCATCAGCAGAGCGCGGGACGCGGTGTCAGGCGTGTTTAAGGCTGCACGGGCCGGGTGCGGAGCCGCGGGGGCTCCTGAACTCAGAGACCTCTCACTTTGTAACTTCACCCCGAACACACAGGGTTCCATCCTCTTCCCAACTCGTCGCGGCACTGCAGCCCCAGGGCCGCGATCCCGGCAGCCGCGGCAGCCCCGCCGCGAGTACCGGGAGCTGGTCGCGGTGTGAG
>WEIV01021718.1:105859-217228 GCA_013390005.1 Calyptomena viridis | reverse complement strand
GCGCGCCCCGCGGTGCCCGGGCCCGGCGGCACCGGCCGCAGCCTGTGGCGTCGCGGAGGTGGCGGAGAGACGCTCGTATGTCCGCGGCGTTCCCAGGGATCGGTGCCCGTGATGCGTTTTCTGGTTCCGTATTTGTGGCCCGAGAGGAAACCTCGTGTGCTTAGATTTGGTTTCGTAGCCGTGATCCTTCGCTGGTGAGCGCACTGGCGAAGTGCAGTGGACAGAGGAGCGGACGTCGGCTTTTCGCTAGGGTGTTTTGGAGGCTTTTCCCTTTCCCTTAGCAAAGATTGCTTTATAAAGCTGTCTGTATAAGGTATCTGAGCTGTATTTATGGGTTTTAATAAAGCCTGAAATGCAAAAATAAAACCTAAGCTGATGAAAGCGACCTTTGAGGAGGCTGCATCACCTCTAATTAGAGCTTCTCTAAGTAGTCTTAAGGACTTTGGTATGGTTGGTGTATTTCTTTTCTGAACATAATCCTGCTAGTTACGGTCACGTAGACTGGCATTTATTA
Organism: Calyptomena viridis; assembly: GCA_013390005.1. Classification (NCBI taxonomy): domain Eukaryota; kingdom Metazoa; phylum Chordata; class Aves; order Passeriformes; family Eurylaimidae; genus Calyptomena; species Calyptomena viridis. The sequence continues at coordinate 216,714 of WEIV01021718.1, read as the reverse complement.
TCCTTGCTGTGAAACAGGAATGACTAATAAACTTGCTCGTTTGGATTAGTTGACTGGCTAACTCACCTGGCTTGCAGGGGTATGTGGAAGAGAAACGTCACAACTTAATTGTTTCCTAGTTGGCAGTTCAATGGACTAAATAATACACAAGTTGTGGATTCTTAAAATTTGTCTTAGTTATCCCTATTTGCAAATGAACTGAAGTTCTGCAGGGACTTTTTCTGGTTTATGGTGTTGTGGTTTTGTGTATTCTGGTGGAAAACAGAATTTCTGAGCACAGACAGCTTTACCTCTGCTTTACCTTGGTCCGGCAGTCCCTGGGGAGGTCCTGTGTTATAGTTGAGTGTTCATAATCGGGTTCATCTGGACAAGCCTCAACAAATAACAAATGACCAGAAGTAAAAACAACCTTTATTGCTTTTGCCTTTTTGCATATTGCCTTCTAGAGTGAAACGTGTCAACCACAGTGCAAAGAGAATTTGTCGGAGGAAATTGAGGGCTTTTGATTCTGGGGTAAAAGTAATTGTCAGGGCACAGTCCCAGTTTGAAACTGATGCAGTTCTTAGATTTGCTGGTAGCTGCTGAATAACTTGGAGCAATCCTTTTTTCCTTGTTTCTGTTTCTACTTGTTGCATTGTGTGAGGTGGTTATAGGCTTTGAGGGACAATGGTTGGTGAGGCATTGTCAGAGTGTCATAATGGGCCCTAATGTCAGTGTCCAGGTGCTCCTGTGCTGTGATCCAGGGGCTGCTGTGCTGTTCCTGTGGAATGGCAGGGCTGTGACAGCTTGTGGCTCACCCCTTCCAGGCTGAGCAAGCTCTGCTTTGAAACACCTGCCAAAGTGGCATTTTCAGTTAAAATCCAAGTGAGCTGGGAAGATTTGTGAAGGGGACAACTTTACTTTTGTATGAATATGTATTTTTATATGCTGTGCAGGATTTTCAGGTGAACTCAGTGGAGGTTAAGGGAGTTATACCCACTTTGTTAGTGTTGCTGGTTGCAGTACCTGCCCTAGATTGTCTTGGAGCCTGTACCTGCTGGTGCATGTGTCAGCCTATTTCTTGCTTCCTTCACCCTGGTACTCAGATTTAAACATGTTTAAAGAGAATTCTGTACTTAGTGGAGAACAATCTTCAGTTTAGGAAGGATACAACTACATACTCCCAAGTACCAATATTTTTGTGAAACTTTATTATAAATGTCTAAGTAATATATCAAGATGATGAGTTAATATAGAAACTTGTTTCCTTCTTACTTTAATAAACAGTTTGCATAAATTTTAAAAACTATCTTTTCTAATAAGAAATTCTTTGTTGTCAAGGTTGTACAAAGAATTGACTCTTCAGTGCTGTTCACACTGTGAGAGGCGATATACAGTTAATTTTTTATCCTGATGTGGAGAAATGATAGACTAGCTAACTTACTTAAGGAGCTTTATTTTTAGAACTAGATTTCCTAAAATCATGGCTGTTCCCAGTACTGTTTTGTGACTTGACTTCTGGAAGAAATTGCATACAAAGATACTTTCTTGTGATTAAATTTTGATACATTGTATCAGTCAAACAGGCTTTGAAAATCATGTTTTTAAAAACTCTTAATATTTAGCATCTTTAGAATTAGGTAACTGAAAAACTAGATAATTTTTTTTATTTTCTTTCGTAGACAATGATTTGCAAGGAACAAATAGTTCAGGATCATTGGGTGGTCTTGATGTCCGTAGAAGAATCCCTATAAAGCTGATTTCAAAACAGACCAGTAAAACCAAACCTGCACCTCGAACTCCCAGAAATATGAACAGGATGCCTTCGAAGACACAAGCTGGTGATGAAGGTAAATTAATATAAATTCCCTGTAGTAGGGAAGTGTATTGTTCTGCAGCATTATTCAAGACTTTATCTTGGAGACTTAAGAGTCCAGAGTGCTGTCCAACTGCAAAACAAGTTTCAAATTTCCAGGTACTGCTGCACTATAGGGCTTAAATAAAGTAGTCTCAACAGATTGTAAGTTTCGTGGCATTATTTGAAGATTTCAGTATAGATGTCCCATGCTCTTAATAGCAGCTGGTGTCAATTAGGAAAGTGTTGTGGTTGGCTCGTGTCTTTCTTGTCTTTCTCCTTTCCACAGAAGAATTTGATTATAACAAAGATGAGCGATACGAATGCAAAGGAGGTGAAATGTTTGGCAATCAAAGGAGATTTCCTGGACCCATCTTTTGGGACTATAAGGTAAAGTCATGGATGGGAAGTCATGAATCTCTGCCTGTGTATCATACCAAGCTGTAGGTAGATACTTCGTGAATTAAAAGTGCTTTCCATTATTTTTGACTGATTGAAAATACATCCTCTGTTTTCTCCTGTTTGTGTTGTTCTTGCTTCCTTCTCAGCTAATTCAGAAATAACTAGTATGTTGATGATAATTGAAATGAGAAGCTTTAGTGATGTTTGGGTTTGTTTTCCCACCTCCTTCTCTATCCTATCAGATAAACTTGCTGGGGGAAAAGGATGATACACCAGTCCATTTCTGTGATAAGTGTGGATTGCCCATCAAAATGTATGGACGAATGGTGAGTGAAATTACCAGTGGAAGATGCAGCCATGGTTTCCCTTTAGGTAAAATTAGGTTTTTCTGTGTCAGTCTTCTACTGATTTCAGCAGGCATCTGAAAATACAGCAGAATAGTATCAGGATGGAGCTGGGGGCCTTCATTGCTGAAGTTCTTGTGTTCCATCTGTCTGATTTTGCTTTATCCCCTGATTTAATACAGTAAGCTTGAAAATGTTAAACAAAAGGTCAGAACACCATCACCAACAAAAAACCTTCAAGTTCCATAGGTTTTGACCTTACACCACTTAGGTATGAAAATAAGCTTTTTATCTCAATTGAAGGCTTGAATGGAAGTTAGAAAATACTGTTCACTTTTATGTCCCTTTAAAAATCCTTGAGTTTAATTTAGATTTCTAAGTGTGATGTAACAGGCTTCAGGATCTGACTTAATTACAGTTAATGCTTTTAAAACTTCCTTGCCAGCAAGACACATGTAATCAGATTGCATCTGCAGCTTCTGTGTTCAGTGTTGCCATTAGTGCCAGATGCAAACTCTTGCTGATGCTTTGGCCATCGTTTAAAAAACCAACCAAACCTGCCCCCAAACCCCTCAAACTCTAACATATGCTGTTCTAGAAGGCTTCTGTTCAAAGATGCTGTAAACTGTTAACCACCTTTATTTTTGTTCACCTCATAGGTAACTTAGTTACTTTTATTATTATAAATTGTATTCTGCCAAATAACACATATGTTTATATATGATGTCTTAACAGAACAATTTCTTGTCTCTAGATACCTTGCAAGCATGTTTTCTGCTATGACTGTGCTATACTACATGAGAAAAAGGGAGACAAGATGTGTCCAGGGTAAGTTATCTTGAGATTTGTTTTTGAAGTTAACTTAAATGTCTTATTTCAGATACAGTGTTAGCATGGCTCTTATGTACATTTAGCAGAGGCAGTAGAGCACTCTCTAGTTCCTGTCCCATATCTTGGGATTGTAAGTGATCAGTGTTTACTTTGCTGTTTAAGTATTTAGGTAGGTGACCTCTTATTGATCTAATTTGAAAAGAAATAAACAGCAGTTTAATTTACTTAGCAAGAGTGACCCGTGATAAGTCTTACTGCAGAGAAGGAATTTTTGTGAGAGAGATGCTGTTTACAAATTCTACCTCATAAAATTTTTATGTTCTATCGAGGTTTTACGACTCGTAACTATGAAAAACTTCAAGATCAATGAAGTTTCTTTCATTGTTACAGTGGGGAAAAGCCATCAGTTCTAATTTGGCTGATTGTGGTAAACTGGTTGACTTTTCACAAGAAAAAAATGCATCTTGAGCTCTCTGTGATGACAATAAACCAACATTCTCTTTTGATGTAGCTGTAATGAACCTGTGCAGCGAATCGAGCAGTGTGTACGAGGGTCTCTCTTCATGTGTAGCATTGTTCAAGGGTGCAAGAGAACTTACCTGTCCCAGAGGGACTTACAAGCTCACATCAACCACCGTCACATGAGAGCTGGAAAGCCTGTTACTCGTCCTCCCATTGAACCTGTACATCCTCCTATTGCCCCACCGCCTGCCGAGATTCCTGAGCGTTTCATCATGCCACCTGAGAAACACCACATGAGCCACATTCCGCCAAAGCAGCACATCATGATGCCACCACCCCCTTTGCAGCATGTGCCACACGAGCACTATAACCAGCCACACGAAGACATCCGTGCACCTCCTGCAGAGATGTCCATGGCTCCGCCTCCGCCCCGCCCGGTCACCCAGGACACCTTCCGCATTTCCACGAGAAAACACAGCAACTTAATAACTGTCCCTATTCAGGATGATTCCAATTCAGGTGCTCGAGAACCACCTCCACCAGCCCCTGCACCTGCTCATCATCATCCTGAGTACCAGGGCCAACCGGTGGTGTCACACCCTCATCACATTATGCCTCCACAGCAGCACTACGCGCCGCCCCCGCCGCCGCCGCCGCCCATCAGCCACCCGCTGCAGCACCCTCCCCAGGCAGCAGGTACTCCTCACATGGTGTATAGCCAAGCTCCTCCACCTCCAATGACCTCTGCTCCTCCTCCAATAACCCCACCGCCTGGACATATCATTGCCCAGATGCCACCATACATGAACCATCCTCCTCCGGGACCTCCCCCTCCCCAGCACGGGGGCCCACCTGTAAATGTAAATGCACCCCCTCCCCATCACTATAATCCTAACTCTTTGCCACAGTTCAGTGAAGACCAAGGAACTCTTAGTCCCCCTTTCACACAGCCTGGGGGAATGAGTCCAGGGATATGGCCAGCTCCGAGGGGGCCGCCTCCACCTCCGAGAATGCAAGGGCCTCCTGCTCAGGCCCCCCTTCCTGGACCACACCACCCCGATCAAGCCAGATACAGACCCTATTACCAATGATACAAGCAGTTATATGAATAGAGAGTGCTATGAAGAGGATAAAACTATATGCAGCAGCCTTTTAATTAATTGTTTCGGGGTTATTTTGTTGTGTTTTTTTTTTTTTTAAATAACTGTCATTTTGACTGTAAGACATTTTGAGGTTTGAATCTTAAATGACTTTTAAGCCTTGGCCGTAGAACTCTGACTTCAAATATTCTGTAGTGCTAAAATAAGTGGCTTAGTAGACCACAGTTGCATTTTAACAGAACTTCCGTTGCTAGTGTGGCTAAATTGTCCTAAGATGATCACTTGTAATATTATTTCCTGGAGAAAATGAACATGTGTTGTACCATTCTGAATATTGTTTTTGTTAAATCCAGTGTTTTTGTTAACCTGTGTACAATAATTAAATTGAAATATGGTTGTAAACGTGGTGAGTTTTTATATGAAGTTAACACACACATAGTTCCAGGAGACCACTTCAATACTAATGCTTTTCAAAGGGGCAGCATAGTGGAATGTTAAGGGAAGTTTAATATTTCTCCTACTACAATTTACCATTACTCATAATGAATTCAGTCTATAGTGAATTCATGGCACTAGAAATCAGACATGCAGAATTCTGCATTTACTGCATTTCAGCTTTTTTTTTTCCTTTAAATTTATGCAGCAAGATAAGTCTGTCAAAGATACAGTTTTGGGCATGACACGAAGCCACGTGTTGTGAGGTTTTTTGTTTGGGTTTTTGGAGTTAGTTTTAAAGCTAGTTTTGATTCAGAAGGTTCTGTTTCCATGTAAACACTGGAGTGGAATTCAAACTATTGTATTTACCTATGGCTGTAAGTGGAAGTGGCTGTGAATTGGCTTGTCATGTCTGTGAGAAGCAGCTTATTTTAGGTGAGGAAGTAGTGTTTGCTTCCTTCACTTTATATAATGTGTACAGTAGGAAAACTTCCCATTTGGATAATCTGAAAGAAGTGGTCTGAAATCCCTTGTATAGATAAAAGAATGGTATACATCCTTTATCTATTTTGGTTTTGTGGTACAGCTTTGATTGAACAGACAATGAGTATTTTGTTTTGCTTTTCTCAAAAAGTAACAATATAAGCAGGCTCTTAGGTCTGTGTTGGCCCAATCTTTGTTCTGTACTTTTAAAGAGAAATATAATGTAAAATGAGAAGGTTCATTTTTAGTGCAGCTGGTAGCAGAAGCAGACACAAGACAGTACTGTCTGTTGGTTGGAGTGCTTATCTTTGCATTTCTGATCAGTGTTCATGCTGAACCATTGTTTTTTCCAAATGGTACATTTCTAAAAGTGGTGCTTTTAGATGAAGTCCTTTGGGTATTTCCTACTGTTCTCAAATAATCTGAACCATCTTAAAGCCTCCATGTTACTTTTTATTTTGTAAACCTTTTTTCCTGAGTCATAAGTGTTAAATTTATGAAAGAGCTTTGGCAGTGTGACATTCCAGTTTTTGTAATTTTATGTATAAACAACCTATTTTTAATTAGTAGAGCAAGGGCTCTTTGAATTTACTGTGTTCTTACTGCCATTGATTTCCTTGTGACCCTGGGCAAATCTTTTAGACTACCTTTCAAATAAATACTTCTCTAGAGATGTGCAAATAAATTCTGAAATACACAGATTAATTTGGGGGTTTACAAATGGCCAGTAAATGTCAAGTGATTGAAAGTCTGCTTAGTTGCAAACGCTTCTTTCTAAGAGAGAGTTCTTTGGTTTGGTTCACTGCTCTGAAAACAAAGTCATTTTAAATAAAACACACTGGCAAAGAAAAAAAGGCTGATTGTGATAGTGTGCTATGGAATGTGTTGGTTGAAAATTTACTGTTTCTATGCCTGTGAAGGCAAAAATGGCTCTGCCAGCATTCTTTCAGTCATTAACAATCAACATAAGAGGAACTTTTATAGGAACCCTTTCTGTCACTGTGAAGGTGGGTGGGAGGAGGCAGACTTGGGCACGTTTGTGTTACAGCATAAAACTTCCTGTGGGAGGAAATGTGCATGTCTAATTAATGTTCTTTGACTCCACAGAGCCAAACTCGGGCCTGACATACCTGTGTTACACAGACCCACTGATGGTTCTGTCTTTAGGGCACACATGGCTTTCTGAGGACACTTTATGCATCCACCTTCCCAGTGCTCTCTGTTTGGGAAAACCAGAGATTCTGGAGTGAGCTATCACCTACCAATGACAGGTGATGAGGAAATAAGGCAACTCTTTCTATCATGCTGGTTTTTAGAAGGAAGTCAGGTTGCATACTTCTGTTACATATTGCTTAGTCTGTTTTGAAGCAGATGAAGGGTTCAAACTTAATACTTCTGTGTCCAAAGCTGTTCTTGGAAGTTACTGATAAAGCGCTTTTCTGAAAATGCTGAGGCAGTTTAATTGATCAGGGGAAAACAACTTTTGCTCTATCAAAAAGCACGCAAGTCGAATGTGTGTCACTGTAGACAATGAGTGAGAATTTTTTTTTCTCTGTATTTGAGCAAAGATGATGTATGTCATGTGGACAATGGCATATCACCCAAATCAGCAGAATCCCTGAAATTGTTTAGTGACCGTGGACCAAAAGTCTGTATGGTAGAGAACTTAATGAAAAAGTCATCCTGTACAGGCAGGACTTGGACCTGGGTCAAATTTCTGTATCTTGCTTATAAGAGGAAGACCTAAATGTGTTTTTTAAATTACTAAAGCATACCTATGTAACCAAGAGCACTGTTGGTGTTTTCATATTTACAAAGTTTAAAAATGCCTCTATTGGTTGAAACCTCATGTTAATTGTCTTTTTTTTTTGTTGGTTTTAGGTGTGTTTCAGGGTGGTTCTTTTCTTGGTTAGTTGGTTGGAGGGTTTTTTTTCAAAACACCTGGTCATTTTAGTATCAAGTTCTGAAATTCATATATTGTATTCAATTTTATAATGGACAGTCTTAGAAATGGTGAGATGTACTTGTGATTACTTTGGATTCCTTCTTAAGTCTTGCTGTAAAGACAAACATTTGAATTTAATTAATTATGTTTATTTTGAATAAATATCCTTGCCTGGGACAGTGACCTCCCTCCCAAGGCATTGCCAAGCAGATCTCAAGTTATGAAGAAAACTCTTAACACCTTTAAATTTGTCAGATGTTGTAAATTTCTCTAACAATGTCACGTAAGGGAATGAGAAGGAGTTTGATAATAGCTTGTGTCTCCAATGGAATGCAAGAAAGGCACCAGCAGATGGCCTGAAAACATCTGTGCTTTAGATGCTTGTCTCCTTACACTTTATCCTTGATTCCATCTGTAACTTTGCTGAAAGGATTGCCTGCAGCCATGCATACTTTACAATAAGCATTTACAATAAGTATACGTGTGAACATATACTTTGTGGTGATTTTTTTTTTAATGCTGTTAACTTGAGGATTGGTTACCTAGATGTGATAAGTGATATTTTTCATGCCTTTTAAAAAAGAAAAACTAAAACAGTGAATTATTTTTTAAAAATACGATCCAAGAGAATTAGAAAACCTTATTGGATGGAGTTGCCACTTCTTTTCACTTCCTGCTCTCAGAGGAGTGTCCAATTCTGTTTGCTAAAAACTGAAGTAGAAGTAACTCCACTCTTCATTCAACATTAGAATTTGTACACATAGAAAGGAAGAAAAACACTCTTGTGTTATGTGAAATTGGGTGTTCTCAAAAGCACATTTGTGGATACGCTTTCCCTGTGGATCAAGTCTGAACACACCCTTCTGCTCCTAAACTGTTTTCTGCTCTGTGAAACCTGTGTCTGGTTTTGTGCTGTTTCTCTCTGTGTGCATTGCTGGGCTGCTGACAAAAGCAGGCACAGGTTCACATCAGAAGGTCCTGTCAAGCCTGGGAAACTGGAGGAGCAGAGTGGATTGCAGCTGCAACTTAATATTGAATGTATGGGAAATAAGTTTGAACTTTTTGTATATATGACACGGGGTCCAATGCAGAAGAGAAATGTGCAAGATTTGGATTAGTTTTCATCTTGATTACATTTCTAAAGTAAATATCAGTATCATACAAGTTGTATTTTCCCTGGTGTTTATTTTATGGTATTAAAAGCAATTCTTAGCAATTCATAAATCATCTTGATGTAGTAATTAGGCTTTCATAATTGTGGAGGTTGTGCTCAGGTATTATAGTCACACAAATGATTCACTCTGATGAGTTTGTAAACTGAACTGTCTGTGTTTGTTAGGGCAATGTGAGTGAGAATAATGAAGTTTAAAGCTCCTTTTAGTCTTGACTTAGCCGTAAGACAGCAACTTTGGAAACTTTTCCTACTCTGAATTGGATCTCCTTATTCTCTAAGTATGGGGCATTAATTTGTAGTGGGGTTTTTTTAATGAATGCAAGAGATTAAAGTTTAGACAATGCAACATCCAGAAAGGTGTGGGTGGAATAGCAACAGGAAGCTGGTAAGTTAGCTCAGTCATTATGAACCTTTAGTAAGCAATTTTATGAATAGAATGCAAGTGATTCTTGAGTGCCAGTAGGACTTACTGTAATACACTTCTGGTAATGGGAAGATTATGTCTGATTATGTCTGCAAGTGGGCAGGAATGTTTCCATTTTCATGTAGTAATATTTCACAAGAGAACTTCAGCTTTACTGTTTAAAAAACCCTCGAAGGAGTAAGATTAAATAGATGTATGTGTCAATTGACAAGTTTTCTTTAGTTTTGTGAAAACCAATGCTTCAGCACACCTCCAATTTATGGTGAATTATTTCCTACACTAAATAAAATCACATAGGTGCTGATGATTGTTCTGCCAATTGTCTGCCATTTCTGGATCAGGTAAACTTTCAGGCATTTTCCTAGGAAGCAGAAGGGAGAAGATGCATAAAGAAAGAGAAAATAAACTGCATTCAGCATAGGGATGAGGAATAGAGAACTGAGTGGCATTTCAGTCAAAAAGTGCTTAAAGATACTTCTTAATAGAAACTCATTTCGAAATTGAAAAAAATTCAGATTTGCATGCTCTAATTCTCCTTTGGGCCCAAAACCTTGAATGAACACGTTTAATTTTTTGTTTCTATATTCCACACAGGCAATCTCTTCTGCATGACAAAGTGAAAACCAGGCTTGAAAGTAGGCTTGAGCATCGCAGGCTCCATGGATTCTCTGTTTCCCATCTATTTTCCATCCCTTACTTGCTGGCTGTAAAATTCCTCCTGTTATTTAGTTACAAAGCATCCACACTGTGCTGAGGAGAGAGAAGTTCAGGATATGTGATGATGAGTTAACATGATGCCTGACAGCTTTCCAAAAAGAAAACAGGTACAAAATTTGCCTTCTAGCTTAATTTTTGAGTAAAATATTAAGACAAGTATATGGCAGTGCTCTAACAGCAGCAACAGGACCCAGTAGAGGATATTTAGAAACCTAAATACCCTGGTTTCTGAAGGTCCCTGTCTCAAGAATGAAGCAGTAAATCTGCCTCTCCACGATAGCCCACAAGAAGAGGTCTGTGCTGTCGTCTGCATGAGGGTAACTGCCCAGAGGAACATTAGTAGTAGAATAACAGAGAGTTGAATGCAGAAATAACCAATACTTGGAGGGGAAATCACATAAAGCATCAGAAATACAATGCTGCTGGTGTCAACATTGAAAAATGAGTGATTTAAGAGGATGGCAAGTAGCTGGTAAGGACATGTGACATGGGACTGCAAGGCTCTCTGGTCAGGGCTGTCTAAGTGTCATGTCCATTTAAGAAATGGTGAATAGTTTCAGAAGGGGGATTTATCCTCTGGGGCAGTGTCCTGTGTCAGAAGAGTCATTAGGATTGGAATAAACAGGTTTGAGAAGTGCAATTTAGAAAAGAATCTTTTTTCTTAAACCTGTCAACAAATCCCATATGGTTTTGAAGTGCAACACGTGGTTTTCCACCACATACTGCACTTCATATATTGCTGACTTGCTTTTGATAGGAATGTTTGCCTAGGTTTGTATAGGTGCATGTGAGCACAGGACTGGAAAGAACAGCCTGATTCAGACAGATCAGATTACACTGGTATGATGTGGTATCATGATTTTCATAAATATGTTTAAGCCTCATGCTAGAAGGAGTTTAATGTTTTGCTCCTCTTGTTCTAACTGGATAGGATGTTGCAGAATCATTGTACCATTGTAAAAATGAGCAACCATCTTCCAATATCTTGCTAATATTTAGGTTTGCCCAGTTAATTTTATTTCCTCACAGGACAATACTATTTTTTATCTTGCATAGTTTTTCCTCTCTTTTAGGTTAAATCCCTGTGTCTATTTCTCTTTTTGCCAGACCTTAGATATGGGTTCTTCATTGCACAAAGATTCTCATAGCAATTTTCCTCATTAATTGCAGTTTGACATCATCTTCAACTGGAGTTCAGAGTATTTAGAGTGAAAACTCCTCTGTGCATTAATATCCTTCTTGTTCTGCTGTAAAATCTGTTCTGATATAATCTGTGTTTTTTGGAAGACTGCATTAGAAAAGGAATTTGGTGACGTCCTGATTGTACCTGTTTTCAGGTACTGCTGTATTCATTGTCTGGCACATGACACGTACTTGACAGCGAGTCTCTGCTGTGGCACACTCAGAAGAGCAGTGGGCTGGTACAACTGCCCACCATCTGTCTGGGGTCTGCAGAAAGCAGCCTGTAGCATCTCTGTGATTGCCACCAAGGGCCACATCTCCCACGCCATGTCGGGTACACGATCACCCACCACAGAACCACAGCTTGTTATTCATCTGCAAGTGCATGAGTGTGTTTTCTGAAAGCTGAACTTCTCTGCCTCAGTCTTCAAGCTCGCCTCATTCTTTCTGTATTCAAAACCTCTTCACTTTAATACTGACTTCCAGTTTGGTTTCATTAGCAGAGTTCATCAGACAACTCCAGATTTAAAAAAAAAAATTAACAAAATAGTGCTTCCTCCATTTTGATGTTTCCCTTTCAAAGCTCCTAGTGTCACCCCCTCTTTAACATAGTCTACCTTTGCCTTTCGATGCCTTTAGTTATCCCATCTTCTATAATGACATTACAAATTGCCTGTGTGTCAGGGCATGGATGGCTTTGCTCAGGTCCAGAGAGGTGATGTTTAGGTCATTTCCCTTTGGCAGGTTGCTTTTCTAAATGAAGGTACCAGCTGAATGTGATGTGTGTGTGTGTGTACCTCTATAAAAACAAGCAGCACTTCTTCTCCCCACTTATTTCTGTCTGGTTTTCCTCAAATTTTGTTTTTAAGACCTGCATACCATGGAGATTTGTGGTAAACCCTTTGTGAAGAGGTTTACCCAGAACATCTCTTTGGTTATGAGCTGCCCCAGTGTTGTATTTGCAAATGCAGCCACCCCTACAGAGTTACCGACCTCATCACCTATGGATGTTCACCATAAATGTATCCTCTGTTGTGTACTTTACACCAGCCCAATCCAAACCAATGAACCATGTTTGGATCTGAAAATCCTGTGTCTTGCCTGAATGACCTTCATGTTTTACTGTAGATATATTAGTCACTATGTACACTATGCTCATAGTAGTGAGCTGAGAACAAGTTTAATAATTCAGTCTACTAAATATCTTACAAACCATCAAGAAAACTTTATACAAGTTATATACAAGTTGAAGATGAAATATAACTCTTAACTACTAGACTGTGTTATAAAGTACAAGATTTCAAATATTTATATATTCCTTTAGTAACTGTACAGTTAGTCTACAAACTATGGTACGAAATAAGAAAATCAGTGTGATTTTAGCCTCCATATTTGTACATAAATACATTTATATATATATACAGAGACACATAAAGACTAGCAAGCCTATTCCAAAACGTGGAACAAAACCATATGTAGTAAATCCTTCTTAAGGCATTTAAAAGTATCCGTCAGTCTTCATGCTCATGACAATGTCTGCTTTCATCTTCTGTGACATTGTGTTGCTGGAGGATATTATATTTAGAAAATTAAATTTAAAATCTTGTTTCTGTTGGAATCTGTAGGAAACAAAAGGAAATATATATCATATACTGAAAGGAATAGGCAGGGTAAGTTTCCTCTGGTGAATGATGTATAAGAATCTATTTATCTGTAGCATTTGTGTGGGAACACTGTGTGACATTTTCTCCTTATGGTGTTGCCCTGTGCTGGACACTGCCCTCCTCTTGAAGTCTGTGATAAAAGGCTGTATGTGTCCCTCTCCTGTCCCTGTATCCAAACTCCCCTTCTGCCTGAGAAATTTTGATAAACTGGACTAATGTTGTTTTCTGTGCCACAAGAGCATTCTACCAGTGAGCTCATCACAGGGGAGCTGTGGCGGACAGGCCAGGACAGCAGGTGAGGCAGCCTGGTGAGACACCTTTGCCTGCCTTCCCTCTGCAGACTCTTGGTGCACACAGGAAGGCTTGTGAGCCCAGCCCCCTGCTTCTAACTCCCGGAAGGCTTTGCCTTAAGTCAAATCCCATCAATAAGCTGTCTGGGTGCTTTCTGCCCTGAGCTGACACAAGAGCTCAGGGATGAAGATGTTTTTGTTATCTGACCTAGCAGTTCCCACGAGCAGCTTTTTGGGCTGTTTTCTATGGCTGGAGTGCCATAGACAAAGCCTTACCGTGCACTCCCGGCTGCGCAGTCCGTTCCTGGGGATGGTGACATAATCGTTGCTTCTACCCTTGTCCTGCAACAAACACAAGAAGTTGTGGGTTAGGAAATTGATTACTTATTTTTTTCTGGTTTTCCATTTTCACATTAAAGAAGGGGCTTTTTTTACATCTCTGGAACATGCCTGAGAAGTTGACCTGGAAGGAAGGAAGCTCCCTCTTGTCAGGCCCTTATGACCCCTGTCAGGTGTCTGGCTTAGTACAGAACAGCTGAGCCAGTTCAGCTAAGTGGGATTAGACAGTTTCCAGGTGAGCAGCATTGTGGGTTTGCTACATTTAAACATATTTAATGTATGCGGGATCCTCTCTTGCTCTTGATTTAAGAACACTCCCAGAAAGGCCATCACCAAATCTGGCTGTACTAATTTATCTGTAATACTTTAGCACTCCTTTGGAAGGTAGACAGGGCTGGAAAGCCTACAAGCAGCATAAATTCTGCCTTGCAAGAGACACTACAGAAAATGGGGCAGTCTCTGCTGGATGGGTGATGAGAGAGGATTGCTGGTGGATGGACTGGGATTTCACCCACACTGTGCTCTTCCCAAGGAGGTGACTTCAAGTGAAGTCCACAGCCAGGCCAGTCTCCAGTAGGATTTATTAATCTCCTTTCACTAGTGCTTTGCCAGGCATCTGGACCAGGGGCCACACTTGCTCTCCAGATTTATTGAACACTGAGGTTTAATCATTAACTTTTTGAGTAGAGACAGTGTGGCACACATGGCTAGCTATGCTAGCTCTGCTGGGTGCCTGGCAGTCCTGGAAAGGCACTAAAGTAATGAACGATAAATGAAAGTTAAACTGTAGTGTTACCTCAGCGAGTTTTAATTTTGAGGAACTGGCTATGTCCTTCTGCATCAAAATGTGTAAAACTGCATCATGAATGGTGAGGAAAAACATGGATGTCTTAATCTCCTCATCAAAAAATGCACTTCTCTCCAGTTTGTCCAAGAAGCCCTCTGTAAGGGAACAAAATCAAAGCACAAAGTGACCTGTAGGCCTTAAAAGGGAAGAAATAGTGTATCCTGACCATGTCCATTGAATGAACACAGAATTGTTGGTATATTTATTTTTATTTATTAGAGCAGATGGTTTCCTTTTTACAGATGTGGAGAGGATGGAATATAAATGGCCATCAGTAGTGCCCTGCTCGATGCCAGGCAGGAGGGAATTTGAGCCCCTTTCCTTATTTAATGCCTAACCCAGGGTGCCCAGTAGCGGGTCTTGCAGCCCAGAGCTGCACAGCACAGCCGTGGCCATGGGTAAAATGCACCTTCATGCGTGGTCCCAGCCTTTTGGGGACAGCACGGGGAGGAGACACCTCTGCTCAGTGGGATCTGTTTGCTATCCAAGACTGGAAGGTGAAACTGGTGTGATCCTCCACAGCTGTGCTCAGTTGTCAACAGGAGAGGCAGTGGGGTGGGACATCTGAGGTGGTGGCAACAGAAAGGCAAGCACTCACCATGTGACCCAGCAATGTAAATGTCGATGTCGAGCCGGATGAATTCTTTCAGAGTCTGTTAAACCAGAAGGAGGCACCATTTAGATACTGCAGGTTTTGCCGATATCAACCTTATGGCACTTAGCCACAGCAAATATATGAACAGCTTTAAGATACTTAAGATGTATGATGGTAAACAGATCTAAACTCAAACTCTGCTGCACCTAGAGGCATGACAGTCTCTGCATATGGCTGTAGACAGGGATGGCTAATCTTTTTGAAAAGGAGCAGTATTGAAAATGTTTATCTCACAGAGTTTAGCTCACATAAGTTGTATGACTTTATTGTATCTACATGACACTTGACAAAACATAAAAAAAAAGACTTCAAAATCTTATGAGGAGATTTTTATAACTGGTAATTTGAGAGGAGCTGCAGTTCAATCCATTTATTCCCCAGGCCATATTGATATTGGGGATTGCCCTGATCCACTTGCAGCACCTTGCAGTTGACTTTGTTGAACTTCATGAGGTTCACATGGGCCACTCCTCAAGCCTGTCCAGGTCCCTCTGGGCACCATCCCTTCCCTCATGTGTATCCCTCAAGTATAACTGTATTTGTAAGCTTTTCTTTCATATGATCCCTGTTTGTCCTGTGATCTATGATTACCTTTTGGAGGACTGTCATGGCAGAAAAATCAAGGAAGGACACTGATGAGAAATCCAGAATGATGCTGTGGATGTTGACCTGGGGCACAGTGATGCCAGGAGGGAGGTCAGTGCCCCAGTTGATCCTAAGAGGCAAGTCTGTCATGTTGGTGGGCTGGTCCAGCTCCTCTATCATGTTGTTGTCTAATTCTTCATCTGACTCGTATGTATGGTTAGCCATGCAAATCAAACCGTTCTATGGTGATAGAGAAAAGTGTCATAATCAGTACTCTTTTTTAAGACCCAGCCAGGGTGGCAGTGCTTCTTAGGCAAAGGGGAGAGTGATGGCAATGCAAAACTGATGTTCCCACGAGAAGGAGCAGGACCCACCCGCACCTTGCATTAAAAAAAAGTTCTGTCTCTCCCTTGCATGGAGAAGTCTGGAAATCATTTAATCATCATCATAATCACTTAATGATGGCTTTTTATTTTTCCCTAAAGTCAATTGTCAGATGTGCTTTAATTCAGTAATTTTGGAACAAGTCAAAAAAGCATGCAGGATTGGGGCTGGTGTACTGGGTCTATCCGAGCCCCAGCAGCCTTAGCAGTGCTAGGAGATAACACTCCACTGTTTTGACTGCTGTGAGGCAGAGGCAGAGGGGACACCAGCAGGTCACCCAGACTGACCAAAGGGATATTCCAGACCATATGACGTCAGCTCAGATATAAAAGAACAGGAGGGGTGGGGGCACGGGGTTGTCTCCGATGGCTGCCTGCTGAAGGGACAACCAACGTGTAGGGCCCTGCTTCTCAGGATGTGAGCTGACCTCGTGGAATGGGAAGTAGAGATTAGATTCTCCTTTGCTTCCTGCGTGCGCAATTTTTTTTTTCACTTGTATTAAACTGCCTTGTCTTAACACCCACAAGTTGCTGTCACCTTATTGGTAAAAGGGAAGGGGCGAGAGACTGTCCAGGTACTTCATGCTCAGCCAGGGTCAACCTGTCACAGCTGGTTAGAAAACCAGCTTTATCCTACCATTAATGCAGCATGATCTTCACTTCTATGGGATCTGACCCTGCCAATTGATGCCAAAGCTTCAGTGGGCTTATACAAGCTCTGACAATGGTAAATCTGTAGGTCTCTAACTGTGAGAGCCATTTAAAGTCTTATTTTTTAAATGTGTTTATGTCATGAAGTGGCAACTTGGAGAGTAGCATATCTAATTAGGACAGGAGGCTATGAGGCACTTTTCTGATATGCAAAGCCAGGGAGTTGGTTGCCGAACTTCCCCCCAACCCCAGGGTGGAGTCGCCTTACATACAGGTGTCACTTGCAGGTCTCCTTTCTTCAGCATCTTCCTAATCTTCCTCAAAGCTTTATTGCGTTTCCTCAGGACTCTCTGTGGGTTGAAGCCAACCTGCAGAAACAGCAGTTTGAAAAATTAAAAAAAGATACAGCTGAGTGACAGCAGAGGAAGGACATGGCATCTCATGTGGCTTTTCTTTACAGTCATGACGAGCATAGTTTGAACTTGATGTTGCCTACCACTTTTCATCAGTTCAAACTTCCTTGATTGGAAAGATGTCTGCATGCTACCAACCAGGCAGGCCTATCTGTACCAGCATTAGGACACCAGCATGGACAGTATTATAGCAGGGTCAATGCTGTAGCACAGGCCAGTAACTCCAGCAGGCTGGCACAGTGCTGGCATGTCCTACTCATCTTCATTATGAGATGGAGACCCAGGTGACCAAGACTAGAGAGCTCACAGGTTGTATCTGCTCTGTGCCACCCGGCCACAGTGTGGGTCATTTGCACATTGTTGTTCCTGAAGAAGAAAACCAAGCTTGACCATATTTGCTGCGTGTGTCTCTTGAACCTCTTAGTTGGTTTTAACAAAATTAGATGGCAGGTAAGTTAGGCTCATAAAGGTTATGAAAATACTAAATTCCTGCAAGTATTCTGTCTCATCCATCTAGTGAGTAGAGGAGAGAGAGGTTAGAAGTACGTGTATTTGTAGAGGAGGAGAGTGGTGTGAGCATCTACACTCACAGGAAAAAAAACCATTCAGACACTTCTGAGATGAAAACCAAGCACATGGAGAACCAAACATATTGGATTACTGTGTTCCTTTGCCAGTTTCAGTCTCTCACATGAAGAATGAATTGCTCATTACAAGTGCTGGAGTAGTCACTGCTTATAAACTCCCCACTCAGAGCAGCAGGAAGGGGAGGTTATATGTGCAAGTTGTGTTTTGTCTGGGGGTGGTGGGTCTTGCTGGCATGGTGAGAGCTCAGAGAATCCTCTGGATCTCTGTGCTGGTTATGGAGAGACTGGCTGCCTTCTCCAATTTGTTATGAAAGACTTTAAGACCTCTTTGATGATGTGATGTCATCCATCATTCTTCTGACTGTTGTGGTTAAGTTCTTTGGGGCAAGATGGGTAAAATAGCATTTACTGGGTGTAAATAATATAAATGCTAGTCAAATAAAATAATTTCCCTTTATATTATCTATGTTTTCACTGCTTTCTTCTAAAGGACTCAAAACGTGCTGTTATGGGATAAGTATATACAAGTATATATATATAAAAGTATATATATATGGTATAAATGTTGCTATGGTATAAGTTCAGCATAAGTCAGGCTGTTCTCTTTCTCAGGGGTGTGTGCATACATGTGAGATTATATGCAACAATATTTGAATAATTCATGAAAAATTCACCTCTGAACTGTGGATCAACTGCATATATAGTAATTATTGGGAAATCGTATTCACTTCAATGTGCTGTGCAAATTATATGTTCAGAATGACAGACCCAAACACTTACAGCAGCGATCAGTTTTTCTCTGAAGATTTCAATATTAGCAAAGAAGATTGGAGAGGAGCATCTGAAAATCTTCACTCCCTCTGGCTCATAGATCTGTACAATGAAGTAAAAGTGTCAGTAACAATGTCTGTTATAGAAACACAAGCACAGCAGATGATAAATAAACAAGACATTTCTTACATCAGTGTAATCCTTCCTGTTTCTGTAGATGTTACTTCTCCCAATATTAGCCAAAACAGCGCAGCTTGGACTGTGAACAGACACACACACACACAATTATTGGTATCCCACATGGAAACTTGGATGATGGAATCAAATAAAATTATCTCGGCTGTGGTGGCAAAGCAGGTCCCCACATCCAAGGGTTTACACCTGTAAATTATTTTTCCATATGTCGTTGCTGGACAGACTGAGGGATGGGGCTGTTGGCCTCTGCACAGAGGGAGATAATTTATAACAGGAGGCCCTGAGATATCATCACATCCAACAGGTACTCACATCTGGGAGCGGATCACCACCGTCAGCAGCTGGAATGCCACAGCTGCTGCTAGTCCAATGTCCAGGCCAAGAAAGATAGCAGCTAAGAAAGTCACCACCCATATAATCTGTAACAAGCAGATGGATGGCAATGGTTATGACCATGTCAAGAACCTGGGTCATGAGCTCAGGGTGGGAGCAGCAGCAGATCTTAGATCTGGTCCAGGATGTCCATTTGCTTTTGGTGAGGGCTTCTTCTTGTAAAACAGGGCCAGAGTCACCAACCAGCACCAGGGAGTGTTTCTAGGGATGACAATTTCTAGACAATAAAGGCTTAGAATTATAGGAGTGTAGCTCTTCCACAGGTGGTTCATTAAATACTCAATAAAAATCCAGCAGAAAGCCAACTAAATCCAACAACTAAATCCTGCAAAACTGAGAGTCGTAAATGTGCAAATATATGTGTGAATCTATGTGTTCAATAAATGGCTAGATAATATTGAACAATTTTTAGCCACAGAGCTCAAAGCATTCTCATAGGATAAATAAGTGTTTAATAGCTAGGAAAACTGAGGCCTGAAACTGTTTCTGAACACAAGGAACTGGCATATGAGAAAGATAAGAGCCTAAATTTTCTGAGTGTTAGAGGTAAACAGTCATACCCTCCAGCCATGAGCTTTACCATCAGGAGTAAACCCTTCAAGTCATGGTTGTCATTTGTGTTTTGCTGTGTATCTTCCACATATCATGTTGTATGAGTGTGAGAAAGTGTCCCTGAATGCATAGTCAGTGTAGTGAGTATTGAGACATTTTCTGTTATTTAGGCATTTTCTGTAACTGCCTTCTATATTTGACTTTATATAATGCACTATTTTAATAGATTTTGATGATATGGATGAAAATGAAGTTAAGAGAGAATCGACTCAAAATAGGTAAGACAAAATGGAAAACATAAGCAAGGGGGTTAACAGTAAAAAAAGACATGCCACTATTGTACTTTCTGTTTAGTGAAGCAAGACAGGTACC
Source organism: Calyptomena viridis (assembly GCA_013390005.1). Classification (NCBI taxonomy): domain Eukaryota; kingdom Metazoa; phylum Chordata; class Aves; order Passeriformes; family Eurylaimidae; genus Calyptomena; species Calyptomena viridis. Next base: position 196,684 of record WEIV01021718.1, on the reverse strand, counting down.
AAAAAAAAGATTAAAATTTGGATAATAGATTATTTTTTCAGAGCACTTAATTCCCGATGCTCACGAGACTCAACTTACACAGTCATATTTGTCCTTTCTCCATAGGATTCTTATTTCCCTGAACTGCATGAGCATTCCTTTCAAGTTGCCAAGAGCCAAAGATGCAAGGACTGACTGTTAAAAAGACCAAAACACATGCTGAATGTTTAAGCAAACAAATAAAATGTTGAGCATTAGGAATTAGAAGATCATACCAATAGAGCTAAATTGCAGCTGAAAGGCCAGGGAGCTGCATCACAGCTGCTGGAACCTCCCCAGCCATGGTGCAGTGCAGATATTTGACTTGAGGCTGCAAATACCACTTATTTATTGCACCTGAAAGCTGGTCTGTGGTGTTTGGTGTTCGGGTACTTGTGTTCCTCTTAAGGGACCAGATGTAGCAGTTCTCTCTGGCATGATGTGGGAAGAAGAATCAAGCTTTTCAAACCCCTGCTTTGCTCCCACTGAGGGCTATGAACACTCACAGTGACTCCTAGAGCAGCCTTGTCTTTGGCAAGCAGGAGGAAGCACTAGGTGAAATCAGTGAATACCTTCTGTAATGGTGCCAGGAGAAACCCAATGGCCAAGATCACAATCAAGATGATGACAGATGAGACAATACCAGCAACCTGCATGAGAGAACAATTCCATCATGAATAAGTGCCCACAGCCATTATGGTCAGCTAGGAAAAAAGAGAGCTGTGTTTCATTAAACACCATCAAGACTTGTCTTCTATACCTGTGTTTTGCCTCCTGTGCTCTCCTGCACACCAGATCTCGACAGAGCAGTGCTGGAGGCAAATCCTTTGAATGATCCACTAACTATATTACCCAGACCAAAAGCAATTAGTTCCTGAAATAAAAACAAAAAAAAATTGTTCTTAAAAGCTGGTTCGTGACAGTTATTCACAAGACAAAGTATTCCTAAAATTGCTTATTTCCCATTGACAAAAACACTATATTGACCTCTGTGCTATTTGCCTACCTGGTTGCCATCTAGTGGGTAGTCATGCTTGATGGAATACACTTTAGCCACAGAGAAGGCTACTACAAACCCAACGATTCCGATGGAAATGCCGTCCCCAATACAGTTCTGAAGGATGCCTGGATCAGGTGCAACAGGTGTATGAAACCTGAAAGACAGAAAAACTACTAATTACGGATGTGCCTAAGGAGACAAGCTGTCAATCAAGCGAGCAAGGCAGTGGTCCAGCTCGTACTGAGCATGTTGGAGAGGTGTGACATAGAACTGTGCATCTGAACCCTATAAAACTTTGGGGAATTCTTAGTCAGGACAGGGACTCTGTTTATCTGCACTTAACTCAGTTTGTGTTTCAGCATGTTCTCATTTACTTGGCCTGTTCCAGCCACAGCTTATGTCACCTGAGGAGCATGCACAGTTCTTTCTTCTAGTTACAGATAGATGTAAGATCTGATACCACGCTGAGTCCCTTGCATGGACAATTTGTGCATGGAAAGACTTCACTTAATTACAAACAAAAAAACATCCCTGTGTGATTCATTGAATGTTGGAAGACAGTTAAACAAATTTACTATAACAGGTAATACTGACTAGTCTCTCAATCTATCTATCTATCTATCTCCTACTAGTGGCCTCTCATGGGACCAGGCAGGATCCTGGTGGCTTCAGGGCTAGTGGACTGTGCATATACTTTGAGAGAAATGGAGAGGATCTGGGTGACTAGCTCAGTAAAAGGGGCAAACATCAATCTCCTGCTCAACAGTGGTCTTAGAAAATTAAGAACACAATTAATTCATATCTTGGTGTATTCCTTCACAAGTAGGAGATGTGTTTTAGTGAGTACCTTTTACATATTGAAAGCATGTCATATTGCTGGTGGTAAATGTTTATTTACCTACTGAAAGAAGCCAAAGCTGATAATTTTAATCAGAAACATAGCTGAACTGATTTAGGACTGTCAAACTAGAGAGAACATTTTGCTACACTTGAGAATTGTAAATAAATTACTTACCCTTCGTTTAGTTTTCCGATTATAGCTACATTATATTTTTCTTCCAAGTTAACATAATAGGAAATCAGTGCTGCTAAGATTGTCTGAAAGATAATAAACCCCACCTCCATTAGGTACATTCAAGCAAGAGTGTGAAGACACTATTAAAAACCATTACCTTCCCTCTCCCACACACCCTCCAGCCTCATCACTAGTGGCTTTTGCTGTTCAAATGTCATTTCTGAACAACCTTACAAGTATGGGTTTCCATTCATAAATTACACAGATTATAATAGAATATCTCACTAACAACAGAATTCATCCCACCCAAGAAACCAGGTATGTTCTAACAAAGTGCTGTAATGAGACTGGGGGAAAAAAAGTGCTGCTTTAGTTTGTACAACATCCTCAGGATCTTAGGAGCTTACCACCTGTGTGAGGCTTCTCCCACCCCCCAGCTGCTCAGAGGGAAAATCTGCTGCTGGAGGGCAAAATCATTTTGCACTTGGACAGGACTTCAGATGGTGGTGTGGTGCAGAGGTGCCCCAGCTGTGAGACTGCAGCTGGCTGGTGTCAGAGCCAATTTTGTCCAAGGAAAAAACTCATAGTTTATAACACCACAGATATGTTCAGTTAAGAACATCTAGGCAGAGGTAAAACAGCTCACAGACGCTGTCAATTTTTCCTTATAGATAAAATGATAACACATCATTTAGTGGAGAACAGGAGAAGAAATAGTTAAAACTCTGCTTCCCATGTCATAACATGGAGCAGTTGCAAAATCAAAGCAAAGTGACTTACCACAAGGAATTCAATTGGGATGGGAGTTGGTAACTTTTCCTTGTATCGATCGTTCATTTCTTTCACCACAAACACGATAAGTAAGACAATCAGGGATGTGACAAGGTCAGCAATGTTTGTGTCTGTGATCTGGCTGAAAAGGCTCTCCAGAGTCTGCAGAATCAGGAAGAAACACGTGCTGCTGTGGAAACAGTAGTACCCTGGCACAGTAGTACCATCTTTTCCAGAAGAGCCTGTATCTGAATTACTCTGAAGATTATGATGGTTGGGATTTATTCCCTGTGGCATGCTGTGGATTGTGAGCCCCCATGAATGTGTATGTGCATCAGACAAGTGATGAAAGCATCTGTGAAAGATCCTTTCCACTGACTTGTGATCCTTTTTCCCTGGCTTTCCCCCTAGGGAGAGTTGGAGCAACGTGTGCAATAGGAAACGTGAGCAATGGCATTGCTGAGCAGGTACCTCTCTCAGTTTCTCCCTTCTTGTCTTTCTCTTTCCTCCTTTCTCTTTCAACAGTCATATGCAAATTAAATATGTATCATATCACTCCATTAAAAATGAACAATTAAATTCTTCAGGCAGAGTTAATGCTTAATTGAAATATGCCAACACACAATAGTAAATGTTATCTAATTAGACCGACAACTAGATGCTTGATAATGAATTTAAAGTTTGGTGAAATACTAATAACATATCTTTTATTTTTCTTTCATTTTTTTCCTCCTGCTTGGTAGTTTTTATATTGAGTTATGTCATTACTGCCTTGTGATACACAGTCAGAAATACATCACACATACATCAATCACATTAGCAGAAAATGAACACTTAGCACTTACATAGATGATGCCAAATGGTTTATTAAATCCGGGCACAGGTAGCTGAAACATGAATTTCAGCTGAGATACCAAAACATGGACAGCTGCAGCAGTTGTGAAACCACTGATTAATGATTGTGATAGATAAATAACGATGAATCCAAACTGGAAAATTCCCAGAAACAACTGAAATGCAAAATAAGCATGTATCAGTGGGATTCATTTGTGTTTGTAAGCAATCTCTGCAAGAAAGAGACACATATTCAATAGAAGCAAGGATTTTCACCTAATCCCAGCCATCCAGAGACTGAGGAATATACTGTAACCAGACTTGCAATAAAAGTTGAGATTTAGCAACAGGGGGCAAAATACTACTGAGAGTAATTGCTAGAGCAGGTAAAATCCATTCTTTTTATTCTACAGCTAAAATAAATCTCCTCAGTTTTAAGGTTTTCAGTACCTATACTTTCCCATGGTACCAGCGTTTCATGAAGCACAAATATGGTGGGAAGGGAGGAACTGTAGGAATTCTTTATTAGGAAATAAGGATAAATTAAGGATTTTAAAAAACAAATTTTAAATGCAATATTTTACTATCGTGAGGCAGAGCTTCTATTCCCCTTTCTGTGTATGCATAGTTCACATTACTTTCACAGCTACCTTTTTTCCTACGCAGCAGATTGTTTTTTGCTGTAGGTGTAGGTTGCAGATGTGAGAGCTGAATGCTCAGGTCTGTGCAAAACCAAGGGTTTCCCAGCACGTGTTAGTGTCTGGTCACTGGAGGGAACAGATGTCTCCTAATCAGTGAGCCAAGGTCAGTTACATGGGAAGGGGAAGAGGATTATTTTGGTGACTATAACAGCAGAAACCAAAGAGTAAAGTCATCCATCTATTCAGAAAGGTGCATCTAGACATGTGTGGACACACACACACACATACATTTACCAACCTGAAAAACCCCAGACAGGAAGGTTACAGATGCAGCCACCATCACCCTCTCTTCATCTATTGCTGAGGTATTTGTGGAATTGCCATTTCCAGCAGTGTCATCGGGGACCAGCCTGGTGACGACTCCTCCCACCATCATGCTCAGGACTGGGAAGGGACCTGAACAGCACAAGACACTCATCAGGATCCAAAGGGACAGCACATACCTCTTCAACAGTGAGGTGAGTAAGTGATGTGTGTGAACTTACCTACTGCGATGTGTCTGGATGTGCCAAAGATAAAATAGACCAGGATAGGGAAAAATGCTGCATAGAGTCCATAACTGGGGGGGACATTCACCAGCAAAGCAAAGGCGAGACCTGCAAAGACAGAGGCCCAGAGAAGTGTGAGTTGCTGGCTGAAGCCTTGGCACCTGACCTGGCAGGTTGTGCCAGGGCACACATTTCCTGAAGGTACCTTGCAGCACAGCCACGAGCCCTGTGTTGATGCCGGAGACAATGTCGCTCAGGATCCACTCCCTCAAGCGGTACGCTGGCAGCCATGAGACAACAGGAAACAAACGCAGAGCAATTTTTTTGACCCTTTGTCGGGAGCAGCTGTAAAGGCACAAGAAGACAGAATTCTGTCAGTGAACAGTTTGGCTGACTTGCAGCCTATTTGCGAAGGGGAAATGAAGATAAAAGGATTCAGGTTCTGGCTGCTAGAAGTCAAAGCCCTGACCAGATGCAGACCTGCCAGATACAGATCAAATACCCTGATCAACCTGCACTGCCAACTGTGCTTCAAGGAGGACCCAGTGGCCTTCAGAGGTCTTTTACAACCAAAATTCTTATAGAATCATAGAATGGCTTGGGTTGGAAGGGACTTTTAAAGGTCATCTAGTCCAACCCCCCCAGAATTAGCAGGGATGCCACCCACCAGGTCAGGTTGCCCAGAGCCCCATCCAACCTGACCTGTAACATTTCCAGGGATGGAGCATCCACCATCTCTCTGGGAAACCTGTGCCAGTGCCTCACTACCCTCACCATAAGAAATTTCCTCCTTATATCCAGTCCTAAACCATTTCTTTTAGTTTAAAACCATCATCTCTTGTCCTATCACAATGGGCTTTGGTAAAAAGTCTGTGTACATCTTTCTTATCAATCTCCTTTAAGTACTGAAAGGCTGCAATAAGGTCTCCCCAGAGTCTGTGCTGCCAAGTGCCCAGAAAAAGAGAAGCTACTTTAGATACAACTGTATGAAGACTTTTAAGGGTAATAGCAGCTAAAATTCATTAGAAAAATCTGACATGGAATTTAGTTAATGAATTTTCATTTGCTATGTCGGAATATGAGATAGACATTGTCAGGATGGAGTTCATGCTGTCCAAAACCAGCTCAGGCTGTTTCTTAGATCCATATTTAAAAAAAGTAAAAAATCTCCTTACCAAAAATAGAGTTTCAGGTGATCCCGAAAGGTTTTATGGTATCTGTGCAATTTCTCATGCTCTTCGTTGAACAAATTCTCTGAGTACACAGGTCTGGCTACAACATAGTGATTGCCCACAGGTTCAACCATTTCTTCTGAAATGTCAGGCAAGGAGGGTGACTTGTGTGTCCTTCTCTCTGGCTTAGGCACTTAAAAACCTGAAATGAAGAACAGGGTTAGCTCCTTATGTACTTTGGGGGGGGGAGCCATAGCATAGCTGAGTGAACTTGAAACTGAGCGTTACCACCTTTGAAGATCAAAAGAGGGATGGTTGAGACACCCACTTCACTTTGCCAAGATGATTTCCTGCTCCTCCTCCTGCTTCAGAGCAGTGTTTCACTGGAGTATGAAGTATTCCTTTCTAAAGATGCAGCCAAAAAGTGGAGATGGCTTTTGAGTGAATTTATCTCTGAGTCAGCCATCTACAACCAAAAACTTCCTCTGTTAATGGAGATTAATGTCCTAAAGAACAAACAAGCAGATCCCAAGCAGTTCCTCTTTGTGGCACCACTGGGGAGACTGAAACTCACTGAAACCCACCAACACTTGAGGGGAAAGGCACAGCCAAGGCAGGGCTCAGCCACCGTCTCTTGGATTCAGAGACAGAGTGGAATCTTTCTGTTTGGGTCTGTGTGAAAGGATATCAGACTCAGAAGTAAAAAAGCACAGTACTGCTGCTAGTTAATTATTTGTAAGATTTATTTCCGTAGGTTGTCTGGACTACTTCTCTGCTTCATACTCACAAACTGTTTTCTGCCTTGTGCCAACCCACATTTGCATGTTTGTGCTGAGTAGAAACTGTGCTTGGTCACTCCATAAAGGACCCCTGGAGCCCTCATTACATGAGAAGATTCAAGATTCATTTCAGTTGATACTACTGGATATTTTGCAGCAATTAATTGATGCTCACTGTGCTGCCTACTGTGCTGTTACATTTCACTCTATGCCTCACATTCTTCTTACATTAAATTCACATAAACAAATGTATTATCTAAAAACATTTCTCTCATTTGAAGTCACCATTAGATATTTAATACAGTACTAGTCCTAGACAGAAGCTGTGCAACTTGCTTTTCGTAGTCACAGTGACTAGATGATCATTGTAGGACCCTTCCAACTGGAACTAATCTGTTCTATCCTGTTCTATTTTCTTTTGACTCAGAGATGAAGAGGTACTGTAGGAAGCAGCGTCTTCTGTGGCACTGATAATAGAGGATTTTTCTTTGTTTTCTCTCCCCTAGAGCAAATGCTCCTTGGTGCCTTGGTGCTTGCTGGTGGTCTCATGACAGATGCCCATCTAACACTAGTTCCTTGCCAGATCTATCACCTGAGTCTCACTGAAAAACCCTATATGTATTTCAGACTTGTGTGTACTTAATATTTGGAGATATCACAGAACAGATTTTAATGTAGCACAAAGCTATTTGCATAGTTATGAACAGAGGAAAATCTTTTAATTTGAAACTTTGCTACAGCTCAGAGCCTGTTGACTTATTTTAAGTGATTTCATTTTAGTTTCCTTGTAGTTCATTCTGAGGAAATTCATAGATACGTGTAGAAGCCCAAATAATCAGATGAACCTCTTAGATATGCTAGTTTTGTTGACATACTATTTTTTTTCCCAAAGGATTCACTATTTTGGCAATGCATTAAACATTTTTACTACCTATTTTAACATAAAAAATTGGATCAGTAATATTTTCAAAAAACTGGCAGGTAATTGTTCTAACAGACCGATGCTCAAAATCTAAGCTCATTTAAGACACTGATCCAAAGTCAGTTAAAATCAGACTCTGATCCTGAAATTGTACATTGCTGTCCCTCCCTCCCTCTTTTGGGATCAGAGCTCCAAACCTGAGGCTGATAAAATTTCAATGAAAAAATTTGTTAATTTGGTTCATTCTCTGATAGATCATGGTTACTTAAAATTGCAGGAAGAAGTTTTATCTATTAAAGATTTTAAAATTACTCCGTTTCCTAGTCTGTATATCTGCCTTTTAGACTTCATGTCACTAAAAGAAATATTGCTGAAAGTCCTGTTGAATAGTTGGAATAGTTTTGTTCATTAAATTGTAGGGCATGAGATGTACTATTTGTACTCTTTGAAATGTTCATAAGCCATAAAAATAAAGGAAGTGTGTGGGTGAATCTTTCATTTCAGACTTTCTTCAGTGCTGCAGCTGCTGGAGCTTTTGTTGTCCCTCCTGCCCCTCTCCCAGCCAGATTTACTGCACCAATCTCAGGGAACATACAAAATGCTTCTTTACAACTCTCTGATTTGACTTTGGCTTATTAGTGCTGGTCTTACTGAAGGTGTAAGTCTTTTGCATGTGTTTTTAAACTCCTGATTGACCCCCCCAGTTTACAGACTCTCTTCCCGGTGAACTTTGTGTTGATGGCTTAGAGCTGCAGGAGGAGACCATGCACTTTTAAATCTGTGTATACCCACTCACAAATTTGATTCCTCTGCAATATAAACATTTGAAAAATACAAAGAAATTTCACAAAGGAAACTTCTACATTTTACAAGAAATACAACACATGACTAGAAGTATTTAGTTTATAAATGAGTTTATAAACATTACTCCACATATCCCACACCTAGAATGACAACTTAAAATCGTACCTGGTATGTCTTCAAGGAAGCTCTTCAGAAGAAACCACACGAAGATCTTATGGATAAAGATATCTGAAATTATCAGAGGTGGTGCAGGTATCTTGTGCTATTTTTCACTTCAGAACCTCCCTAAATACTGGCAGCACTTTAATAACTAACTTCAGTTAACTTTTACAAGAAAAGGAAGATTTCACTGTGGCCTTGACCATTGAGCTCATCTTCAGGAGGGATGATAAGAGTAATTTCTTGAAGTTCTCTGTAATGTTGCTTAACTCTGTTTGGTGAACTGTTTCTGATTGGTCTACAGAGACTCATATGGGAAAATAGAGATGAATAAGAAGTCTCTTAAGTCTCTTGCAATCCTGTGCTGTGAATCTGCCAAGTTTCTGTCGAGCTGAGATGGGAAGTGGTAGCCAGAGCTCAGCTTACCCTTGATTTCTGAAGAAGCATGGGTCTTTGATGAGGGAGTTGGGCTGCTGGGCATGGCAGCTCTGAGCAAAGTGTGCCTCCCTGAACCTTTACCTGAAGCACCTTTAATAGTCCCTAAATTGTCTTTCCAGAAGCAATTCCTGAATTCTCAGATCATTGCCAAAAATGGTCTTTGCAGGGGTTTTCAAAGGCCAGCTGTGACTTGGTGGAGCTGGAAGCTGTGGCATTCCACAACAGAGAGAGGAAGGGGCAGCCAAGGGCTGGGGCATGAACATGGTGTGGCTGGGTTGGACTGTCCCTCAGGTTCCTGCTCCTCTCCCCTGTCCATAGAGGAACTGGAGGGGATCATCCTCCCAAGGACAAAGCGAGCCTTTGGAAACATTTCCCTGAGATACCTAAAACCACCTAAGGAGATACCTGAAATTTTGCATTTTGAGGCCTGAGGCTGCAACTTCATTTGCAGGCGCTTGTGTTCAGGAGAGCAGTGAACCTTCAGTGCTGAGATGCTGAGGACACCATAGCATCAAAGTTCCCTGATGAAAACCGTCCTTACAACCCTTTCCTCAAATCATGCTGCCACGAATACTTAGAAATGCTTCAGTTGTTGATACCCATGTTGTCAGGGAGGCTCCTTAGGTCACTGCTCTGCTCTGAAAGTCAGCTTGACTTAGCCTTTGGAGATTTGAAGTCACAGACCCCAGCCCTGAAGAAAGTTTTCTTCGTCTGTTGAAAGGGCACAGCATGAGGACAGGCACCACTCCGGAGGGTCAGTCACACACACAGGTCTAGGAGGACAAGAGGCAGAAGGAACCTGGGATTTTGCTCTCTGATAGTTTGCCTATATTTCAGTCAATTATTAGACCAAGAAATAATGAAGCGAGCAGGACCCCAATATCCAACCCCACAAGGTGAGAGCTTTATTAAAACCATTCAGTCATGATTTCTTTCTTGTGCTTTAGGCCATGGCTTCAAGTTCCAAGAGTCTTTATAGACTTCAGGTTCCTTTGAAAATTGGAGCTACACTTCTAACAAATACCATAAGATCCTCTAGTCAGTAAAGATCCCAGGTCACTTCCTAAACTGCTGAGAGTTCCTTCTCTGTAACAGCAAGCCCCTGGTTTTGGTAACTGCTGTTCGGCTTAAGAGATTGACTGCAGTTACTGACACAGTAACTACTTTTACCATTAAAATAACAAACATTTAAAAAGATGTAGAACCATAAACCCATAAAACAAACAGCTTTTGGCCTCTCTCCTCAAAGTGCAGGCATGGAGTGGTCACAGAAGTGCTTTAAAACTTTTAATTCTTTGCATTCAGGATGTGTCACAAGAAGCTGCAACATAGAACAGCAGAGCAGCTTTTTAAAGACTAGGTTTAAATGCAAGAAGGAATATTGGCTCTACTGGAATCAACGGAGTCTTGTCTTTGGCTTCATCATGTCCACATGTAAGTGCTTTGCTCTTGGATTATTTCCACTAATTCACTGAAGCAGTAAGGCTTTATGTGGAATGATTAAGGGAATAAACATTTCAGCCTTTCTGTTTGCAGCCCCTGATAGTGCAGAAGAGTTTTCATGCACAAGGGTCATACAGGAGGCAGGTCACCTCTGTCCCACACCGTGGAATTTCAGCTGTGCAAAACCTTGACGTCTTTACACCAGGTATTCAAACACCAGCTAAACTCTAACCAACAGGGAAAGCATGGCCTTTTCTGCCAAGGCAGAGCAGCTGAGGAGGAAATGAAAATTTCTGATTGCTCCATCTCTCAGGCAGCCCCATAAACACAGATAGTTCAGAGGTGTAAATCAGTCACAGCCTGATCCTTTGCCAAGTCTCAAGCACTCTCAGCTTCCCTTTGTTTTCATGGGAGCTGAAAACCACCCACAGCTTTTGAAAGCCACTTGTTGAGCTGAGCTCTGAAGGGCTTCACGTGTGCTGTCTCCCACCCCAGCCAGGACGGAAAGGGAAGGACAAGTGACTGGAGGGAGATAAAGCAGTATGTAAATTCAGTGGCTTACAACTGCAGAAAGAAGCTGTTTTTCATGCAGAAAGAAGAAAACAGTTCTGCCAGAAATGCATTTTACTTCCCTTGTGAAGAGTTCCACGTCTTTCTTCAGTGTTAAATAAACATCAGTATCAATACTCAGAGATTAGGTGGCTGAGAATGTGGATAACATCATCAGCCCATCCGGATTTCTAGTGTTTCCCAATGTTTTCCTTCACCATGTGCTATATAAAGCTTCTGTTCTCCAGTGTAGCTCTCTGGCAACATCCTGTCTTCTTGTCAGCCTGCTGCCAGGTTCTGCCCAAAACCCTGAAGCAAAGGATTGCTCACAATACTATCTGCTGTGGTGCTAGAAGTGCAAAATACCCCAGACTTGAGTTCCTCCAACCCTTTCACAAATTACAGTCTGCTCTACTTGGGCAGCTCAATGAGTAAAAGAAATATATTTCACTCAGTAGTAAGTGTGACAGGCAGTTTGGGAATGCACTGCTGGCACTGGTTCCTCCTGTTTTGGAGGAAGGACATCCTGTGAATGGCATCCTCAGGAAGATTTGAAGCCCCCACTGGGGACATCCGAGAAAGAAAAGGAAAACTGGCTGGCCCTGAGAGGCCTTTGTGGAAAGCAGAGGTGTCACTTGTAATCACAGACTCAGGATGCTGATGCCAGAAGGAAGTATAACATAATTTCACTTCCAGCTTGTTATACTCTCTAGTACCTTGAGTTTTTTTACAGCAAGTTTCTCTTTCTAGCACCCTAAGGCCCAATTTAAATCAGTCATGTTAGTGGATCAAATTCAGTGGTGATGTCTAAAATGGAAGTGAGGATGAGTAAGTTTAGTTAAGAAGCAAGTTTCAGGCAATCAAGTTTGGAAAAGGCAGTGAGGTTGGGTTGGAAGAGATTGGTTCCACTAACATTGATATTTCTGGATTGCTCAGATTTGTTGAGACCTGCAGAAAAAGGAGGTCTGAATTTTGCTTAATGACTTAGTGACTCAGGAAGAGCTGACAACCTGCTAGGATATGGGCCATGGAGAGTCACCACTCCTTTGTATAGAGCACATCAAAAGCAGGAGCACCCAGTGCTGTTACCGCAGCATATGGCGTAGAGTTGCTGGGAATTTCCAATTAAAAGATCGACGTCATATTCACATCCCTCTCACTTCTTATTCACACTTGTTTTATTACACTTACATAATTTAATTCCCCTCTTTTATGGACTTTAAAGTTATTGTGCCCTGAAAGCCAGCAATTGTGGCATGGATGATGGGTATTTATAGAATGGCATTACACTATAAAGAAGAAGACAAACAAAAAATCCTGAACATTGCCTTTCAAAACAGGGAGAGTTTTGACATCCTTCTCTGCCAACATTAAAAATTGTGCTTCATTACTCGAAACAAAAATATCATACTTCTATCCAATATTAATTCTACTTTCCCTCTTAATAAATTTCCATATTTTGCTTAAGGCATAAGTAGTTACTTTGTTTTCATTTAAACCTGTTTGTCTCTTTTAATTTCATGAAGCAAATTAATTTCTTAAGCAATTTCTCATATCAGAGACAACCAACTAGATTAGACTTGTTGACTCAGCATTTACAGTTGCTGAGTCTAGCAATACATTATTTGAGACTCAACCAGGCTGGGAGTCACAGTGATGAGAGGATGCACAATCACAGAGCCCTGCAGAGCTTCTCCTGCTGGTGGTGGGTGAGTCAGTCAATCTGCATGTCATAGCCAGATGTGTTCTGTCCTTTGGTACAGATACTGCTACATATGCATGGAGTTATGTTTGACATAGACAGTAATGAGTGTTCAGATATCTGAAAATAAAGCAGAGACATAGATAGCCTTGTTTGTGCTGTGCTGGAATGGGAGGCTCTCCACCCTGAGATCCTGCCTGCTGACTGCATGGACATGTGCCCCAGAGATGCTTGTAGGACTCCCATTTGCAAGAGGTTTTCAGCCATATGAGAGTGTAAAAAAATTCCTATGATCCACTAGGCTGAAAGAGAAACATTGCAGGGTGTCCTGGCCACCTCAGGTTTGCATACAGTGTTTGTGTATCTTCCTTTTCCAGGTGTATCCTATCTCTGGAAGCCAGGGTGCCAGATGCCTGTGGATTTTGCTGCTGCCCTTAATTGAAATTGTGCAGGTCTGTGGTGTGACTAACATGGTAATGTGGTGCCAGGCCCAGGGAAAGATGTGGTATTCCCACTGGGTTTCCTTAAGATGTCTTTCTCTTCTGATAAGCAGGAGCAGATGGCAAAGGAAGGACTAGTTTATTCCTCTCTTGGTGGCAGTTGAAGCCCAGAAGCTATGGCATGTGTTGGATGGGGCCCAACACCAGTATCTCTGTCCAGCATTGCTGAGCCAGAAAAGTCCCATTTTCCCACCCCTCAGCAGTCCTGGATAATTTGCCCATGTGTCCATCCCCAAACCATGCCTTTGTTCAGTTCGTGTTTCCACAGAGAACAGTCAAGATAGTGATCCTTGAAGACCACAACAGCAGTTACTTGAATCCAAATTAATCTGAAAAATTTAAAATTATTTAAATCCTGTTAAATAGGAACAAAGTCAAACTCATGAAAGTGAAACCAAAACCAAACTAATTGTAAATGGCCAAAACGCTGCCTGGCAGAATGTGACAAGGAGCTTCTATGAATGGGTAACATCACCATATTTCCCAGGCAAGCCCTGGCCACTCTTCCCAATTTTCTTTTTAAAGTTCAGCTGAGCACACTTTTACTTGCTTATCCATTTTGAAACAACCTTAAAATAAACTCTTAAAAATAACCTAAACAGATAATATATTCCCATGTAGCTGGTAGAACATTTGAATATATCCAAACATTGTCAGCTCCTTTTAGTCATTTAAGCTTGTGCTCTAGGTCTCCCTGTGTAATGTACCTTTGCCAATAGCAGTGCAATAAAATACTCCACTATCTCCAGATACTTTAGACTGTGCCATTCCTTAAACTGTGTGAATTGTGCCTGGAGTTTCCCCAGGTAACAGTGACATGGAAAAATGTATTTCCCAATATTTCATCAGGTCTCTTATCAGGCCTTGCATTCCTATCAACGTCAGCTTGTTTTGCAAGAATGAGCAAAATGAAATGATCTCTGGTTTTGCTCATGGAGCAACACTGCTGTGTTCACCTAACAGAGGGATTCAGATAACTGCAGGCTCCACAGCTTGACAGGTCTGGGGTCGACAATCCCCCACATTGTAGCCAAGTGTTTGTTCCAGAGACATCCAGCTGTGTACAGTGCCTTTGAAATCACATCTGGATTTAGGAATTTTAACCTTAACTCACTTTCATTATCAGCCTGCTCTTTGCCTTGAATTGCACAAACCAAGTAGTCATGGGATATGGAGTATTTTGTCTTTTGAGCTTACATCAAGATAGTTTCAGACTATTTAAGCAGCCTTACTTTTCTGAATATTTTGGTAATTCTTAAGAGAGGGAATTCCAGTTCCTACATTGCAATGATTTGTCACTGACATTCTCAGAAATTTTTGTTATTTTTCAACTTACTGTTAACATACTTAACTTCTTCCAGTTGTGGGCTCATAAACATTTCCATATAGATCTCCCACGTACACATAGAATTGTAGCATAGAAAAGTATGCTTTTCTTACTCATGTCACAGAGTTTCTTAGAAGTAAAACAGTGAGTTCAAAGACCACATGCCGAAAATCAGTAGTTTATTTTTTAGATTAATGCTAGCAAACTTTCACTTCTTTAAAGTTTATTTCTCTGTATCATGGAGATAACACATACTTAAAAATATTAAAATACATTAAACAGTAAATAAAATGTTAAATAGATTTTAAAAATACTATTAGAATAAATAAAAGTAGGGCAGATTAAAGGTAATATTAAAGGATTGAGTTCAATTGCAAGCAGAAATTAAAAACAATTCTGTTAATCCCTCTCATTCTTAATCTACAAACGAGATCTCTCTCATGCTGTTGAAAAGCCCCATAGTACCCTCTGTTGCATTTATGCCCCAAACATTCTTTCTATCTGCTTGTTTGCAGATTGACACAGGAAAATGATGAATTTTTTATGGCCTGACCTGGCATGCTGTCTGCTCAGGATAAGGCAGAAGTAGGAAAGTGTTTATATATAGTATAATATAATCCCAGCTGTAGCACTCCTTATTAGCACTGTTTATTTGAGGAAATTCATACGAATGACTACTGAGAGATCCAGAAAAAAACAAAATTAAACAAACCAACCAACCAACCAAAACAAAAAAAAAACCAACAAAACAAACAATCAAAAAAGGAACATTTGAAAGAATTTTCATTTATAGCTTGTTGAAGCAAAGAGCAGCAGCAATGTCCACATTTCTGTGCTCATAGTATCAGACCTGCCAGCTCTGGGACTCCTGGGCTCATTCACAGCATCTCTCATTCAGCCAGCCCTGATTTCCCATTTTTTACTTGCCCCACACAGTGCTTGTAGCTGATACTTTGGTCTCTGCTTGTACAAGGAGAAGCCTCAGTGTTCATGGGGCTTAGTTGTGACTTGCATACAGCCTATGGTTTCAGCCTATTTAGTATTTTATTAGCTGGATTTTTTCAGTAAAGAAGTTTATTTGCTCCCTGTGCCAAACCTAAAGGAAAACTGGCCACCTAGGGGTGTAATCAGGACCATAACTGTCCGGGATCCTCAAATGGCCTTTAATGCAGTTCCTATCTGCAACATTATCAATAAAAAGAGCTGTACTTCCTCCAGCTGCAATAAAAATACACAAAGCCACAAATCCCAAAGCCAGGTGTGCAAACCGTTTTGCAACCAGTGGTCAGTAACAGCGGTGGGAAAACTGTCCAGTACCGGAGTGGTGACAGCTTCTTTTGCAGCAGCTTCTGGGGAAGAGATGCTGGCCACAGCACCCACTGCCAGGGCTGGTGCTCCCCATCAGTCCTCACCAAGCTGCTTCAGGTTGCAATCAAGCCAGATCAAACAATCTAAAAATACTGTGACTAATCAGTTTAGTATAAAGGCCATCTCAGAAAAGATAGTTGCTCCAGGAAATGAGCTTCTTTCTCAATAGCTGGCATCATTCCCAGTGAATCAGGGACAGAGCTGGAAGCACTGGGCTATAGGATTGAAACAAAAAAAGTCCCTTGGGTGAAAATAAAGAAGGAATGTCCACCATGCTAAGATTCATGCAAAAACATCTAAAAGTAAGGCATTAAGAAACTGGTCAGCCTGAAAGGCAGCACTGGGATTGGGGAAAACAACCAAAATCCTGGACACAAGTCCCTTGAAAAGAAGCATTTGGGGGATCAGAGCAAGGGAAAGGAGAGCCATCAACTCTTACCAGCCAATTATCAAGGTCTGTGAAGAGGGTAACTTAAATCAAACAAAAGGAAGATAAAACAAGAACAGGATTTCCAGCATGGCTCATCCCAGAAGAGCCAGGAGGCAAACTCCCCCCGGCATGGGGCCAGCAGCTCCTAAGAGTCTCCACAAGCACAACCATGAGGTTACCCAGGCAGAGAAAAACAGAGTCTGCTGGGTAGAAACCTGTAGCTGGAGCTCTGAGGAGGTGATTTTACAAAGAAAGGACAGACAGGTAAGCAGTGCTTATCAGACTCTCCTTCACAACTCAAAAATGTCTTCCACGTCTCATTTCCCAATATGTTTGTGTGAAAAAAATGGTGACACAGTCCATGTGTTTGGAGTGAGTATGTTTGGGTGATCCAGGCTGGTTGCCAAGGGAAATTAAATTCCTGCTCTTTCTGATGCCATAAACCCTTGTGTTTCTGGGGCTTAGAGTTAAATCCTGAAACAATATTACAAAGTATCACAGAGTTTGAGGAAATTCCTCACTATCATATCCTTTACAAAGGCACTAATTACAACTAACTTTTAAAGATTTATCACTATAAATACTGTAGAGCCCTTTCACATGATAGTGGCTTTCATGAAAAATGCATTTAAATGTTAGTATTCTTTTTACTATATGCCTTTATGATCAAAAGTTAATTATCTTTTACCTACTGGCTGCACTTGTATTATGTAATATTTTCCAAGGTCTTCTGAAAAGATTTTTTTATTTATGACTTGGGATGGGCCTAAAATAAAAAAAACATGTATCTAAATGCATCTGATAAGTATGAGTTGGTTGCAATCTAATGGTATTATCAGTACAAGCCCAAATTAAATATCCTCCCTCCTGGAAAAACAACCCCATAAACGTGTGTATTCCTTTGATGATTTTGTTAAATCATTCTGTTTTATTAGCCAATCTAGCCCTTTATTTACTCAACTGTATTCTCAGAGTCTGATTTAAACACCACCAAGGAGTCAGATTACAGCTTGTTTTGGATCCATCAGGACAAGGTGTGCAGAGAGTGTTGCCTGAGTTATGGATGCAAGGTATGGTGCAGCATTGTTGTTCCCATCACTGCCAGCTTCTAATTAGCAATCACAATAAATAAATGATACACACAAAATTTTGCTGGCACTCATGATACTCTAAAGTGCTGTATTGCTGCAGTTTGGGTCGAAGAAGCTGCAGTGCCCAGACCAGCCTGGGTCCTGACAGGCTCTGAGCAGCCCACTGTGGGAAGAGACCTCCTGCCATCAGCACTGACAGCCCTGGAAAGCACCCTGCCTCATACCTTGGGTGTGAAGTGAGGCTTTGCCAAAAAAGATTTTTACCTCCACATGAACCCTTCTGCCTTCCTTGTGCACTTAAAGAGGTTCCTGAAGTTTCTGGAACAATTTACTTCTGCCTGAAGGTAAGTATTGGTTAATTCTAAGCAACTGAGTTTTGTTTCAATGACTAAACTACAACTCTCTATAGAGACACATACCAACAATTGATGGAAATCGTCGGGATGAAGCAAAGGAGAAAGTCAAGGCATTTTTAGGAGGGTGCGAGTTGAAATGCTGAGCTGCAGATGGGCGAGATGGCAGAAGTAACCAGGAGACAAAAGTTGCTAGGGAGGCTGACAGGAAAGAAGGAAATACAAATTAACCTATGGACAGACTCGGCTGTGTGCTTCTGAGGGGTTTTCTGTTCCTGCAGCCAGGCACACGTGTGGGAGGTGAGTACAGAGCCCCAGCATCACCCCCTGCAACACCTTTGTGTGCAAGAAGGTCACAGGGGGCCACGGGCAGAGAGAAGGTCTCACTCTTGCACAGAGGACTGCCAGCATGTTCTTGTGATAACCTTTCTATCTTGTGGTAACCCTTCTACAAGGCTCCTTTGGAGGGCCCAGCAGTCAGCCCCACCAAGAAGGAGGAGCAGGGAGATGTCCCCATCGCCCAGCTCCCAGCCTTTCCTGTCCTCCTGTTAACCCACAGGAGAGCAGAAAAAGCTGAGCACTCATTCTGGGCCGTAAAGAGATAATTCTGGTCTAAATATAGCCACATGAGCTTTAAAAAAAAAAAAATCTTCAGGACAATAGACGTGTCTTCTCTTGTGAACTGTCTACACATTGGAAATGAAGTTTTGTTGTGTATACACAAGGCCATTGAAAGGTCAGATTTTTCCAGACTGGTGTAACCCAATTGCAGAACGTTATGCTCAGCCTTGACCGCCTTGTGCACCACAGAGCATTTTGTTAATATATAAACTCAGTCTTCTGACTCTTATCCCAGAAGCTGTGGCAAGGGTTTATAATGTAGGCAGGTTGTGAAAGCCAGACCCTGGTGGACCCGAGCTGCTGAATGGCAGCACTCACATATGCTCCTGCCAACCAGGGCCTTGTAAAGTGCCTGGGCTGGTCACACTGGATGAACTGGGCTTGTCCCAGGGAGCTGCAGTCAGTACAGCAGTTTGGTGAAGCTGTCACATGAGAGCTGACCTTCACAGCATCCTCAGGAGAGTGAGGAGAGCCATGGCAGGAAGCAGGGCTGGTGTGTGAACAGGAGCCCAGCACATGCTGTACTATGGCTGGAACCTGTTTGGCCCCATGATTAGGGAGCACTGAGGGTAGCACTAGGATGCAGAGACATGGCAGAGAGTGCAAAAGAGAGCAACTTTGATGAAGCACTAAGATTATACAAGGTGATGGAAGACCATCCTATGACCTCACATTCCCTGTGCTCCCAGAAGGTAAAAAAACCTTGGATAGCTTTAATATTCTGATGGACAGGATAATGGTATCATGTGCATGGCAGAGGAAGGATTAGCAAGCAAAATGTGTGGAAAGAATAAATGGCATGTGCAGGGGCTATCTCCTTAAGGGACCAACAAATTCATGTCTAAATTTTCAGCAGGAGAGATTGAGGATGACTACCTCAAGCACCCTGCTCCTGATTGATGCAGCTATAAAAACCTTTCTCTTAAGAATCAATGTGTAAAACTCTCTCCTCTCTTCCTAGGAACATATCTATCTATGTCTGCCTGTGCCAGAGTCTTTATGTACACGTGTACACAAATGAATACTACTAATAATTCCAACACAACCATTAAACAAAATTAACAACAATGCAAACAGAACCATTAGACTGGCCTGATCATACAGAAAAATGCGACCACTATAAACCATTCTTTTATATAAATTGATATTGTGTGATATTTCTATTAATATGTATATATGTATATAAAGTATTCTGCCCTATCAGTCTAAGAATACAGCATATGAAATGCCGTTAAATTCCTTTTTTCCTGGTTAGCATTTGAAAAATTATCCAAAATGTAATTTTTATTCAATCATTATTTATTAATGTAAATCTATGCTTATAATCTTTACAGCCTGTCTGAACACAAAGCATTTGTAAATATGCCTCTTGTTTAACCACTTCAATTTTTTGAAGATAATACTTCAATTAGAGAAACAGTATCTTGATTAGAAGATTAATTAATGCTTAAGTGTCATTTTTATTACCACTGCCTCATTCTATGGTTAAACATTACCTGAGGTATGGCACTATTAATGTATTAATGGTACAAGAGCACTTGTCACTTTTTAAGACCTTCCACTTAAGATTCTTGAATTGCTTTATGACTGTTAGTGTGACTTTAGAACAACTTTCCTTAGTAGATAAACATCAGATATTTGCTTTACTTAAAGTAAACTGAAGTGTGTAAAATTTACTCAGTGCCATATCAAAGGTTGTTTTATTGATAGATATTTTGGAAACTTCCTTTGCAAGGCTATCTTGTCCTGTGATAGCCCAGTGCAGCTCTAAATAGAGGCAGATACAAGCTCACGGAAACTGACATTCTTTATTGTTGTGGAATTAAAATGACAGGGAGAACCCTTCTGAAAGCCCAACCAAACTTTGAGTTATTTCAAGGGAAAAAATACCATCCTTACATTTGGTCTTACTTGTGCTTTGAGTGTGTGGCAGGTCCTTGAGACTATTCCAGGTCTTAAAATCCCTGGACTGAAAAATCCCACAGGGAAGCAAGCCGTGAAAAGAATGGGGATGTTGCTGGCACAACTATTGCTCTTGTGTCATGGTCAGAGTAGGGCTGGATTCCTGATATGATTTCCCATCTTCCTCACTACCAACCATCTCAAAATCACCATCATGTCCCTCAGGAGTCTGCACCGATTTGCTCCATGACTGATTAGCTCTCACAGGGCAGACAGCCATGTTCTTGTGTGGTTTGTGCCTCACCTATGTGACCTCAGTGTTCAGGTCCCATTGTTTGTGTGCTGCCATTCACAAGGTTGCCTTGTCAGATGTCTTCCTTAATTGTTTCCCAACAATGTCTCTTTAATCTATTTTAGTTATTGACTAGGCCACCAGCAAGAATACCAGAATTGCGAGAACTGTGGTTGACACTGTTTGGGAGGTCTGTGAGGGGCATGCCAGGTATTTGTTATTAGCCTGTTAGACATTAATATGACTGTGCTCCACAAATATGCTAAGAATGTGACTATACAAAAGGCTCGTGTACCTCTGTGCAAAGGACACTCCAAAGACGAGTTCCTGATCTCCCTGGCTCTTGCTATTAGATACAAAAAAATTGTTAATGAAACTAGAGAGAACCAAATTCAAAGCCCATGAAGAGAATCCTTTTTCTCTGAAAGCCTACCTCCAGGTGATGAGTATTGCCCCACTTCACAGCTGCACTGCTCTGTGCTGTGCTGTGATAAGCTGTGCTTTGCAATAAGCTCCATGCATAAAAACTTCTTCAGGATGAGCTCTGAGATGGTTTCAGTCTCAATGGTTCTGGTATTTCAGAGAATATGACTAAGGAAGAGTGCTTTCCTTTTCTGCCAGCTTTCACCTGTGAAATCTCCACCTCTGCTCACTGACACTGCAACTTACCCTGCTTGCAGACCTTCTGAGAGGGAACCAAAATGAAGAAAGGTGTTGGGTTTCCTGATTTCCTCTTACCATTTTGCAAAAGAGCCCAGAAAAAAACACTAGTTAAAGCAAAGTGTTAAGATTGCAAAGTAGAGCATCCCAAAATAGGACATAATAGAATTCTGGTTGCTTACATGCAAAAAGACATAGACATAGACAGTAACTTCAGGATCTCATGGCTGTGTCCCACAGGAGCCTTGCCTCTTCCAGATGAAAAGCAATCTCCTGAAGATGGATTGGGTGGCTCATGGAAGAAAGCTGACGTGGATGCCCATAGCTGAACTATTCACGCTCGGCTGTCTTTGTGGAAAAGATGGGCACTTCCAGGGTGTGATTAGCCCATCTTCCCATGTTGCTGTCTACAGGAGGTGCCTTTTGAGTAGCTGTCCCTCCTACTGTCTGCAAAGCCACTCCGCATGAGTCTCCCAGATGCAGGTGTTGCCTTTGCAGATGTTTAAAGTCCAGCAATTTGACTCCTACCGTTAGTGTGTAATGGTAGGCACCACTTAGGGGAAGTTTGAAAAGAGGGCTTCAGGATCAGAAGAATTTCCAACATTTGTCTCTAGTGATAGAGCACTGTAGATTCTGACCCAGTGCAATAAGGAAACTCCTGTGTTTTTTTACTGAGCTGACAGTGGGCTTCTAGATCAGCTCAGTTAGGTGAGCCAGGCTGATCTAAGATGAGATTAGCTGAGTTGGTTAGAGCATCGTGCTAATAATGCCAAGGTCATGGTTCTGATCCCCATATAGGCCATTCACTTAAGAGTTGGACTAGATGATCCTTGTGGGTCCCTTCCAACTCAGAATATTCTGTGATTCCGTGATCTAAGGGGCTGTGGGTGCTAACAGGTAGGTCCTGCTCCCTCCTCCAGCACCCTGACACCTCTGCTGAGCATTGCTCATCTGTTCTTTGCCTTGCAGCAAAGGTACTAATGTGTAGCTTGACTGAGGAACAGATGGAAAAGGAACTGTAAGGAGAAGAAGGGAAAGATGAGCAGAAATTTGGCAACTACCAATGAAGACACACCTTGTGAGTCTCCTGTGCAGTTTTCCAAGTAAACCTACTAGATCTTCCCCTGGCACAGTGAGATCACAATTTTACAGCATTAATGAGGTTGGAAGAGAAATAGCAAAGCAAAAGCTTCAAAATGAATCTGTACCACTAGGCTTCCTCCAACAGCACTGTAGGTGGGCTTTGTGATGGCAACACAGTACACAGCCAATAAACCCAATCCTTCCCCTGTCCTGGTGCCTTTTGGAGTTTTCAAGTTCACTCAGCTTCCACTGGAGGGAGAGAAGTATTTTTAGAGTGAAGCATGGTAAGTATGTTTCAACCATGGGCATGCAACCTGGAGTTCTAAATGCACAAAGAGGCAACCCAGATGGCTGCTGCCCCAAAAGAAATGGTTGTAGCAATACTTCTGGTGAGGCATGGAAACAGCCCTC
The DNA here is from genome assembly GCA_013390005.1 of Calyptomena viridis. Lineage (NCBI taxonomy): Eukaryota > Metazoa > Chordata > Aves > Passeriformes > Eurylaimidae > Calyptomena > Calyptomena viridis. The sequence continues at coordinate 173,851 of WEIV01021718.1, read as the reverse complement.
TAGAACAAACTGATAGAGAAAGTAGATTGATTTCTAACCCATGTTTTAGGGTGTTGATGAATTAGTATCTGAATATGGACAAGTTAATAAGGGCACTAGAGGGAGAAAAAAATCTCTGAAATAAAGATTCCTTAATCCTGCAGAAGGACTAGATCTGGAATCCATACAGGGACTGACAATGTATTTCAGACTACTGCTCAGTGACCCTGGGATATTGGTGACCTAGCAGGGCAGTGAGGACAAATCTGCCCAGTAGTTGGTACAGGATCATTAGCTTTCCAGATACTGCTGCTTTGATTCTTGTTGAAACCAGCCTCAAAGATCATCAAAGATCCACAAACATTCTCTTCCCAAAGAAGGGGAACCTTGCTGAACTTATCCAGGCACTCCTATCACCCTGAAGCTTTGGTTTGGAGTATGACAGCACTTCACCCTCACTCACTAGACATACCTGAACTGGATAAAACAATTTAGATGCTGATAACAGAAAACACTTCAGTGTGACTTGTGCCTGGTTGCATATATACTGCTACAGATCCTATCTTTTTTTCTGATGGCTTCTTTTATCCAATTTTTTTTTTATGATTTGTTTTCATTTTACTGGCACCCTGGCTCACTTCTGACTATGCTTTAGCCTTCCTCCACTGCTTAACCTGGATACATGAACTTGGATATAAGGAGATTTCCCTATTGATGAAGTCACAGGGGTAGCACAGAAAGTCTGTTCAGGCTCCTATGCATCTGGGTCCAGGAGTATTGTCAGTAGAAGCACATTTGAACCGGTGTCCAGTTTAGGATGGGGAAAAGTGACTGAATTCAAGCACATGAAGTGCTTTCTAGGACACAATTTAAAGTGAAAGACACAATGCACAACATGTTGGGCTGGAGTGGGGTAAACCAAGCTGCCAGAAGGGAGTACAGCATCACTGTGGTCAGGTGTGTATGGTACCCCAGAATGCATTCCCAGGGTCTTCCCCTGCTGTAGGGCTGGGATCTGTCTCTTTCTCACTCCTGCCACCCCAGCACTGGCTGCTGTCTTGCACTGAGAGCTGGAGACCCTAAACAGAGGACAAAACCCCCAACTTTCTCAACAGCTCCTAGCTAATCTCCATGGTAATGTATTAATGACAATCGATGGGAGCTTGTGTTAAGATGTAGAATAGAAGGGAAGGTGAAGTTCAGATTTTTGGGTTCAATCTTTATTAAGGCTGGCTAGGTAGTAATAGTAATTAACATTAGGTATCTAGTAAACCTCTAAAGATAATCCTGTGTCCAGTTTAGAATAATTATATGATTATTGTCCTTCTTTCCTTTTGTGGCATCAATATGAATAATCTATTAGGATCATCTTCTCTGCTATGTCTGCACTTTTTATAAGTGGAGATTGTCAGCTAGTGCATGATTTTGAGATTCTCTCTAAATCAACTCTTCTCTTTCAATGCCATTTCTAACTTTTGGCCATAGATTTTATTTTATTTGAGCACCTGAAGCCTCCTCCTGAACTTTCTTTGGGACCATCTGCATTAGTATGTTTATTGAGAACATGAGTACACTTTTGCAGCAAATCTCTTGATCATTTCCCGTTCTTCTGCTTTGGGTTGCACGGAACACCATCAAACTGCATGAACCAGATTCCTGGGAATGGGAATGAATGGGAAGATCTGCTCCAGGTGTGCATCTAGAAGCAGGTCCAAAAGGGATTTCAACAATCAGACTACAGTTCATCCAAAATAAAGGAAAACACAGAAATGTGTCCTCAGCACCAACTGGTTTGCTGTATAAATCCACTCCAGTTTGTAGTATGTTGTAGTTTAAACCCAGCCAGCAGCTAAGCCCCACTCAACCATGCAATGACTCCACCCAGTGGGATGTTGGAAGGGTAAAAGTGTGAAAACTTGTGAGTTGAGATAGACAGATTAATAGGTAAAGCAAAAGCTGCACATGCAAGCAAACCAAAACAAGAAATTAATTCACCACTTTGCATGGGCAGGCAGGTGTTCAGCCATCCCTGGGAGAGCAGGGCTCCACCACACGTAACAGCTACTGAGGAAGACAAATGCCATTACTTCAATGTTCAACTTTTCTCCTTCCCCCAGCTTTTATTGCTGAGCACAACTCCATACGGTATAGAATATCCCTTTTGTCAGTTGGGATCAGCTGTCCCAGCTGTATCCCCTCCCAACACCTTGTGCACCCCCAGCCTCATTGCTGGTGGGCTCTTGTGAGAAACAGAAAAGGCCTTGGCACTGTGCAAGCACTGCTCAGCAATAAAGAAAACATTCCTGTGTTATCAGCACTGTTTCGAGCACAAGTACAAAACATAGCCCCATACAAACTATTATGAAGAAATTTAACACTATTCCAGCCAAAACCACTGCAACATACTACATGTTAAAGTAGACACAACTCTTGCCTCTGTGCTTGTTCACTTCATGATGCAAGTAATGCTAGTTTGATGTGGCTTAACCCTCATTTTTTCCCTTTATGTTTCTTTGTCTATCTTTCCTTTTCTTATACTATATATAAGTAGTTTCAGGCAACATTTGGCTTGGTGTTGTTTTATTACCTGCAAAATTACATTTCTTCATTACTGAAACACCAACCTTTAGTGTAAAGGCTGGTCATATACTGTTGTAGATTGTCTGAATATTATTTAGCCTTTTCTTACTCTATCCTATATATCCTAACAAAAATGTATATATAAACTGTTCGATTACAGACTGCAGGTAATCAAACTGCCTAGGTTGGCAGGACTTGATGATTATCCTGGACTCAGAGAAGCAACTGTCTTTAGAGACCTGGAGAAGGACATATGAGATTACTTTAAGACTTCTATAAATTTTAGGATCTTGAAGACAATAAAGAGATATGCAAAAATGAACAGACATTTTACAAGAACAATTGTACCCAACCAATAAAATGTTCTTTTTGATAGAGTAACCAGCCCAGGGTAGATCCAAAGTAGGTATGATATTTTATAATTATGATGATGATACTAGAGCAGAGGAATAGGTAGCCAACAGTGCTCTAAAATCTCTTTGGAACTCCTAAAGAGCAGGTTAGATAGCCCCGGGGATGGCTGGAGAGATGCCCAGAACAAGGGCACAGTGTCTGTGTTCCAACTTGTGCATGCTGCCTCTATTCCCGTGTGTTCTTGCATTGAGGAGCCAATATTGGACACGGACATTTAGACATAGTCCCACAAGCACTGAGCAGAGAGAAATAACCCCCTTTTGACCTGCTGGCTCATGCAGCTGTTGGCCTTCATTGCTGCCAGGGCACTCTGCTGGCTCATGGTCAGATTGGCGTCCACTAGATCCATTTCTCCAGTGCAAGATCACTTTCTTGCCAGGTGGAACTCAGCCCACACTGTGGCCTGGGGTTAGTGCCTCCCAGGAGCAAAACTGTAGTATAACAGACTGGCATAAAATATCACAAGGAAACAGTAATATTAATACAACTAATTTATATCAAGTATAGTTCTTAAAGGGCAAACTGCAGATCAGCACCATGTGCACTTTGATTTTCACAGTGCCAGTTGGTTTGCTGTGCTGGATCAGGATGTTCTCCTGTTCTGGTGCTGTGCAGTGCTTACAACCTTAACACTGCAGTGAACTAGGATGCAGGAATTACACTGTGTTTATCACCCTGTTATCACTGAGAAACCTCCAAGCTGCACAATATCATTGTGCTTCAGGGAGAACTTTGACTTTCATAAAGTCAAGATGACCTAACAATGAAAATTTATTACTTCAAAGATTTTCTGTAGAACAAAGAAAATGTCACTGGCTTCTGTTGCAAAATTTCCTGTTAGGTATAACTTCCCCTCCTTACTCAGGGGGTTTAAAGGCCAGATCCTGGATTAGGAGAGCAAAACATGAGAAAAACCATTCCCTGAGTAGAAGTGTGACATTTTCTTGATGTAATACGTATCTCTTGAAGGGTGTCTGTGAATAAATTGCCTGTTTGACAGAGCTTTTTGAATAGAAGAAAATTAAATACTGCATGGTTGCTGTATTTTTAATGGCCTTCTTTGAGGACAAAAGTGAAATTTTAGTTAGCACGAAAACTTGTGTGGAAATTTTCCAGCTCAGTTTAGATTTACATGTTTTCCAACAACCACAGAACAAACAGATTTCGCAGTTGTTTAAAAAATACAGAATATTCGTAGTTTGGGGTTTGATTTTTATTTGAAACCCGAAAATGTAACTGGAAGCTTAAAACAAATGGAAGTGGGTGTTTTTTTTTGTTTTACATGTGAAAAATAACTGCCACTTTACAATCAGATCTGGTATGAATGCTTACTAAGAAGTTTAAATGGGCAATGATAAATTGAGTGCAGAAAAAGGGAAACAACAATCATATCTAATCCTAATTCTCATTGTGAAGACCTTGAATTATAGGCATCACAGAATTTTATCCTGCAGTGAATCATTGCTTTGCGTAACTTAATAGAAATAACACAGCCTTTTTCCCATGAACAAACCAGGCTTTCACATACTTCATTGGCCTTATCCATAATCTCCTTTCTAATTAGGCCATAGATTTTCAGGAAACAGATTTTTTACAAGGTACACCAAGGTACTTACATAAAGCCACACACTGCTATTGCGAAATAATTGATACCTAGAAGGAAGTCAGAGGGAAGGACATCAGACATAGAGCTCCCACTGTGTCTCTGCAGCACAGACTCGATAAAGTCAACCAAACTAATGGCTAAAGGGAGATTCATCTCTGCCTCCCCTGGGGGGCAGCAGGGCAGCTGTGTCCCAGGGATGCCAAGGGCAGAACCCAGTTGAACAGCCTGAGATGCCCAACTAGCACCCAAGTTCTTCAGGCCTATGGAGGCCCTCCTTCATAAACGAGGTGACTTTTTTCTCTTTGACTATATCAGAGTTAGATGTTTAGTGCAGGTCACCTGGGTCCCCTCTCTGCTCAGCATGTGGCAGTGCTACAGTCAGCCATTGGAGGGAAATCCTTGACACCCACCTTGGGACAGGATGAATAACCCTCTCAACTTGCCAGTCTTTCTGCATCTCCCACAGGAGCCCGGAAGACTGGCTTTCTGTTAGGCCTGCTAAACCAGATGTCTGACCTTGACAGCTCCAGTGAGGCGAGACAAGTCCTGCACTGATTGCTCACTTTCCCTGTATGGTAAAAGCAGAAGCAGGAATCCTTGAAGGCCCCAAGGAAGATTGTCTTGGCCTTGGTGCATGCACGTAGGACAGGCAGGCTAAGCAGATAGGATCTCCTGGGTGCTTATTTTCAAAGACATCTGCTGACCATCCAGGGAATTTAGATACTTGCTTTAGGAGGATGGCCTCTCTAGGTGCCTAACATGTAAATGCAAAGAGTGTCACTCCTTCAGGTGAGGCAGCTAGATTCCACCTCACTCCCAAGCCACTGCCAGGGGCAGAGTGCTAGGTGTTTAACCATGGTTATGTGGCAAGGTCCTGGGTATGTAATGGTTTTCTGTGGTCACCATGTGGTACGAGAGAACCCAAATGTGTCCTGGCACTAGCACCAGCTCTGGTGCACTTTGTTGGGTCTGAGACTCCTTTTTATTTTCCCTTTGGCTCAAAAATGCTTCAACCTCCCCAACCCCTACTTATCTATGTGTGCTCCTTCAGAGCTCCAACTAGCAGAGGAATGTCCTGAACACTTAACTCTCCTGCTAGCATCTGAGAGACACAGATCTTTCTAAAATACCTGTAGAACAAAGCACATACCTGGTCTCCTGATATGCTTTCTCCTGTCTTTTCAATGAATCTGAGGCACGCTGCTATTTTGCATCTGGCCCAATTTTACTTGCTGTTGTCCTCATTTATTTTATATTGCCCACGTATTGGTGCAGAACTTCAAAAAGAAGTCATGGACTTGCTGTACCTTTCTCTGCACTTCTCATCTTGCTTTACTACATGAGTGATAGGAAGCTTGTCTAAGAAGAGCAGTAAGCTGAGCAGTCTGGAAAGCAATACAGTACACTGCTTTGGGCAAGGATGCAAAACAAAATGCCACTCCTGTCTCCTTCTGGTTATACTTTGTCCTGCCATGGTGCCCACTCTCACTAAAGACAGGAATTTACCAAAAAGATTTACCAAAGACAAGAGGAATAATCTGAAAATGTGTTTTGTTAATTATGGCTTTGCAAGGTACAAAATACAGGTGGCCTGCATCCAATCCTTGGATAGAGTGTGGTAGATATTTTAGTTCTGTTTTCTCAAGTCAGATCCAGTGTAATAGTCTCTCTAAACTGATAATATTGACTGTACAAATAAACGTGTGCATAGATATATATGTAAAAATTCAATTTGTAATGCATGAAAATATTCAATATTTCAAAGAAATAGAATGCTCTACTTCTCTCCCACACATCCTTGCAGCTCTGCTAGTCTGTGCAGCCTTGTTGCCCTCTGCTGACCAGCCTGTCCGGGCAGCTTTCCTCTGGCTTCAAGTCAGAGTTGATGCTCGTTCTCAGGGCAGATAACCAGGTGACTGTGATACAGTTTTTTTTCCTGGCCCAGAATCACATAATGGTTGAGGTTGGAAGTGACCTCTGGAGTATCTGATTCAACTCTCTGCTCAAGCCTAGAGCCAGCGTCCCAGCACCACGTCTGGGTGGCTTTGAGTGGCTCCAAAGAAGGAGGTTCCACAACTTCGCTGAGCAATCTGTGCCAGTGCTCAGTCACACCCTCTGTAAAATAAGTGTTTCCTGATGTTTATGGGGAACCTCCTGTGTTTCACTTTGTGCCCATTATTTCTGGTCCTGTTGCTGGGCACTGCTCAGAAGAGCCCAACTCCACCCTCTCTGCACCCTCCCTTCAGGTATCTGTGTACACTGATGAGATGCCTCTGAGCCTTCTCTTTTCCAGGCTAAACAATCCCAGCTCATTCAGCCTTTCCACACAGGAGAGATGCTCTTTGCTAGATTCTATCCAGTATGTCTGTATCTCTGCTGTACTGGAGAGCCCAGAACTGGACCCAGCACCTCAGCTGTGTCTCCTCAGTGCTGAGCAGAAGGGATCACCTCCTTTTTCCTGCTGGCAAGATTCCTCCTCGTGCAGCTGGGATCCTGGATCCTGCAGCTGCAAGGGGACATTTCATGAGCACTCATGGATGCAATAAAAAGCTGTAATTCCAGGTACCGTAACCTCAGTGTTCATGAAAGGAGTGGCCCAACCAAAGAAAGGTGAGGTAGAGTCATGCCAGGAGCAAGAGAACAAAAAGTACTCAGGTGTCCGTGGTTTGCAAATTCCACAGTTCTACGTGCAATCTACTGGTCTTTATGATCTTTATTACTCAGAAATGTAAAACCTCAAAAAAGTATTTTAACAATCTCCGAACTCTAGCAGAGTTCACAGGAAAGTTCAGAACACTGGTCACAGACACCATGACTCCAAGGGACATGCAGTTAATGGGCAAGGCTGTTCAGAGGTGACTGTCAGTGCTGAGGAGATTGGGATGGAGGAGTCTAGCCCTGTGTTCCCGCTGTGTCCCTTTGCCTTCCCACCGTCCTCATCCACTGAGACACACTTTGATGCTTCCTCATTCTCCCACATGTCCTACACCCACTTGCTGCTCCTGGGTGCTGAAGCAATCAACACAGAAGCAGCCTTCCCTTCAGTGGCCACAGTAATTATCAGCATTTTCACTAAATTGAACAAACTTCACAGTGTGGAACAGACTCAGAGCTGAGCTCTCCACTGGGACATAGGAAGTGCAAAGAGATGCTGCATCTCTGCAGAGATTGCCCCATGGGGCTTTCCAGCAACTCTGCTGGGGTTTCAGCTTCACACCTGGAGGGGGACTGGAATGGGCAGCTGTGTTCTCTGCCCTGTCCAGTTCTTGCATTGGCTGCCCACACATTGCTCTCTTAGCCAAACATGACATTCTTGAAGCAAGTCCTTCAGAGGTTCCAGACATTTCTTGTTGTAAAATATGGTCTTGTTTACTGCTACCAATAACAACATGCTCATGGCATTTAGATTTAAAAAACCCGTAATTTCCTTAGAAATACTCATGCACTGCCAGCGCAGATGGGAGAGCTCTGGTACCTCAATGCACACCAGGGCTGGGAGGCCATGGAGAATTAAAACTTATTGTCTGAGTCAGTAAGATACAGCTGGAGTAGTTTTGGTTTTTATTCTCTTTGATTGGCTTGTTAGTGATGGCGGGAGGAAACAAGAGGAACATGATATTATCCCTGCAAGCACTGGAGACTCTGGGATGCTTTCTCATTAGCCAGCCTAAGAGTTAGGGGTTTAAATAGGAAAATATTTGGCACATATAGTCTCCAGTGTTGCTGGAGGGGCGATCAGAGAAATCCTTATGTAGAAAGACCGGAGAAATTCTGCCCGCTGAAAATGGCCTTTCGTTTTTCCTGGCTGGGTGGGAAATAGCAGAACACTGCCACCTGATGGAAATACTGGTTTTATGGAAGAAATTAGAAAGTACATCTAGAAAACTTGAGAACTCTTTTTCACAGAAAATATTTTCAATTTCAGGCAAGATGAGCAATCAATATTATGATCTGTTGCATATGACTTACATAAAGCCACATTTAGGTGTTTTTAGCATAAATTGAACAGAATATTTTGCATGTTCTAAACTAGGGAGAATTCATTATAGAAGGAAAATGGTCTTGGTCCATTGCTGTTCTTCCCACAGGAAAAGAAGGATTTAAGTTTTCAAATACTGATGTGCTGAAGTGCAAATATGAGAGGATTGCAGGGTGTGCAATCTATCATTCTAAAAGAAAATAAAATCTATTTTCTAGAAGAAAATATATGTTCTGGAAAAATATAGTGTTAAATTAAATAATGTAACTTATATTTTCAATATTCTAGTTAATTTTTTTCCTGAATAAATAAATCGAGAGCAATTATTTCAAGTAACTTGAAAGTCTTTCCAAAATTAAATATCTTAAATCTCATATTTTTGAATATTTAAAAAATTGAATTTAGATGCATTGCACGGTCACAGAATCACAGAATGTGTCAGGCTGGAAGGGATCACAGTGGGACATCTGGCCCAATCTCCCTGCTCAAGCAGAGTCATCCTAGAGGACATTGTACAGGATTGCATCCAAAACCTCTCTGGGCAATCTGTTCCAGTGCATGGTCACCTGGACAGTAAAGAAGTTCTTCCTCATGTTCAGGTGCAACTTCCTGTGCATCAGTTTCTGCCCATTGTCTCTTGTCCTGTTGGTTGGCACCACTGAGAAGAGCCTGGTCCATCCTCTTGGCAGCCCCCTGTAGATACTTATATACATTGATGAGGTCCTCTCTCAGTCATCTCTTCTCAAGAAGAATTTTCTCCTCGAGAATATCCTATTTCATTTTTTTTCCTGATTAAATAAATTGAAAGCAATTATTCCAAGTCACCTGAAAGTCTTTCCAAAATTAAATATATTTGATTATATATTTTTGAATGTTTCAAAAATGGAATTTGTGTGCATTTCACTGTCAGATTACATTCTGACAAATATAATTTCCCTTTCTCTGCCTGTGCTGAGGTGTTGTTCCAATGCAGTCAGTGTGGGTGTGGGAGCTGCTTTGCACACCTCAATGTTCATTTTGGTGCCAGGTGAGGCTGTGAGCTCCCAAGTACCAGCACAGGTTGGGGGCCGAACTACTAGAGAGCAGCTCTGCTGAGAAGGACCTTGACGGGCTGACAAATTGACTATGAGCCAGCAGTGTGCCCTTGAATCCAGGAGGGCCAATAGCATCCTGGAATACATCAGAAATAGCAGCCAGCGGGTCGAGGGAAGTGATTCTCCCCCTCTACTTGGCCCTAGTGAGGCCACAGCTGGAGTAGTGTGTCCAGTTCTGGGCTCCTCAATACAAGAAAGACAAGGAGCTACTGGAGTGGGTCCAGTGGAGGGTCACAAAGATGATCAGGGTACTGGAGCATCTCTTTTACAAAGAGAGACTCAGGAAACTGGGCCTGTTTAGTCTAGAGAAGAGAAGACTGAGAGGGGATTTCATTAAAACATATAAATGGCAGGTTGAATGTGAACCAGCCTTATGCCCTGGCAGCCAAGATAGCCAGCTGTGTCCTAGGGTGTATCAGTCAAAGCATCACCAGTCGGTCAAAGGAGGTGATTATCCCACTCTACTCTGAGCTGGTGTGGCCTCACCTGGTCACCACTATATAAAAAAGACATTAAGCTATTAAAGACTCCAAAGAAGGGCCACAAGGATGGTGAAGGGTCTGAAGGGGAAGCCATATGAGGAATGGTTGAGGAGAGACCTTGTTGCAGTCTTCAACATCCTCACAAGGGGAAGCACAGGGGCAGGTGCCAATCTCTCATGACCAGAGACAGAACTCAAGGACACGGCATGAAGCTGAATGAGGGGACGTTTAGGTTGGATATTAGAAAGAGATTTTTCACCCAGAGGGTGGTTGGGCACTGGAACAGGTTCCCCAAGGAAATGGTCACAGCACCAAGGCTGACAGAGTTCAAGAATCATTTGGACAAAGCTCTCAGGCACACGGAGTGACTCTTGGAGTGTCCTGTGAGGGACAGGAGTTCTACTCAAGGATCCTAATGGGTCCTTTCCAACTCAGCATATTCTACGATTCTATAAGTATCTCAAAGGTGGGTGCCCAGAGGATGGTGCCAGACTCTTTTCGGTGTTGCCCAGCGACAGGACAAGAAGCAATGGCCATAAACCCNGTGAGGGCCGGAGCGACGCCTTGGTTGCGGGCGCGGGCCTTGACTGCGCTCCCCTCCCTGCTCTGCTGTCGCCTTCCCTCGCGGCTCGGCCGAGCGGAGGGGACACGGCGCCCGTGAGCGCCTCACGGTCCCTCAGCAGCCGGGACCGGCGTCCTGCCGCCGTGTGGTTTGTCGGTGCTGGTGCCTGGCCCGCGGGAGGCCGCGGCCGTGGTGACTGCGGAAAGCGCCGCTGTCAGCGGGGCCGTCCCGGCCCTTGGGCCTCGCAGATGCTTCCAGGGACACCCTCTGCTCAGTTACGCTGTGGTCGGCCCTTGAGATGCTTGTAGCGGCTGTTCTGTGCTGTCCCATTACCTTGTTGTAAAGGATAAAAAACCTTGCCCTCCCGATTTTCCTCTGGGATGTTGCCTGTTCATAGGAAGTGGGTGAAGGGGTGGTTATGGAACAACAAGGCTCTTCATAAAACTCCTGTGGATGTGTAATTATGTCATGAAGTGGTTAGAGAGCCCTGTATGAAAGGTTGAAAGTGCGTGTGGTTAGAGGCAGCCTTAGGCAAGGCTGACCTGAGAGCAGGTGTGATGACAGGCTGAGGTGGCAGAGCAACTTGTGCCTCTGTTCCTGTCGCTGCCCACTGTGTCTGCTTCAGTCCTGCTGTTCCTGCCTCGGGTAACTGGGGACAGTAACGGTGTGTGGCTGAGTGCTCATTTTTTCTCAAGGATAGACATCATATTTTATAAAAACTAAGTTTGTTTCCCTTTGTAGAGGAGCCGTTTTGATCGAGTTCATCATGGTCTCCAGGGAATTTGTGCAGTGTCACAAAGGTCCTATGCTGATCAAGGTAATTAATTGTGAAGATTTTTTTTGGACAAAACCAACCCAAAACACCACAGAAAACAAAACAGTACTTCAGACTCAGAAATCAGTCTTCCAGGTGACTTTGGAATCCATGTCAGCACGGAGATTTAGATTGAAAATAGTGGTTTACTTGCATTACTTAATTTCAAGCTGTACCTGTAAACAGAAGTCGAGCTTTACTATCACTGGTTTTATGTTATATAATGAATATTCCAAAGGAGATTCTGGTTACAAGATGCAAACTAGGTACAAATTTCATAGCTTCTGCTTTATCAGCAATATAGGTTGCATAGATATCTATTACAGCCATATATTATTCCCTTTATAAACTCTTGATTTTGTTTTCAGTAGTGATTTGTCTTTTGCACTAAACATCAATAGAAGTTATGTTGGAAAAATGTAATAAACTACAGAGAAATCTTGGGTTAAGTTCTTAAAGGATTTGTAGCAAGAGGGATCGGGAATTCAGTTTCTTCATGTCATTTTACATTATTTTCCTCGTGAAATTTGTCTGGTTGTTTTTACTGTAGAATGAATACCTCCACACAATCTTTCCCTTTGTCCAGAAAATTACTTTCAGATACGGGTTGTAACTTCCTTATCTAAACTTAGTTTATTCACTTGTGTAATTTTTAATAGCTGTTTTGCTTTTTAAAAAAAAAACACCAAAAGTTTTCAAATGTGAACTATCTCAGAAATTAAACCCCAGTATTCCCACAGTAAAACTTTAATTGCTGAAGCAAAACTAACTCGAGTGTTCTCTGTTTCAGTCGATGCCGATGTCACAGTTATTGGCTCTGGCCCTGGAGGATATGTTGCTGCTATCAAAGCAGCTCAGCTCGGGTTTAAGGTAAGATGAGACCTCAGACAGAAGAGTCATGCAGGTGAACTTGAGAGGTGTTGGGGTGATATGAAATTCTTCTGTCACATCTTGGGCCGCTGGGTGCTGTTGAAATCTTTCATTAACCTTTTGTTACCTTGCTTACCCAGACTGTATGGAATGTGAAATGGAGATGTGATGGTATTAGTGTTTGTAGCCCTGCTATGGACAGAGCTGCTCAGGACAGCTTGCTTTTGGTTGGAAGTGGTCGTTGAGGTGGGCTTATACTCATGTGAAAGAGAAGCTGGGAAAGCAATGCTAGGAAGGAATTTTTCAACCAAGTAAAAAAAAAAAAGACAATGACTGACAAAAAGGCCACTGGAAAACTCCTGAAGGACAGACTGAGGGAACTGGAAAGACAAAAAAGCCTTCTAATGAATAACTGTACCAAAATGTTTGAGATTCTTTTAAGTTTTACATCAGCCTGTGACCTAATGCAGATAATTGAGTTGTCTTTATCCATGTTTGTGAATTTTTTTTTGTCATAATAAATACTCTTGCTTTTAGATGTATGTTGTTACTGAGCCAGTAGTACCTGAGAAGAAAAGTGCTCAGTGCTGCAGGTTTTAATTAAGATTGAGGCCCTCTGCTCCATAAATTCATGTGTGATTATTGTAAAGGTCTTTTTGTGGCTGGCTATATGCCAGCTTTTATTGGACCAATGCTGTTCTCAAGTCCTTCATATCTGTGACTAACAATTGGATACTATACTCAAAGGGGTTAGAAAATGCCCTAGATTCTGTTTTTCGTCATAGTAAAAAATATTTGTGTTCCACTGCTTTACAGCCAGTCAGAAAGGGCAAAATCTTTGGACAGACTAGTGTGCGTCACCTGTAACACTGAATAAACATACAGAATATTTTTAGTGTCCTTGAGGAATGTGGGAAGATATTTTTATGAGACTGGCAGAAAGATGCACTCTGTAGTTACACCATTCAAGGAAGAACCCGAGTCTGCTCTACTGATTTGCTGAACTTTAACTTTCAATTTTAGTGCTACATCTGCTAGCACAAGCATTAAGTCCTTGTATCACCACCACAGCATCCCGTGTTATTGCCAACAGTGTTCCCTGGGCATTGGCTTTCCAGCAGCTTTGCTTGGCCTTGTTGGTGAAGTTGACGTAAAGTGGATGAGGCAGAACATCCTTATTGGGTAAAGGTGGGAGCAGTCTGGTGCTGTTTGAGCCACAGTGCAGCTTTTAAAGCCCTTGGATCGTGTTTCGTGCATTCACAGGCTTAAAACAAGAGGAAGGGTAGGTAGGGGATCAGCATGTCACAGTGTGTTTCTGTGATTTGATTTGGTGAATTCTTCTCTTCGTGTTACTGTCCTCCCTACCTTAGCACAAAAGCAGCAGTTTCAAGAAATTATGGAAGGCTTTCACCTGGGTAGTTGCTTCTCAGCAGACTGGAGCCCTTAGAGTATAAACCAAGGAACAATTATTTGGAATATGCATGCACCTTGCAAAGAGGGAGATGCTAATTCTTATGCTTCTATAAAAACATTTTGCGATCCTCTCTCCCCCTGACAAGTGATCTGTTTTTATGGAAAGTTTTGGCAGTTGTTTTTATCCTTTGCACACTTTGGTGTTGGCAAGTTGATGAGAAGGACCTGAAATATTTTGCCATCACTGTTGGTATTGACCTTATTGTTGTTTGGTTTTGCTTTACTTGTTTTTTCTTCTCTTTCTTTATAGGTATTAGCATAACTATATAGCAGTGGATCTTACAGAATAGTGTGTTCGGAGAGGGAATGTTGCTTTGGGGTTCTGTTCTGGTTTTTGTAAAGCAGTGATTACTTCATGGGGTTTTAACACTTACCTGTTGTTTTTATCGATCTTTTGCATGATTTACATTTTTTGCTTTTTGCAGGTCTGTTCTGTAGTTGTAAGGGGAACATTTTTCACTGAACTGAGTATTGTACTTGAGGCAACTTTGCATATTTTGAAGTAGCACAGCACTTAAACTTGTACGAAAGTATGGATGGTGCAGTGGGAATGTGGCTGTCTTGTAGTAGAGAATTTTGTTACAAAGAGCTATTTTGTGGGTTTTAAGTTAGGAAAAAAATGAGGCAGGGGAAATCTGAGCTGCAAAATAGGAATGAAATTCATGAGACACTTGTAGAGGTAGAATTCCTAATTAATTGCCTGGTCCCTGTCATTAATTCTAAATTTTGAGATATCCTATAAGGAAATGGTAGCATAGTATTGCTAAAAATTTTTTCCCCTGTTCTTTTTTCTCAGACTGTCTGTGTAGAAAAAAATGCAACATTAGGTGGAACCTGTTTGAATGTTGGATGTATTCCATCTAAGGTAAGTGTAAATAGTTTGTCTTAACTGCATTAAAACCACCAGACATTATATGCATCAGTTGGAAGAAGATTAAGGAGTTTCTCAAGGTGGACATACATTATTTAAAAATCACAGTTGTAAAGCAAATGAGCTGAGGATACAAATAAATATGAGTAATGCAAAGGGTTAAGATTTTATTTTCTATTTCTGTTACTCAGTAGAAATGTTTGGTTTGCAAATTCTGCTTTGTGGTCCTTCAAAGATGAGAGGAAGAGCATGAAAATCACAGATTACACACATACCTCCTCACTCTGAGCAGTTGAGTCTCTGTTGTGACCAGTGATGAGTATGGTTTCTGAGAGTTCTCTTCTTGTCTGCCTGAACTGTTCTGGATGGTTGTACCTCTTGTCCCATGTGAAGTTCTTGATCTCCTCGTACCAGTGTCTTCAAAACAAACTGTAGTTTTGTCTAAGATGATGTTCTTACCTCAAAGGAATGCTGGACTGTGTCACTAGATGAAGAGAAAGTAGATTAGAGGGAGAGGCAAGCCCCTGAAAAGTCACGAACTCTGGTTTTGGTTGGCTGCACCAAGCTTGGAAGAGACCTGTCTTTCTCCATTGACTGTAGCAAGAGCCTAGTTGATTAGCTCTTGAAATACTCAGCTCATCAGTATTGTCACCAGCCCCAAAGGTGGCCTGGAGGGTGAGGCTGGTGGTGCTTGTGTGGAGCAGTGCAGGTGGGGAGAGAAAGGGTGAGTCTGAGACGTGCACTCTGAAAGGAAGGAGCAGCAGGAAGAAAGGAGAAGTCCCTCCTAACTGCATTACTACAGTTACTCCTAACTGTATTACTATTTCTAATCTGTTTGCTCAAGAGGTTCGATTAGCACGTGAAGAGATAATGCAGTAGAAATACCAAGGCTTTTTAAATTTTGTATTTTTCTAAATGTTTTATTAATTCTGATGAAGTTCAGAATATCTTAATATACTGAGACACCACTCAAAAATGTCAATCCACACAGCGTTACCTTGAAAGTTTGGAACTCTGCCAGGATCTCTTTAACTTCTTGAGTCCCTTTTTACTTTTAGTTCATTAAAGTTCTTACAAAGATCCTACTGGACCCATGGTTAAATGAGTGCTATCCAGAATTTGCTTGAATGGCAGTAAACTTCTTAAGAAGTGGATATGTAGGCTGTGTACATGGAGGCAAAACCAGATTATTCAAATATTCCTTTCTGGCAAGCCACCCAAAATAATCTGTGGGGCATGGATTTTTTTTGCTTTCTAATTGCTGAAGTCTTAAGCAGTGACTGTGTCTTTAAGTAATGTGGATGTTAGAGACTGGGGTTGTGACAGTTATGTGAAATGGAGAAACTGATTTTGAAGACAGTTGATGAGACTTATTCATAAAAATGGAATAATACTATTTTGACAGTTTTATTCAGGCATATGTATATAGGGCAAGTATCTCAATGTCCTTTGACTCTTCTGCTGTTCCTGCTTTAGATTTCAGTCTGTGCAGACTCGCACTGTTGTCCTTGTGAAGATACTGATAATTTCATCTCGGGGGTGGCTGTAGTGAAAGAATGAATTTTCTTAGTAAGATGCTTCCCTAACTATATTGTTATTTTTAACCAAAATACAATTATTGAGGTTCTGCATTTTGAGTTGCTGATTTATAGTCATCCTTGTAAAAATAAAAACTCTGCTAATTTTATCTATGAGTTCTGAAAATCCATGTACCTGAGCTAGCTCCTAGCCATCCAGCTTCAGCTCAAATAGCTATGCAGTTGTAGTAACTTTAGCACAACAAGTGAAATTTGAACTGACATATGTCTACACAGGCTAAAATCTTAACAGGCGTTTCAGTGTAAATTTTCCTTATCCACTTTTTCTGTTTCTTCTCCTTGGCAGTCAGAATCATATTTTTCTCTACTTTTGTTGGTTTTTTTTTTTAATCCCTGTGGAGTAATTATCAATTTCTCTAGTTGAAATGTGAAAAAAGGGTAGGTGTGGATTTAACCATTTTCTATTCCTGTGTTAAATATATAACTTTATAAAACAGTTCAGTAAAACCTACTCTACAATTTCTGTGTTTGAAGTACAGCTTTTTAACTGTGTATATGTCAGACTCTTAAAAGTGAGAATGTTTTGCAAACAATATCAGAATTTTTTTTTCTGATAATAAATAACTCATTCTTGTGAATGTATGTCCCAATTTGCATTTTTGTGTGTCTGTTTTAGGCCTTGCTGAACAACTCACATCTGTATCACTTGGCCCATGGAAAAGATTTTGCTAATAGAGGAATTGAAAGTGAGTGTGAAGAACAATTATCAGTACCTGTTAATATAAATGGTTTCCATCAAGAAGAAAATTTAATCTTTTAAATCTGACTACTCTGGTTTTCTGACCAGAAAACTTTTTAGACTTAAAAATAATATCCTTTATCTGTCATTTGGAGGCTCAGGGACATATGTGCTCCTTGAACCTTGAATCATGGATGCGTAAGTTATATTTGAAAAGTGTATTACTGGTTTTTAATATAGCAGTTGTTAAATGTAATCCTTAGCATTTATAAGGACCATCCAATGAATCTTACTGTATCAGAGCTGCTAATTGTGTTGAGTTTAGCTCCTTCAAAATTAGAACACTGCAATGCTTGATGTAAGTTTTGTTGTGGTTTTTTTTTTAACTTTAGTTACAGGAATCCGGTTGAATCTAGAGAAAATGATGGAACAGAAGAGTAGTGCAGTGAAGGCCTTAACAGGTGGAATCGCTCATTTATTTAAACAAAACAAGGTTAGTTTGGAGTGTATACTGAGGTACCACCATTTTTCTGATCTGAATTTCTTGCTTTTTATATTTTCATATTGCCACATAAATTTGAGTGACTGACTCAACGAGGGCAGAATTTGAATGCTTCTCTTGTAGAAAACTTCTAAATGACCAGTTCCTTCATTCTTGATCTGCTTAAAAGAATAATATGCAATTACTTTGTGACTTGTACCAGATAGTGATGCAAAGATATGTGTTAGCAGCATCTCTAAGCATAAGTGAGATTTGAGTGAAACGTAACCTAAACCTAACTTATGCAAGGAATTTGAATGTGACTTTACTGTGTTCTGATTACTAAAGGTTGTACATGTATCTGGGTTTGGAAAAATAACTGGCAAAAACCAAGTCACTGCAACTAAAGAAGATGGCAGCACACAGGTTATCAATACAAAGAACATACTTATAGCCACAGGCTCAGAAGTTGCTCCCTTCCCTGGAATTACTGTACGTATTTGAAATATTGATTGTACTTTTTTCCCAGTGTCTTATAGCCACATAATTGATTGTGTACAATTTGCATCTGATTGCACCTCACCTTCTGTGTGTTTTCTACATAATGTATAAAAGATTGTAAATGTCCCTTTGTGCATTTCTTTGTCATTAGATTGATGAAGATAATATTGTGTCATCCACTGGGGCACTGTCACTGAAAAAAGTTCCTGAGAAGATGGTTGTCATTGGTGCAGGAGTCATTGGTGTGGAACTGGTGAGAGGATATTTAATCCACTAGGTCTTTAAATTGTAAAGAAACAGGGTGTTATTTTTTTCTTGTATTTGATGGTGTTGCTGTGATTTAACAGTTGAGTGAGTTGTAGTGAATCATAGCTCCCTTTTTTACCAGAAAAGCTGGGATAAGTGTTTGTGAGATCAGTACTTCTGCAGGTGGTTTAGATAAACAGGGAAATGAGAGAGGAACATGCAGGGCCTCAACATTTCTTTTTTTTTTTTTTTGAGGGGGAGGTGTCAGTATATGGGGGGATGGTGTTTAACTTTTGCTGAGGTTTGTACCTGCTCTGTGTATAGATGAGGCAGCTTTCTATTTTAAGGGCAGTTCACTTTAAGTCAGGATAAATTCCTGGTTTTAGAAGTTAATCCCAAGAAAATTTTGTACATATTCTATCAAACAACCAAAGGAGAGAAGACTTTGTAGTTCATCTTGGTCTGAGTCCTTTTGCCTCCTAGTTCATACATGAGGCAAATGCCTCATGCCATACATGGTTCAAGTAGAATTTACATTTGCTGGTCTTGCAACTGCTTGAAAATGTGCACATCTGCATAGTGGTTGCTTAGCCTGCTGAACATTAAGCAGGGAGTGAGTGAGCAAAGTGAAATTCTGTGTTGGATGGATGTGGGAAACTCCAGGTAAATAGGGTGTATATGGGTTTTGTTGGTGAGGCTGATGATTGTGGTTATGGTTATAAATACATACAGAAGCAGCAGTGGTTGCATTTTATTGTGTAAATTTCCTTAATGTGGTATTGTTTTAATTAATTTGTACTGGTGTTACACCACAAGCAATTTCCTTTGGGTTTTGCTTTCAGATTCTTTGGTTTTGAATTTCTTCTGTACCTACAATGTAAAATATACATGAGTTATGCTTAGTTATTTTGTTAGCTGTTTCTTTAAAAGCCTAATTTGCTGAATTCAATCACTGAAGTTTTGGGCATGCAAATGAGCAGAGATGAATTTTTTTTTTGGTGGAAAGGCTGGGGAAAGTTGTACTTTTCATTTTACACTAATGTTTGTAGAAACTGATCACTATGCTGTTATGTGTTGCCCTGCTTTTAGAAAGTTTACAGTCTGTGATAAGTACCAGAGTAAAAGTATCTGAAGTTCACTTTTTTAAAAGGTCTTTTTACCTGTATTGTTGTGACTACAGGGGTCAGTTTGGCAGCGCCTTGGTGCAGATGTGACAGCTGTTGAGTTCATGGGCCATGTTGGTGGAATGGGAATTGACATGGAGATCTCTAAAAACTTCCAGCGTATTCTTCAAAAGCAGGGATTTAAGTTTAAACTGAACACCAAAGTTACTGGTGCTACCAAGAGACCAGATGGGAAAATCGATGTAGCGTAAGTGTTTAAAATAAAACTAAGGGAATGGCATGTGTATTCTTCCTCACAATACATCAGATGTGTTTAAAAATACAGTCTGATATTATCCTTTAAACAGGAAAAAAATGGATTTAGAGTGTAACTTAAGTCTTCTGTAAAATTTAATTTTTATCCTCTGTTGTAACTTACAGAACTCTTAATTTTGGATTTATTGAGTCCTAGGTTGCTTATACAAGAGAGGGTCCATTGACGTGTGTTGAAGGCATGAAGGGATAAATCTAGTGTTGTTATAATGAGATCAGTAATAAAACCAGAACCTAAATAATTCTTTCACTGAAGATATTTGCTTCTGGTGTAATTAGCATAAATATCATGATTGTTCATACAGTCATTTTCAAGCCATTCATTTTTTAATTTGCTGTACAGGTTGGTCCTGTCAGGTCATGCTACTTGCTAATGGAAATAAACCCTCAATTTCTCTCTCTAACAGTTGTTAAGAAACAGTAAGAGGTGTTGTCCCTTCTTCCCTGTTCTAATCCCAAATTGTTGCAAGGAAGAAGCATGGGGCAGGCTGAATGCAAGTGCTTTGGGTGCCAATGCAGCACCATCTGGGTCATGGCAGTTACTAGTGAGAGAGAGACAATGCTGCAAGCTTAGTGTTTTTCTCCTTATTTTTCTATAGTGTTGAAGCTGCTGCTGGTGGCAAGGCAGAAGTAATAACTTGTGATGTGCTCCTAGTTTGCATCGGTAGACGTCCTTTTACAAAAAATCTAGGTCTTGAGGATATTGGAATTGAACTTGACAAGAGGGGGAGAATCCCAGTCAATAACAGATTCCAAACCAAAATTCCAAAGTAAGTAAGACTAACTTTTTTTTTTTTACTTTTTTTTGAGAGGAACACTTTTATATTTCAAGTTTAACCTACTAAAGCACTTTGTTAATTGCAGAATATCTCTCTATTTTCTGAAAGAAAAACTTAAGATATCCAGTTTTGGAGTTTTGTAATGTAAAAGTCACTGTGTATTTCATGTCAGTAAGTACCTCTTGAAGTGTGTTCCTTCTGTGAAAACTGCTAATATGTAGTATTTTAATCTGTTTTGGTTAGTTTCCAGTAACGTTTCAAACAGACCGTTACATACAGTAGCCCTGGTGTGCCAGGATGTTTTTAAACAGTGTCTTATTCTGTTTCATTGGTCTGATAGCATCTATGCTATTGGTGATGTAGTTGCTGGACCTATGCTGGCCCACAAAGCTGAGGATGAAGGCATTCTTTGTGTAGAAGGCATGGCTGGAGGAGCAGTTCACATTGACTATAACTGTGTTCCCTCTGTGATATATACTCACCCTGAAGTGGCCTGGGTTGGCAAATCAGAAGAACAGCTGAAAGAAGAGGTACCTTTTGTTTTCTTTTCAGACAAAAACTGTTTTTCCACCTTGTGTGTGGTTTCATTCTAGTAGTTATGTACACTATCCAGAATTTCTGCATCTGAATTTGTTGCTTAGGGTGTGTGATTCCCTTCTGCATGCCATTCTCCCAAGAATCACAGTTCTCTTTAATGACTTCCATTCTTTGACATTAATATTGTTCATTTGCAAATCAATTTTTTTAATACCCCCTTATGCCACTCTTGGTGGTTGTTTTTATACATTGCTCTGTGTATCTCCTGTGTTTTATTTTTGTGTTGCTTTTGTTCATGTATTTGGCAAATATTCTGTCCGGTTACATTGTTCTTGTTGGTCATTAGTAACACATCTATTTTGTAGGGTATAGAATACAAAATTGGGAAGTTTCCATTTGCTGCAAACAGTAGAGCAAAGACAAATGCTGACACAGATGGCATGGTGAAGATACTTAGTCAAAAATCAACCGACAGGATGTTGGGTGCTCACATTTTAGGCTCAGTAAGTATTGTAAATAGTGCTGTCGTGGGCTAATAAGGGTCTTTTCATGTAGTGTTGCACAGTTGCAGAATAGTTGTTGAGTTAGGAGAAGGGGTGCTTGTTTCTCTGACTGCTTTCATGTAGTGAGCTTTTTTGGGTGGTTTTTTTGGTGGTGGTAGGTTAGTGTTTGGGGGTTTTGTTGTTTGTTTTAATGAATACTGCCAAATACTTGAGAGAACAGCAGAAGTTATTGACTCAAGTTTTGGAAGTTGAGGGAACTGAAAAGACTTGCTTTCTCGTTGGTGTTTTCTTTTTTCCTTTCTCTGACTCCAGACATCAGCCAAGCTGGTCACTTTATGCTGCAGTCACCAAAGCTGGAGTCGGTAGCTTAGGGAATTTTGAGGAAAAACCTTTGGGATTTTCCTTGTTTGGGAAAAGTATCTTTTTTTTTTTTTCCCCAAAAATTATACCCTAATCTTTCTCCGTTTCATTTCTTAGCTCTAAATATTTTTAGCTCTAAATATTTTTTTCAAAAGATGTATGCAGAAACACTTCCAGAGATCTTTGTTTACAGCTTTAAGAAAAACACTAAAATTGCTCTCAGTAAGACATTTTGCTAGTTATTTCTCTTGCAGTTCCAGTAATTTAGAAATCAACATATCTTAAAGGAAGCACAACTTATTCTGTCTCACACCAATGAATATGATTTTCTTCACTGGGAAGGGGCTGGGGGAAGAACTCATGGTTGTGGATCTAAGTGCTAAAAATGTAACAGGCGACTCGACTGTATTTGACTCCTCAAATAAATGTTAGCTGACTAAATATACATAAATAAAACAAATAAACATGAGGGTGCAGATGTAGTAACATGCTTTTGCTTACCTAGTTGCCTGTTTAGGTTTCCAGGGGGGCAGTGAAGTTTTGGGTAGGTTTCAGCAGTGATGATGTACACTGTAGCTTTGAGAATGGTAATTTTTCCACTACAGATAGTACACACAGCTTTTGGACATCTCTCAGCAATGGCAGAACAAATCTCTCATTAAGAATTATGTTTAGATATACAGTAGGTTTGAGAACAGTCACCAAAAAAGATTAAGTACTTAGGATTTATATTAGAGCATAGCTGAAGTGCTAGTTGAAAACCAACTTTCCTTTTTTAGCAAAAGATGCCTGTTTAAAGCTGTTATTGATTTAGGAGAACCTGGGCACCTGCATAAGGATTTGTGCTAATTGCAAGTACCATTAAATTACAGGGTGCTGGTGAAATGGTCAATGAAGCTGCCCTTGCTATGGAATATGGAGCATCCTGTGAAGATGTAGCCAGAGTTTGCCATGCCCATCCAGTAAGTCTCTTCTAAAGCGACTCTTGAACCTCTGTTACAGACATGCTGTTATTACATGTAACTGGATGACTTGTAACTTTTTGTGTTTGCTCTCTACAGACAGTGTCAGAAGCCTTCAGGGAAGCAAACCTAGCAGCATCCTTTGGCAAAGCTATCAACTTCTAAAATGAAAGAGCAGATCTTTGTACGTGTATAATACATCTCTGAAAATGGACTGTGGGCCCTTATGGAAGGCTGAGTCTGAGGATTTTAGGACTGAACCTCTTCATCTTAAACATCAGATATTTAAACAAGTAGAGTTTGGAACAAGTGGAATTATCCAGTCTATGTAAATTAAATACTTTAAATTACATGTTTATTTACATGATGAATGTTGCAGAAAAGCAGCCTGGCAGAACTCTTTTTCAAAACCAAACATTTTGCTGCTGCATGGGATTATCAGGTGTGCTGGATAGCTGTCCAGCATACCTTGTGTTTTCTTATTTAAAGTAGTGATACAGTAAACCTGTTGAATGCTGGCACTTGTAATGCCACTGGCACTTGTAATGCCACTGTCACTTCCGCACAAAAATGTGTTTCCTTCTGAAAGGATTAACTTTCATATTTAACCTACTTCTTACATATGAGTACCAAAACTTGTTTTGACCTAGTAGTGTTAGGATGTTGGGAGAAAAGGAGCTCATACAGATCAATTAAAATGATACTGACTTTTTAAAGAGAAAATTACTTTGTGTGTGATTCTCCAGATGTCATGTTTTCATATTGAAAACTCAAGGGAAAAGATTGAGTGCTGATTAAGAAATGAAAGATTGAAGACAAATTCATCGTACTGCAACCTAATCTTTTTTGTTTTTAACACTTCCACTGTCCAACTCTTAAACTTGAAATGCTCAACCTCAGAGTGAAGCAGTGCTTGCTGTTAAGTGCTATGACATGAGGGTTATTCTGCACCTTCCACACATAAGGGCTGCAGTGTCAGCTCTCCACTCAATTAAGACATACTTTCTTCTCTTCTGTTTTCTATTTTGTTCTTTCTGTCTCTTCTGTAGCAAGAGAGATGAATAAATACTTGACACGGCTAGAGGGTCTTCTTGGGTTTTGTTTGCTGATTCTATCCTTTTCGTGTCTAGGTTGTCAAATGTGAACAAACTCACAAACAAATGGCATCTTTGGAAGATCCTTAATGTGTATATGGAACATGCCCAATTCCAGTAGCTCATTTTATTTTCTAGGGTGCCACTTGTTTTTTGTTAGGCTCTTCTACCTTGAAGAAAACCTTAATATCTGCTGGTATTGTGCATGTCTTTTTTCCTTATCCCAATGGGAATGAGAAGTGTGCATTCAGAAAATGGTGCAACAGCTACTTGTTTTTTACCGTTTTATCAAGATACCAGTTAATCAACAAAACACTAGTGTTACTTCATTGTGGCTTATTTTTTTAGCTCCTACTTTAAATGTAGATGGGGTTAAACCATGACAACTCACTAAGCTTATCATCATGTGATTCATGGATATGCTACTGGGTTAGTGAATTAATGTGGATCTGCTTTCAGGTGTCAATAGGAAGCTGCTGAAGAGAAAGCAAAGGTGAGACCAACAGTGAGGGCAGAAAAGCTTGATTCTTCCAATAGATCTTGGCATTTCAGAATCACTTCTACCTGCTACAGGTGAAGGTTAATTGTGTGTTTTGCAGGTTCTTCCAGGAAGCTCTGCTCTTTCAGAAACAGCTTTGTGTCCACTCCCTTCACCTCCCTGAGTACTTAGAGCAGTCTTACTGCAGTTCATCCCTGAGGTTCACCAATTAGAAATTCTTGTACCTCATTTTGTTGAAGTTTGGAAAGTCAGGGAAACTTAATCAAGAGCACTAAGACTATGCTGAAGACTATAGTTTTCCAGACACTTAAAAATTAAATTCAAGGCTTTAAAAGTGTTAGTTGCTCTCTCAATGCCACTCATTAAGTGAACAAAGAGTGTGTGTAAAAGTAAGATGAGCTGCTGAGCCACCTGTCTGTTGCAGAATTGGCAAACTTTGCTGCTGTGTGTACTGGCAGTGAATCTGGTGTGGTAATTAATTCCTGTGATGGATGTTTTGTTGTAGCATTTGTAACCTGTGGAGCTTAGGGGTAAATTATTTATTTAAATATAATCCTCTTCATTTTGCTTAGGAAGTGATGTATCTTTCCACAGTTGTCCTGGCTTTCAGTGATGTTAGGTAATGTGCCAGTTGGAGTATATACAAAGATATAATCCTGATGTCACAGTTAGCAGTCAGGATGTGCAAACACCTCTTGTGCTTTCTGATGCTGCTTTGTGTAGCTGAATGTTGTAAACCAGTTTGTGCAGTATTGTATGGCTGTCTGAAGCTGCACTGTTGTACAGGTAACTTTGAGCTTAAGTATGGTGACCTGGATGCTACTCTTGCACTAAAAAGTCTTGCTTGTAAAGAGTACAGGCTGTTCTTGGAGAGCTGTCTGCTTACAGCGCCTTTATCACAAATTTGGTGCATTCACCCCTTCAGTACTGACCTCTTCAGTTTCCACTTCACATATGAAGTGTTTCATAATCAGTGACAGGAAACTAGTGTTATGGCTAAATGGCTATTGTGCAGAGGGTAAATAATCCTTTTTGAGTAGTGTGGTGTAACTAGCTAACCACATATAGATGGTATTTCTTCATACACTGGAAATTCAGTCTAAGTCATCATCTGAGATGCCAGAGTAATAGGAGCCCTTATGTAGAATTGCATAGTTTATTTTATGAAATCTCTAACCAGTTGAAAAACAAGACTTGCTAAAGGATTAATTGATGTACCATTGCAGCTATTGAAAAGAGGAAGGAACTTAATGAGTCATACTAGTTACATACAGTGATACAAAAGTACTGTTTATTTTCAACATCAAAAAGTTACTTGTCTTTGGTTCTGTGACTTTAAAGTCAATATAAAACCTGCTCACCTTATCAGGTCTTAGTGTAATGTAAAAAAAACTAGTATAATACTTGTAAAACCCATCCTGAACACAAGCACTTCCTGCTCCCATTTACAAGCAAGTGCTATAAACAGCAACTTTCTGGCTGATTGTCTGTAAGAGGGAGCGAACGGTCTCTTCCAGCTCCACCAACTGCTTGGCTTTGTCTTCCAGAACTCTTTGATTGTTTTCGTATGTATTTTCCAAATCTGTAAGCAAAGGAAGGGGAAAACCAGCTTAACTGGGGGGTGTTCTAATGCAGTGAAATGTAAATCATTGTAGTCACAGATAAACTACTATTCAAGTTTATTTTTATTGTGGAAGACAGATAATCTGATTAGGAGGAAAAAGAAGAGGATGGAATGGCACCTTTTTGTTTCCTTAACTTCCTTGTTGCTTTACATCCCAATGTTATTTTCCAAAAGTAGAAATCCAAAAGTATACTTTGATTCGTGGTAATTGTCATTTTTTGCTCTATGGTGGCTTTTACAGGACACTGAAGTGTTCTGTCTTCTGATGGTTAAGACTATTCAGCAAGTCACTGTAACTGTGCAGGAATAGCTAAGAGGGGAAGAATGAGTTCCTGGCCTGGCAAAACCAGAAGGAAAACTTAGTCCCCTCCCTGGTAGCTGTGGGCAGATTGCCCCTTCCTGTTTCACTCAACTTTAATTGTCAACAGTAAATACTAATCTGTAAACTGGAACTCGTGTGTCCTGGTTAGCTTTTGTTTTAACAGTTTTCCAGGGTGGTGTGGGGGGAGTACTCTTTGAAAATGGGGGTTTTGCTTGAACAGGTTAGTCCTCATCCTAAGCACAGTAGTTACACTCCTTCCCTGTAGTGGCTCTGGGAGCAGTGATGCCTGCTATACCAAAAGTTTGTCTCACCTGTAAGTTTCAGCTTATTTTATAGAAATCTTTGATCCAAAAGACTATTATGTCCATAAAAATAAAGAAAGCAGATCAAGCCTCAGTAACAATTAAGTTCCTCTTTTTTTCCCCCCCCTTCTGCTGCTGAATACAATAACAGTGTGAAATTGCATCATATGCTAAGGTGCCGACTTACCTCCTCAGACCAGCCTTACCTTTTAGCAGCTGGAGTTTGCTGTTTGCTTGAGCCAACAAGGCTTTAGCTTCATCTTGCAACATGACAGCTTTCCTCCTGGCGTCAGCCGACTCCTCTGTCTTCTTGGCAATGAGTTCTTCCACGGTTCTGTACTTGCCACTCAGCTCAGTGTTGAGGACCTGTTCCGAACCCAAACACAAGATGGAGCTCATGCGAAAGCAAATACAGCAGGAGTTGACATTTCCTCCCTCTATTAATAAGTTTAGCCTTATTAATCTGGATGCAAGGAGAAATTACACTGTAACTCAGTTAACAAAAGCAGAAACAGTTTTGGGGTATTCCCTACTTGCTATTCAAGACTTTAAGTGCTGGGGTGATAACTCATCAGTTGCTCTTTTGTGGCTCTGTGGCTGTTTTATGGTCACTTGGCAGGGATTTATAGGATTCTGTTACACAGGTCTGTAATTAATGGAAGCCATGGTCCCTAGTACAGCTGGAAAGCTACACATAGTAACGAACTGGCACTGCTCCTGCTTGAGTGCTTGCAGTTGGGGAGGAATACCTGTTACCCTTTCAGTAGCAAGAACAGCTGCTTAGTTTGTGCATGTGAAGGTGCTGGAGAAGTCATGAGTTGATTTCTCTGATGTGCTTTGTCTGTGGGGTTAAGATTAAGAAGTTCTATGGCCCAGTTGAATTCAATCATTAAGCAAGTTAACAAACTGCAGCAGTACTGGAAGTATCTTGTGTGTACTTGACAGCATCTGAAATACTACTCAGTGTTTGGGTATTGTTTAATTGCTGGGTAATATAGCATTTCCTGGCAGGAAATGCCTTTCTGGAGACTGGTGGGTAACTACAGACAAGAGATGGGAGCAATGAAACTTCCTTGCCGGATTGGTTGATTGTTTTGTTAATGAGCACTCATTTGCCATCACAAGGGGGTTTAGCAGATGTTGGGAGCAATGCCATATGGTCAAGAAAAAAAATCTTGCATCTCTGATATTTAAAAACTACTTTGGTTTTATATTAGGATCATGATTTTTCTTGTTGCTTGATTCTGTATATGCCAAATTCCAGGCTATTTGTCCTGAACCTTTCATTGTCATTCATCATTGTCATGGAGCTTGTTTAGCCCTGTAAGGTCATCCATCTAAGAGAAGGATACTCAAACCAAACCTATGTCCTAAGGATTTCGCTGTCACCATCCAAGCTTGCTAGGCCTTGACGGATGAACCCTGGGAGTAAAGGGTGGGGCCAGTTCTGTGCACACTGAGCCTCACCTAAAAAAGCCAATGCATAGGCTCAAAGGATAAAAGAGTCTNCTCAGTCTTGGCCATATCAACCACCATCAGTGGTCCACTCTGGCCTCAAATCAGGAGACACGGAGACACATCATCTATAACGCTGCTGCCTCCTTTGAAGACTCACATAGAATTAGCCTTGAGGAGAAAAGACACCACAGAAAGAGCTGTGCCTTGTCAATCCCACCTAAGGAGACTTTTAGCTGTGCCTTTTGTTCCCGGATTTGTCTATCCTGTATTGGACTTTTTAGCCACCAGCGCGTTTGTAGCAAGTGTGGGTAGCTTAGCCATGATGATGATGATCATTGTCATAGAACCATAAATACTCTGTAAAAAGTGGGGAAAAAAAACCCAAACCAGTTCTCCTGTGGCAGATAGTAAAGCTGAGGGACAGAAACATATCTCTGAAAGGCTGACAGTGTGACTGGCTTCCTGCAGCTATTTCAGAACCTGAAAACTTCCCACTACTGCTCTCTCTCTGTGTCTGGTACCAAAGCAAAAAGCAGCTGTCTTTGATAAGTGTGTAGACATTGGGATTTCTTTCACCTCCAGTACCTGACCAGTAAATGTGATGGATCACATGTATTTACTGATGTTCCTTTAGCCAAACCTGAGCTGGGAGTTTTGTTGGCTTTCCCTTAGCATCTTTCCCGAATTTCTCACCTCTTTAACTTCTTCAGCATTTTGTTTTGCAGTAGTAATTTTGTCTTCTATATTGTCCACACTTTCTGAATTTGTAGCAGCCTTTTGCTTAAGGTCTTCAACACTCTTCTCTAGTTCAAACAGACGTAAGGTAGCATTGTTCAGGGTTTCTGCAGATGCTGCATTTTCAGATTCAATCTAACAGAAAGAAGGATGAGTTAGTTACATTCTTAAAAGACACTGGATATAATAATAAACTTTCTGGATTAACCCTGCTCAGCTAATTAGTTGATGGCCATAGATCTGATTTAAAAAACAGTGTTTCAGTTTTGCTAAAAATGGCCAATTGCAGTCAGGGTGAAAAAGCCAACTGCTTGAAAACTGTACATATAGGGCTGCAAAAGCATTAAGGAACATGGATAAAAAGTATTTGATTGCATTTTACACAGAAGAGTTGCCTAATCTGCTGACAAAACTTCAGACATTTGACTCCACTGTGTGATAATGGACTTGTGAAGCTTCTAAACTGGCCAAGCTTCATGGGTACAGGTAGCACTATGGTCTCCTGAGGGCTTTGAGACAAACCTTGAAAATACTTCATCTGACAAGATTACAGCACTTGCCCCTTTGATCCAGCATTTGTTTTAGTCTGGTGCTGCAGTGGTGGATGACACTGAGCACAGCCACACCAATACACAACCAGTGTGGCTTGCCTTGGCAGACCTGCTGTATTAGTGGGCTACAGTGTCCTGCTCATTTAACTTGGATGGTGCAGGATATGGGGTGAGAAAAGCCTTTTGGGTTTTGGTTGGGTTTTGTTTTGTTTGGCCTTCTTGTGTTGTTGTCTGGTTGGGTTTTTTCATGAGCAAATAGCCCCCTATCATCTGTCATATTCAAAAGGTGATGTGAAAGCAGGAATGGTTTAGATTCATTTTAAGTGCAGTCTTTGCTTTGCAGTACCTAAGAGCTTCCCTGGGCAGGCTTACATCAGTTCCCCAGTATCACACTTGGTGCTGTTTCTGTATCTTAAGAAATACTTATAAAGAACTCACTGAGGTCAGCAGGTCTTGAGTTCCTTTAATATCTTCATCAGCTTGTTTGATGGCTTTTTCAGCTGCATTTTGAGCTTTTTCAGCTTCTTCCAGTGCTGCTTTCACCATGTCTGCAGTGACTTTAACATCTGTTGCACCTTTGCTGTGGAGCAAGATTGTTAATGCTAAAAATGCTTTTACATTTTGAAGGAACATTTTTGCCCCTTAGTGAAGGAATGAGACTCTACATCAGGGAAAGTTAAACTGCATTTTCTGATACAATGAAACGAAACAGGGCTCCATACCTTGCTTTTTTAGCTTCTTCCAGTAGCATTTCTGCTCTGGCAATGTCTCCAGCACTCTGCTGCAGAATGACCTCAACATCAGAAAGGCTTTCCACACGCTCACGAATGTCTTCTGTCAGAGCTTGCAGCTGCTGGGGAGTGCTTGGCATCTCCATGTTCAGCACTTCATTAGCCACTGCCTCAATGCTATCCAGGTCAGCGCTGTCTTCTGGTAAATGGACACAAATGACAAAGATGTGAGTAAAAGCTTCCTTCTGTCAAGTCTCAGTACTCCAATTCTTGTCCAGATGCTCCCTAAAGAAGGAAAATAACAGGAAAACTTCCGCCCCCAGACTTAAGGAAAATCAGGGTGTTAAAACTGCTTCCTTATGGTAAAACCTCCCTCTCAGGAGAGGCCCAGCAGGTGTGTAGGCCCTGCTGGCATAGCTCTCTTGGAAGCCATTAGAGATCTTGGTGATTAGCTGCACCACGCTGGGGGGGACCCGAGCCCACAGAAACAAAGCCAACAGCTGCACGTAAATGTATTTGTGCTAACAGTATACTCAGCCCTGTGCAAACAGGGCAGGAATGTGTTTGCCATGCTGCTGCTAGCTGGCAAACAAAGCTCTCATTTAATGTTTATGTGCTTTCTTACAGAGAGAGAAACTCAGTTTCTGACTTGCTTTCCCTTTAATACTACTTTGTCTTTCTAACCAGAACTTATGAACATACTTGGCAAAGTAGAGCAGTACAACAGCCTCAGCTGAATGACACACAAGAACATGTCACAGTTTACTCTCACTCTCCTATTGTCTTGGTTTTCTCACGTTTTGTTTCCAGATTTCAAGATACACACTAAATCTGTCTGGGGGAGTGGGAGGGAACAATGACCCAACCCTCGCATTAACCCTTGGAGGATGATACAGATCAAAAGGTAGTTTTCATAAACCAAGAATCAAAATACAATGAAAATATAAGGATTTTACGCATTAAGAAGTCTCTAATCTGTTTAATAAGTTGTCTCAGATCTTCATTGCTTCTGTCCACTTGTTCTTTTGTAGCATTGGTTTTGAGCAAAACTGCTTGTGCGCTTTGTTTTGCTTCATCAGCTCTTTGTTTCGCCTCAGAAACCTAAAGAGAGGAAAATGGAAGGCTTGACTGCATATCTTCTTATGCTTTAATGCCTGTTTTAAGACAGTTTGGTTGCAGTCAGATGTATTAGTAACAAGGAATGCTTTTTCTCATAAAACTCACAGAACACTTAGAAGCTGGCCCTGGTCCATACCAGCAGGGCTAGTTTAAACAACTCAGGCTGATGTTTAGTTATCCACGAAGCTTCACTTTAGCAAGCTCCCTTGCTGAGGATTTTACAAGCATGATGAAGTTACGCAACTCAAAGAATTCTGAAGCCAGCACATACTTCGTCATTTAGTGTCTAAACATGTGTTACAACTGAAGGATTTTTTTCTTTGTTAATATCTAACAATCGATTTGGCATATTACCATTCTGGAGAGTTGCTCAACTTCTGCTAATGCACTGAGGATGTCTCTGTCAAAATCCATAGCTTTCTGCCAGGCGTTGTGAGCCACAGTCACCAGCCCCTCGCAGCCGGGGCCTCCACACTTCTTTCCTTCCTCTGTTCGACAGTTCAAACCGCCGCACTCGGACTCGGCACAGGAGGCTCCCGGAGCAGTGCCACACGTCTGCACGGACATAGGAGACAAGGGAAGCAGTCACAGCCTGATTTCCATTGCTGAACTGCGTGGGGGCTGGAGCAGGACATTGCTCTACCAGAAAATTTCAGAGTAAACTATTTTTTTCTTTTAAGAAGCAAAATGATTTCCATTCGCAACATCGTGCTGAGAATTATCCACTCCTTGGTCAGTTGTTTAGCAGTGAAATAACATGGGAGTTGTTTTAGCCAGAGGCAAAATTAGAAAATTCCCCATTCTTGTGATGTTCTTTTCACTTTTCAAGCCCCCACCCTCTTTTTGTCAAACGATAGTCACTAAGTAAAGGTTTTGCAACAAAAAAAACCTTCCTGGGAAAACCTAAAGGCTGTGCCAAGTTAACTGCAGCTGTCTTCTGTGAAGTGTAAATGAGTCCCTCTTACCTGTTTGGCACGCAATCCAGCTGTAGCTAGAAAGCAGGAGTTTTTTGTGTGTGTCATGATTACACCTCCAAGCAAGTCTGTTTACTGCCTTGATAAACATCTACCCAAGATTTTCAGCCCTCAAGAAGCATCAGACAGGAATGTAGAGAAAGGGAAGCTAAACAAAAAGACGTCTCTTTCTTGCCTCTAGAAAAAAGAGAGGGCTGGGGGGAGTGGGAGCGATGACTAGTTGTAAAGGACAGAGGACAATTCAGTGTGTGAAGAACTCACTCTCTAACACAGGCCTGGCCTGCCCAAGGGAATTAATGAATGGTCCCCTGCAGCCTGCCTTTACCCTGGATTGTTCAGGGATTGTTCTCTGAACACAGCTGGCCAACTTCAAAGTGAAACTGAGGGAACACCCAGCCTCTCCCAAGAAAAAGCCAGCCTTGATCGTATTTACAGATGAGTAGGCAGCTTCAGCAGAGAAAATGCCCTTTTGGCTCCAGCCCCCTGTAAGTTCTGCTTTGCCTCAAGCACGAGGATGAGCCCGTGGTGATGCCAAGCTGGACATCCTGTTGGGTGCAAGCAGAAATGCTGCCTGGCTGGGCACTGTACACTGCGTTCCCTACAGACTTGCAGAAAGGAAGAGGGAAGCCTAGAGAAAGCAAACACTGAACTCAAGATGGGCTTAAGAGCCCATCAGTAGACTCTCAACCAAGCAGATTGGCTATGCTTTTCTGCATGTGGGAACTCTGTCCATAGCAAAGGGCACTGGGTGATGCAAAGACAGGTGTTCTACTGGGGCTGGGAAGGGGAGGAGGGAGACAAACAAGAAAGGCTGGTGCTTGAAATTCTCAGAGCCCACTTATTAAACAGCCCAGTTCTAGCCCACAAAATGGCTCATCAACCAAGCAACATGGATTTTTCATGAACAAACTGCATATCTCACACTGTCACGCCCTACAGTTCCTCTCCACCTGCTGCTTCTTCACAAACCCAACTTTATTTTTGCTGCAGGTTTTATCCCAGCGATTCTCAGCCATGTACCTTCTCAGCCACCTCAGAGAGGTCCAGGCTCTGCAGCTTGCCTGCGAGTTCATCCAGAAGGCTCGAGTGCTCCTCTTGTTTAGCCTTGAACTGGACCTCCTTCTCATTGATTAAGTCTTCCACTTCCTGCCGCATTTGCGCTGACAGCTCCACAGCACTATCGGGATGAACAGTGGAGGCATTGACTCTCTCTTCTGCCTCCAGGGACATCTGGAAATACTTGGTGATACTATCCAAGGCTCCTGTAGAAATAAGATGGAGAAATTCGTTAAGTAACCCAAAGTAATATATTATAGATGTTAGCAGATAGCTAGGAGTTAGCAGTCTCACATCACTTTAATGACATGCTGGCCTTTGCAGCTGTGTTCAGTGCCATTGCAAAGTTGACAGAATTTGGCCTGTTGTATTAAAAAAAGGTAGCTTTTTTTGCTTAGTGGACAGTGTGTCAAGCTGGACTTCAAAGACAAACCTTTCCCTGACTCTAGTGACTGAATTCTGCTTGGCGTAAGAACAAAAGGAGATCCAGGAGATCCTTTTAGGATTTTTAGGGGAACGGTCTTTCCTAAGGATTCACTTATCCTTAATTTATTCTTATTGCTTGCCCTAGGATGACTGGCTTATGGAGTCACTGCTTGGAAACTGGTCAGAGCTTTCCCAAGAAACAATTGCTTGATGAAAGATGCTGACTTATGGAGCTGTTAGTTTTGGACAACTCCTGGAGGGCCTTGAGTGGGTGTGAGGGACCCTGTGGAAGTGGCCGTACTCTGCACCTCCAGGCAGGTTTCCTTTGCAGAATGCCAAAAGTCAGAGATTCCCCAGTTTTACATCCTGCTTGCCTCACTCTGCAATATCTCATGTTCACTGGAAACAAATCTCAGACTTCCTGCAAACCAGGAAATTTAAATTATTTTTTAGTTTTTCTTTGAAGTCAGCTTTCCAAATTTGCAAATAATTTGGTTCATTTTTTTTGTTCATCAAGACATTCCTCTTTCTCCAGCAAATTTTGATTCTTGGCACATTACGGTGTGCCAATGGGCATGCAAGGCTTTAATGGCTCAGAAGAACTGGGTCCTTTACAGTATGCTCTTAGTCAAAAAGACCCATTTTTTTCAACCAGAAATAGCCACTTAACAGACTGGGGAGATCAAGGGAGATGTCCAGCCCTATCTTAGAATC
Source organism: Calyptomena viridis (assembly GCA_013390005.1). NCBI lineage: Eukaryota > Metazoa > Chordata > Aves > Passeriformes > Eurylaimidae > Calyptomena > Calyptomena viridis. Next base: position 139,440 of record WEIV01021718.1, on the reverse strand, counting down.
TGTGGTGTGCTTTCTGCTGTTTTGTCCTATCTACAATGAGTTAAGCAAGATACTTTAGGGTAATTTTGTGCCCCAAGAATTTGAGCCAGCTTTGCAATGTGCAGAGAGAGAGAGACAGGGTGAGGGGGCAAAAATTCCTGCTGCATCAGCCACTCTGCTAATGCACAGAAAGAAGCTCCTAGAAACAGTCCTCCTAGGAACTTTGTTGTATTAAGAGTTAGAAGATTAACTTGGTATTTAAAGCCATGCGCTAATTAAATCTTTGGCCACCCCACTGCTTTCTCCTGCTCCCTGTGACACTCACCCCTAACATCAGAGATCTTGATGAACTCTAGCTGTTCTGCAAGTTCTTTCACGACGTGGTCGAGGCTTTTGGCATCTGTCTCCAGCGCGCTCAGGTCAGTGTCTGTGCTATTGCTCTTCGCTGCCAAGGCTGCCAGGTTTTCTTCTATGTCAGCTATCTTAACTGTAACATCTCCTGTCAGCTTTCTGTAAAACAGAGGCACAGGACTCAACACAGGGAGGAGGAAGGGTCATAAGCCTCAATGCTTCACTGACGAGTGGTGGCTAGAGCTGTACCCAGCTTCCCCCATGGCAGGACCTCCAAGTGATTTGTAACAACACGCCTATCTAGAATACTGTTTTGTTTCCTTTATCACACAAAACTACTTTTTAAGCTACAGCACATTTATAAACTCAAAGCACCAAATTGCTCAGAAAACAGCTGCTTTGTGTAAGATTAACTGGAGGCAGATTCCAGAGGACTGGTGTAATGCTCTTGTATCATGGCAACTGCATAGGTCAGAGTTGACTACTATGATCCATACATAATTTGCTTCCCATCCCACACAGCTACAAATGCAGTTTTGATTACTACGAGCTCATGGGGCAGATTTGAACTTCAAGAAGCACGCAAGGGCCAGGGAGGGGAGCCTTAGTCCTAACATAATGGTTTCTTTTAACTTGTCTGTAAAGATCCCTCCTCACCAGACATTTCTCTACAGCTATGAAGGAAAACCTCCCACCCTCACCATTCAGCATGCTCCCAGTGAGCCACAAAGCAGACTTTAGCTAGTAGGATAACCCTAAAAGGAAAAGCAAGTGAATGTTACATGTCAAGGCTGTTGCAGAACAGAAATGGGCATAGCAAGTTATTTCCTTCCATGGTGATTCCACCAAATCCAGCGTTTCCTCATTCTGAAAGAATCGGGCAGTATTTAAGCTCTAAGATCAATTTACAGCTCTCTCAAAAGCCTGCTGTTTTCCAGGACTCCTCCTAAGCCCAGTGGTTTTCTATACAGCCAGTGAGGAGCAAGAATAGATGCACCTATGTGTATGTCAAGGAAAAGCGGCTCCTCAGTTGGTCTGACCCCCCTCAGTACACACAGAGCCTAAAAGCAACAGCAACCCCCAGCTCTCCAGCTGGAGGTCACTGAGAGAGAGAGGGAGGGAGGGAGCTGTAAGGCACAAGCTATCCCTAATTGAGACAGTTGTACTTTAATCCTCATTCCTTTGCTTTGTGCAGTTCCCTTTACAATGCACAAGCAAGTTGGAGCAGTTCCAGACAGGGGTAGAAAACATCTGTAATCCTACTTAATGTTAGATTGACCCATCTCCAAAAGAATAGACAACTCTCTTTTGCATGCTTAGCCCTAAAACAAAATACAAGGCTCCTACCCTAAGAAATATGGAAACAATCCTTATCATAAAGCTGATGCTTCCCCACACACATGCTCAGAGTTCGGAAAGAAGCCCAAGTTTCCAACTCATCAGCTACACCCGGAAATCCAGGAATTTAATCTCTCCCTCTCTTCATTCTCTCACATAATAGCAGTGTTTGTCCTTTGCCCCGGGGCAGTGCAAGGCAAGCATGAGTGGCTCCCTGGTAATTAGCTGCCTGGTGAGCAGTGGGAGCAGGACAACCCCTGCTCAGCTCGTGGCAGCCACACTGCTCCTGCCTGCCCCGGCCAGGTTTCTGCTCGTGGGATGGATGGTCACTGCCGGCACAGGAGCTCCACCAGGACACACTAGCACAGTGTACCTCACTCAGCTAATGGAGGGGCCAAAGTGTTCTCAGCCCAGCAAGGGAATATCAGCTACTCCAGTAAATTCCAGCTCTTTGGAACTCTCATTCCTTCCCACATTACACTTACCCATGTAATTACAACTGTACTTACTCTGCTTCATCAAAGAGATTCCCAATGTTCTTCAGGGGCTCAGCTGCTGGATTTTGAGCAATGATGGTTTTAATCTCACTGAGCTTCTCTTCCAGTGTGTTGAGGGTCTGCTGGTATGGGCCAGTGACTCCAGTGATTTTGAGGGTATTAGCCCTGTCCAGGAACTGCTGGGTCCTATTAGCCAGCTCACTGATGATCACGTCCCACAGGGCGAAGCACTGGTGGCACGGCACACAGTCGGGGAAGAAGCCCGAGTAGCCTCGGGAACACTTGTCGCAGCGTGGCCCTTCCACCCCTTCATTGCAGATGCACTGCCCAGTGGCACGGTCACACTGAGGGGTCTGGATGCCGTGAGGGTTGCAATCACATGCTGGAAGGAGAAAAAGTGTGTGAAGGCTATGGAGAGAGAAATGACAGTAGTGTTGGTAGGGTGGGAAAAGAATCCGTTACAATAAAGTGGTGAAATGAGTGCAGAAGTGGTCAGTGCCTGGATTATAAAAACCTAATTATGGATGCATCACTTGGTATAGGGGAAGCAGGTTTGAGTGTGAAAGGGGAGAAAAACAGGGAAAGAACTCAAGAGGAGACCACGATTTGAACATCTCAGGAATAATAATGGAGCAAGGATGGACACCACTTCTTACAATGTTTGGGTGTCAACTGGATGGCAACTAAAATCAAAAGATCCCAGTTTCACTCCTACAATGAAGAGTGAGTAGAGCAAGACTCTCCAGACAGGAAAAAAATGACAGGCAGGCACATAGCAGAAGGTCTGAGTGAAATGGGAGAAGTGAAGCAGAAACAACCATTTACTGTCTCCTCCAGCACAGGAGTAAGGGTCAACTGAGGAATCCAGCAGATCAAACCCTAATCTCCCACAAGCAGCACAAGATAGTTGATTACACAGCACTTAACTAAGTGGTGGAGCTTCCTTCCACAAGACACTGTGGGTGCTAAAAACTGAAGTGGCTTTAAAGAAAAACAGGACAAGTCTGTGGAGTAGCAGCTTTTGAGAGATCTTCTATGCAGGGGTACAGAGACTGGCTCAGGACATGCCCCTGCCACAGATGGTGGGAAAACATTCACAACACACATCAAGGAACCTGGCACTGGACTGGGTACACAGAAAATTAGAAAAAATCTGGCAGTGAAAAGTAGAATAGAACAAAGAATATGGTCATAGGCAGCGCAGTCTGAGGTGCTAATGACTGAGAGCCTACACACAGTTTGTCACCCTCAAGTGGGAGTGAGGACGGTTAACACATATTTTTTCTTTGTTTTTTTTGATTATTGGACTTTTAGAGTACCAGATCACGAGTTAGCATTCACATCTTCCTGAAATGCACTTCTTTGGCACTAACCCACCATGGAGAGAAGTTAATTAACTTACTGATGCACTGTCATTTCTAAAAGCCGAGACACGCTTTGTACACAATAATACTATCAGGAGAAGCATTTCCATGCAGCAGGGCTGCCACTTGACCTCTCCTCCTTAATTATGCAGGAGGCAGCAGCAGCAGAGGATACCACCAACATGCAAAGCTTTTAATAAAGACACGGCAGCAAACAACAAAAAGAGAGGCTTAGAAAATACGCACATTATCTAACTATCACGGCAGAGTATACCTGAAGCAGATCAAGCACTTGTTCCTTAAACAGAAAAAGGACTGTGATATTTGATAAAATCGTCCACTTACACATCCATTTACCAGGCATCCTTGAAGGAGGTTAAATGCCTCAAAAAGGCCCATAAATCGATTCACACACTCTAAGCACATGCCCCCTTGAAAAAAAAGGGCAAAACACAAAGCCGTTTTCAAGATTGTACATTGTTTGCTTCAATGACAGAACACAGTGGTGGTCTTCAGTTCAAAAATTACACAAAGAGCCTCAGCAGAACAAATCGCTCCTCAACAAAATGACTTTCTTGTACAATGTGAATATGATAGGCAAGAGACAAAAATAACTTCTGCTGCTTGGACAATTGAGCAAAACGGTCCTTTGTTCTTTGAATTATACCCTGACACAAGAGATTGTTTTTACTTTACATTGAAAGTGCTTAAGTAGTCAACTCACCATGGAATATGTTCCCTGCAGGCAAACCATCCAGTTCCTGTTTGAAGGTCAGTTAACCCTTCTGTCAACTAATAAGGCCCTCAGTATAATGATGAATTGTCCAAATTCCTCTGCATAGAAAGAGGCTAAATGGCATGTGGTTTTTCTCAAAGATCCTGAGGTCTGATCAAGTTACATGATTACTTGCTTCTGGCAAATCAGATCACTATATTTACTTGTGGATTTAAAAAGCTTAACGTGGAAAAAAAATACAAAAAACAACCCCATGTTGGTAATTCTGCTTCTGAATACTGGTATGTTCAGGAAAACCAGATGACATGGCTTTAGTTTTATATACATGGTAAAGTGGATTCCAAAATCTCTGGAGCCAGAAAATGCTGGGGAAGGGGAGAAAAGAGTTTAGGTAGTAACTTGTTTGCAAAGTGAAAACCCAAACTCTGCTGCCTTGTGGGAGATGATAAAGAGCAGAGATGTAATTTAATCTAAATGCAACACAACAGTTCGAAGAATCACCACATTTCCAGTCCTATTAAACTCCCAAACTGAGCTTTGAGTGACCCGTAAGAAAATTGTACAAGGCAGCTAGAAACATTACTGTGGGTTATTTCTCCATTTTAGGATTCTCTATGAAGTCCAGAAGCAGGAAATGCTGGCTCTGAATTACTTCAGAACCGTGACTCCAACATCCATAAAATGGCTTTCAAAAGTGCTATTTTCACATTTTCTCTTTTCTTTATGATCTTCCCAAGTCATTAACCATGTACAGGACCACACCAGTTTTCAAACCTTAACCATCTCCAACACCTCTAGTGGGCGAGATGAGTCCTGTACCTTGTGCCCTGGACACCACCACCAGGCTGCTTTATCCCCTAGCAAAGATCATGTCCAAGGCCATTGAAAAGAGCATCTTCCCTTAACACCACGGTAAGGATCAAATCCTCCACTGGCTTCAGGTGTGGCCAGTTCTCAAGAGAAGGAAAGCAAGCCCAGGCCAAGATTATATAAAACCTTCTAGGTAGTGAGGAGCACCTCAAACTCTTCAGGCCACCAGGCAAATTGCTCAGTGCACAGGTTTCACCTCTGCCTTGGCAATGCCTGCCTGCCAAGAACCTGCTGGCTTCAGTCTCTGCGAGATTGCAGGGCACAACTTTGTCCTAACATCACAAAAAAGCAACCTTGCCTTTAAGGGACAAAAGCACAGTGACATGTGAAAGGAAAGGAGAACCTCCAAGTTGGATGGGATTGGCAAATAACTCATGGAAGAATATCTGAGTTATGCATCCATCATTCATAATGGTGGGTGCACATCACCCAGGATTCCTGTGACATCCATTGCCAATGAACTGAGATGTGAATACAAGAGATGCCTTGATTCCTATCATCTGCTAGAAAGAGAGAAAATACCATGTCAGAATGATCCAGCACATCATGCCCAGTATAGTGTTTGACCAGAGTACTCCATCATCACTTCTAGCCACAGTAGAGTTCTTGCTCCTCCTTTGTTCATGTTCAGCTATTCCTTTGGCCACCATGTGAGTCAACTCTTACGCAGTGCAGTGTAGTCCAACGCTCTGTTATGGGAATTTTGCTTCTGATGCACCCAAATAAGTTAACTCAAACACAGCCTTTAAAGTATTGCTTGGCTCAGGGAATTTGGGCTCTACCCAGCACACTCATAAGCCTGATGTAACACCTGAGTAGCTACACCACATCTAATGTTAGCATATGCCTGGTTAATTTCTTTTTTTCCAGAAGAACAAAAAAAACACAGGCACATCTAGAGACACGGAAGTGTTTCCAATATTACTCACTAGCTTCTAATACTTTTATATTCTACTTATCATAGTACATGTGGAATAGGGAAAGACAAAGTCCCGTAAGTTCCCTTAAAATGTCTTTCCTATGCTTACATGGCTAGAAATTGGGAAAAGCAGTCCATTTTGTTCTGCAAAACCACACAGTTGTTAAATTTACCAGAATATACTGAGATGCCTTGACCACTTTGAGTTGGAAATGCCTTCAAGACAAATGGTTGATTACTCTCCCTTCATGCAGACTGGTGGACCAAGGCCAAGGTGAAGGGCTGCAAGTTAATAGACAGGGCTGCTTGCTTTGAAGGCAACTGTTAGACAGGGTTCAAATCTGTCCCTGGATAGGCAGAGCAGGACACTGCAGTACCTCCCATGGGAAACACAGAGGAGGAAAAAAAGTCTTTTGAACTTTAAGCATTTAAAGGAGCGTTTATGAAATTAAACAATAGGTTTCTGTTTTGAAAAGTCATTTTGGAACTGGGCATATTGTTTTCTTTAACTGAATGTTTACATCAGAGATTGTTCTACGGCATATTCCAACTTAAGTGAAATCACATTTTTTACATGAAAATTTTTAGCCAGTTTCTCCAGTCAGGACCTGCTTATTAGCAGATTGTGGGTACAAAAGACTCTAGCTGTGTCTGTTCACAAATGCATGTGCACATATGTGCAGGCACACACAAAGTATCCGTATGTAATTCTTATATTACCTTGCTCAATGCATTTCTCCTCCTCCCTTTTCCTGATCCTACAAATAAAAGTAACACTCAAACACGTATATTGAATGCAGTATTGTAGAAACCTAAAGGGAGAAATCCAAAAGAAGCAAATGACTAGCTCAAGAGGTTTGCTGTAAGCTCATAAGGATTTATGAATTGCTTTATCTTTCACCTGACAGCTTCGTTACCTTTCCCTCTGATTTTAAACATTTAGAACTCACTTCCATTTAAACTACTGTAATTTAATATGTGACATATTTGCACATTGCTTAATTTAAACCAAGGTGTGTCAGAACAGTTGATACTACAGCAGAGATGATATAGTGGATACTGAATGGGCTGTATGAAGACCAATCTCAGCGTTCAATTCTTTACTGCAGGACACTAAGAACAGCAAGTGTTCTACATCATCTACACAGAACAGAAATCATTTTTGTAGAAATATTTTCTTTACTGCTTGATACTGAGGATGGCAAGTATCAAATGTTTAACTTCTCTGAAGAAAAAACACAAAGGTTTTGTTCAAACATGATTTCCTGGCATCATTTCCACAGTAGTGAGGCACTATGATAAGAAAACCATTCAGCAATTTGTAAGGTTGAAAGTTTTGCAGAGCTAGCAAATTTCTTCTGAATAACCAGCTATTGATTAGTGCTAACTCCTTATGATTTTCAGTAGGAATGTCAAGATAAGATCCCACCCTAAAATTACGGGAGTGCTGCACATTAACGTGCTAGCAGACCTTACCAAAAGGACAGTCTTCCAGAAACAATATACATTACAATACTTTATGACCATAGGTCAATTGAGATGATGAAACTCAAAGTGAAAAATTTTACTTTCTTCAGTGTAGAATTTGTCTTGACTTCTTTTAGACACTTATCAGAGAAGGAAAAGAAATATCTGCTAGTCTTCTCCCAACACCATAAACTCCTCCTACAAAAGCAGCCTACGTGACTAGTTTAAGAGCCAGGTGTTAAATTAAGACTACAAAGTTTGTTATGTAGCTGGTGCTGACAAATCTGTTCACTGAAAATGACTCCTTTGTCATTTAAGAATAAACTTAAGACTAAAAACCGAGAAAGAACGTTCTGCCAATGTCTGCAGTGTGTATGTTATAAAAAATGTGACTTTTTTCATCTTAGTTCAATTAAATTCTGTGGTTTTACAATATGGCTTGATACTTACATCCAACACAGAAAAATATTAACACAGATCTGCTTCTTGTGAAGGGGCTATAGCAATACCATCTAACTTCCAACCACACACAATACCACCTACTAATTGCACTCAGTTCTGTTTTTCAATTTATTACAACAGTACTGATAGCAAAATTGTCCTTTATATTATACAAAATTATACAAAACAAACTTATAGCATCTACTGTGCAAGGGCACACCTGCATCTGCAGCCACATCTCAGACACTTCCCAAGAGCCTGGAGCCTCCTGCTAGAAACGTGCTTTGTGGGCTGAAGTCTGTGCAGAGCTCAGCATGCCGAGTCCTGCAGTTTGGTTGCCAGGCTTTGGACAACCTCCAGCAGAATGCCTGGGAGACTCGAGTTTGATGAACTCTGTAATCCTATTATTTACTACCTTAGCAGTTCTATGCACACACATGTTCACGTGCAGGCTTACCCAGAGCTGCGCACAGCTCATAGCGACCAGAAGAGTCCTGCAAAGGGGCTGGCAGTGCCCTCCAAGCAGGCAACACTCACAGCACAGCTCCTGCTCACTGGAATCCTCACAGGGACCTGCACGAGGCTGAGACACGCTGGGCTTTTCCCCATCCCCTATGTCTCTGCTGCACTTGTTTCAGGCATTCAGTGAGAAAACACTGCTTTTTCAAAGCACAGGGAGCAGACAGTTGCTGAAGACCCAGTCCTACAATCTCTCTACGGGTGTGTAATCCCCAGTGGACATCTGTGGGTGCTGGGAGTGCACCCAGTAGCAAGGGGTCGAGATGCTGCTGAAACACAGGCACCCACATCAGCTTGTCCCACTGGCCTAGTCCCAGTGTGATCTCTGTGCCAAGAGGAGTCATCGGATGGTGCTTTCTCTCCATTGCAGGGAGCACAGGCTGCAAATCAAAGCACCCAGACCAGGTGTAAAAACCTGACTCCCCTGCTTCCACTTCATCTGATCTTACCAAGGTTTCTAGAAAACAAGTCAGAGCAGCAGCTGGCAATGGTCACTGACATCAATGTGGATGGCAGGGAAGTGTGTCCTAGAGCCTGGTTTCCAGCAGAGCATGCTGGGACCCTGGGGTCACTTTCATAACTCGCTGCTGCTGCAAGTGCCTGTCAAACCAAGGGGAGCTGCAGCCCCAAGCCTCTCCTAGATGGGCCATTTTATACATCTCCCTAGCTGTGTCCAGATATTATTTGCAGGCACTTGCGCTTTTTCTAGTATCACAAAAGCTGTCACAGCAATGTGAGCAGTACAACTCCCCATTTCTCATCAGGAGCTTGTGTCTCTTGCTGCCAACAACCTGAAGACCTCCTGTGAACAGACCACACATCACTGTCCCTGGAGTGATTGATTCACCCTTTGATGTCCAACCTCACACAGAAACCAGTTGCTCTAGACAGTGGAGGATTCCACCCTGGAGTCATTGGGACTGATGTCCACACCTCTGCATCAGCTCGGTGACTGCAGTGAAGACTGTCTGTCCACATTCACGTGGTTCAGAGCTCTCACTGTTCCCCATTGAGATTGGTTTCTATTTTCTTCCTGAATGCAGCACAGAATGTGGCCATATTGACTGCTTGGGCCAGCATGTGCATGCCACCAAGGGCACGTAGCAAATGCCACAGCCAGGAGCCCACATGTCCCCCTGCAACTGGAGCCAACGTCTTTGTGACAAGGCCTCATCTCAGTTCCAGCTTCACCTTGGCCACAGGCCAGATTTCAGCTATATTCCAGGGATGCTGCTCTGCAACTCCTTAAACGGCACAGTTTTCCGGCACAGTTCTCCAGCTCGCCTGCAAGCCGCCTACCCCTGAGAACTGCTACCTGCCCATGTGGCAGCTGCATGGCTGCCAGCCCGAACATCACCACTTGCTCCCTGGGGCTAAATGAGGGCTGAGAAGTTGATTGTCTCCTTGCCAAGGAAGGATAGGAGACAGGCAGGAGGCACTGACCCCACCATGCCAGGGAGATTGTGCAGCACCACACGGCTGGATGCGTTCCAGGAGCAAGCACATGCTTGGAGCCTGTCCAGAGCATCACTCCACAGCAGGCGGCTGCAGTTCATCCCTGGGCACCAGTTCTCCCCACTTGCCACAGAGACCTCCTATTAGATGTAGTCATCAAGGAAAATTTGCGTTTCCACCCGAGTAAGTCTCCTGTATCACTTAGAGACAGAAGATACAATGGGCTAGAAGGAGAATGTAGGTTTTGTGTGGTAAAAACAAGGCTCTGAAGAATATGTTCTCTCTTTACTTCATTAACCATTAAAAAGCAGGTTTGAAAGGCAGCAGAAACTCCATGAGACCAAAAATCCTGGTATGCTGCAGAATCCTGCTGATAAGGTATGCAGATGGACTCCATCAATAAACACTGATGGAGACAACTGATACCAAGACACAATCCCTGCCCTGGAGCCAGAAGGGTCAGCACACTCCTCACCATACCAGAACACACACAACCTCTCCAAAAGGCTGCCTCACCCCCCAAGAAACCCAATATGTACTCAGAAACTGGGACAATTCCCCAGTCTTTTCATCTGCTGCAGTAACCAAGTAGCTGTGACCTGCCTATCTGCCAAGATAATGTGCTCTAAGGTATCTCTATTGTAAGGGATTTATCAAAGACCACAGCAAGCACATTCCTCCCTGCAGGAAAAAATACCTTAATCTATTGCAAACTGCTCCTGGCAAAGGCTCCTATTTGAACAGATCAGAGATACAAGTTTCTTCTGGTCTGGACAATGTTTGAAGTTTCTTTTCTAGCTAATGAACAGACTTGTTTATAATGAAAGGACAAAGAGCATCTAGCTTTCTAAACAAGCGACTTTATGGTACTCTGTTTTGCAGCATGTAGCTATGGCTAATCCACTGCACGATCTCTGCTCACTCCTTCATTTTCATCTAAAATATAAGGAAAGTCTCCTACTAAATAAAAAAACCTTATTTATTCAGGCCCAGTCTCCATAAGAATACACAAGAGAAGAAAGTGGTCTTCAGCTACATAAAATTGAAAGACAAAGGAAACTGCTTTCCAGACCAGTTCTCAAACTCTAACACTTGTGATATATTTTCTTACCACTCTGGCTTACCTAACAGTATTGCAAGCTTACCCTTAACGAAGAGTTGCTTCTAAACAAGAGGGATTTGTTTTTAAATAAGTATCAGACGAGAAAAACACAAACAAGCCCAGAACTGGGCTTCTGCCACACATCTTGTCCCCCAAAGCACCAAAACCTCAGGGCAGATCCCACTATGCCTTCCTCCCTCATTTCCAAGGTTTGAGTTGGCTGCTCCTGGCAGAGGTGTCCCAGTGCACTAGGACCACACAGACATTTCCAAAAGGAGCAGGTGGAGCAGGCACCAGGGTTGAACTCACCTCTGCACTCCACATTTGGGTCACCCCAGAAAAGCTCCTGGCACTCCCGGCAGGTCCGGCCTCCAAAGCCTGGCATGCACTGGCACTGCCCTGTGAACTGCCAAAAAAACAACCCAGTGGGAGACGTGAGCACCTCAGCAGCTCGTCCCTGCACCAGAGCGGAGGCCAAGCCACCGGTGCATGCCCGTGTTTCCTCACCTCATTGCAGGCAGGGCCGAGGGAGCGTGTGGGGTCACAGTCACACTGCTCACAGCCAGTGCCACTGGCAAGTCTCCACGTGTGGGGGGCACAGCGGTCACAGGTCTGCCCCACCACGTTGGGGAGGCACTGGCACTGTCCCGTGGCTGCCTCACACCGGCAGTTCTCCGAGCCCTCACAGTCCTCCCGCACTGTGCCCAGGTAGTTGCAGACACACTCTGTGAGGAAAAGAACACGGCACCTCAATATCAGCCTGCCCTCTCACAACCAGACTGCCCCAAGTTCACATCTAGTTTATTCTCTGAGTTTCCAGACGTGCAGGCAGATGCTGACACAATCCAGTGTCCGTGGCCAGGCCTGGCTGATCCAATGCTGAACAACACTCAGCACTGCCCAAGAGTTCTCCTCATGTCTCAGGCTGGCCACCTCTACAGCTTCTGCCCCAGCACACAGAAGACCACAGGAGCCCCTCATTCAAGCAGCCCAGCCCTCCCTGCTCTGCTCCTTTCCACCTGCTGCACATATCCAAAGCCCAAGCCTGCCCAGCTCCTGTCAGCCTGCTATGGTGGCAGATCTGCCTTAAGTGGCCCATGCTGAGGTCTCCCACCCAGTGACCCACCTGTCCTGCTGGGCTGCCTCCCCACCACCCGCTTCAGCTTCCTGTCACAGCCCTCATTCCCACTGCCCAGCCACTTTTGCAGGGACCTTTTTTTTTTGTAAACAAAAGCCAAACTCCACCACCCTATTTCTGAAGAAGAAATAAACAGAATCTGGTATCAAGAGGGTAGAGAAACCCTCCTCCCACAGAATCCTCCTCCTTTCAATACATGTAAACAGCTGTCTCTGCTCTTCCTGTCAAATATAAAGGACTTCACTCCCAGCCAGGATCTCACCAAGCTGCAGGGCAGCTGCAGGCAACTCCAGCTGGAGGTAATGAGGTTTCCCTCCACCCCAAATGATCCCGAGTGAAAGAGTTCAGGCAGCCACTGCTGCTCTTGACACAGCTGGCACAGGGGCTGCAGCCACGTCTCCCCACTCACTTCTGCAGTCCTGCTGCAGGGCACTCCCATAGTAGCCCTCTTTGCAGAGGTGGCAGTTTTCACCCTCCGTGTGATACAGGCACTTCAGGCACGCTCCGGTCCTCTTGTCACAGGCCTCTGGGTCGGTGGTGTCGATGTTGTTGTTGCACTGGCATGGCTGGCAGGCACCACCAACCTCGTTGGGGCTCCCAAAGAAGCCAGACGCACATTCATCACATCGACTGCCTGTTTGAACAAACAGGCACAGTGGGAATTACCATCACGGCTCGCTAGTGTGCAGCTCCATAATCGGCAAAACTGAGGCAATGCAGTAAAGGCCATTAATGGGGGGCATTAACTGGATCATGCTCAAAGCAACAGAGACGTGAGATCATGGCAGCTTGCTGCAGCATGGATGGTACCACCCAGGGCACCAAGGCATGATGCTGCAGCCCATCTGCAAGCACACTTGTCCTCTCCGTTCCAGTGCTGTCCTGTCCACCTGTGCTGAAAAACCTGAGCTTACCCCACCACACTGCCAGAGATGAGGTTCATGGTGGTGCTTGCATGACCTGCACAAGCTTCTCTGCTCCGGCACCTTCTAAGGGAGCCAACTTCCAGCAGCAACCCATTGATGCTGGTGCTGTGGTCATATCCAACCGATAAGAACATACTCTTTCTCACTGAGAGATTCAACTCAACCAGCCCAACTCCTTCTCACCGAGAGGTTCAACCCAACCAGCCCAACTCCATGCACCCATCAAGTACCTATGTATCCCACGCTACAGACACACACGACTTGCAGTGTAACTGGATCCTGGTAACAGCCATTGGCAAACTGGCGTCCACTCTCAGGGCCATCAGGGCAAAGGCAGGGGCGGCAGTGGTCACCTGATCCCAGGACCGGGTCTCCATAGTAGCCAGCCTGGCACCTACACAACAAGGTACACAGCATACAGGGGATCACAGGCAAACACACCGCAGCCTTGCTGTAACTAAGCTCAGGTTTTTCAAAGGGCAGAAACATCCTTATGGCTCTCCCTGGCCACTCTCTCTCCTAGCAGTTGTGTCCACAGAGGCAAATTTGTCTGGCTTACACCAACGTAAGAGCACGAGACCCAAGGTTGGATGTCAGCCCTAGCACTGCATGGCTTCTCAGAAGGCTTGCAATGGCTCTCTAAAGGCCTGGCATCCTGCAATGTGCTCTTGGGCACCTAAGCAGGCACTGCCGTGAGGCGCAGTATAGGGAAGAGTGGGTCCCCACTCCAATCATTCTCCAGGACCACCAGGGCTGCTCTAGCTCCCTGGGTCCAGTGGCTTTCCCTGTGACTTCACACCTGCCTGAGCACTAGCACCAGAGGGGAACAGCTGATGCACCTATCCTGCTGTGGGGAAGGAGAGGTGCCAGGGAAAGGGCACACATGCCATACCTTTCGCAGTTGTGTCCTGCTGTGTGGTCCCGGCAGCTGAGGCACTCCCCAGTGTAGGGGTTGCAGTCGTCAGCATGCCCATTGCAGTGGCAGGGCTGGCAGCTGGGGAAGCCCCAGAAGCCGGGCAGGCAGCGGTCACACTGCCGCCCGTATACCCCAGGGAAGCAGTGGCACTGGCCCGTCTCCACATCACAGAAGGCATTGTAAGAGCCTCGGATGTGGCACTCACACGCTGCAAGGACAAGGGGAGAGGGGCTGAGTGTCCATGACAAGCCATAAACTCAGGGACCCAACCACAGTCCAGCCCAAAGCCAAGGGTTTAACATACGTCGGCATCCACTTGGCCCAAACCCAAAGGTGCCAGGAGCACATCTGTCGCATTGTCTTCCAACAACATTGGGACGACACTGGCACTGTCCTCCGTTGGGGTCGCACACCGAACTGAGGGAGCCCTGCGGGTCACACTGGCATGCTGAGCAGAGAAAAGCAGTGGAGAGAGTAAGTACTGTGGCACAGAACATGTCTCATCCCATGTACATGCCTTCCCCATGCAATCTGCTTTGCCTGCAAGCACCATCTGGCTTCCAGGCGCAGTTTGCCCTACAAGTAGATGGTTACGTACATAACGCGGTCTCGTGCAATAGTGCAGAAATGCTGAATATTATATTCTTGCAGACATCTGTCATGGGGGTTTTCACAACACTCCTGCTGTTTTCCAGACAGCGGTATCTTTGGAAGGTTTCCCAAGCGCTGTTTGTGACCACGTCTTCTCCTGAGCCTCCCACTGTGAATATGTCCAGCGATTTGCAGTATGGCATGAGAACAAGCTACAAAACAATTTTACAATGACAAAATGTCACTATTCATAAACAGCCTCCACTAAAATTGTGAAAATTCAGTATTATCCCAGTTTCTAACATCCTTTTTTGGCTAAAAAGCAAACAGCCAGAAAGAATTTGGAAAGGAAATGACAGTATTTCTCTAATTTTGGAGGAATACTCCCAGTATCTGACAAATTTTTACCAAATCTACCAAATTCTCTCCATTCAAAAGATTGATGTTGACATCAATATTCGCAACATACATGACACACATTAACCTCCCTAAAGAAACTACGGGTCTGTGGAACTAGCTGCAGTCTTGTAAAATACTTCAAAAGCCTCTTAGCAGAAAAACGACCCACACACTTTGAGACTGAACAAACCTACACTACTTTACATTGCTCAGTTAAAATCTGACTTAAGCTGTAAGGAACAATGCTGCAAGATGCTACTTTGAATTTACACGGACACATGCCGGAGGAGATGCAAACTTTCAGGCTTTTAAGAGCATCCCTGAAATGAATTCTGCTCACAGAGTCAATGAGTGTGTATGGGCTCTCTGTCTCCGTATCCACCGAGGAGTACTGGGGCAGCTCCAGACGGATGGTGTAATTCAGCCCCTTCTCAAAGCAGACGGGCCGCGGGAAAACAACGTATCTGGATCAGAAACAGGAAACAATTCTTAATTCAAATGTACAGCACCATAAAGTGTTTCAGGTGCCCCTATAAAGCAATCAAGATAACGGAAAGCAGCCAAGATCGGACAGAACAAAAGCTATGATGTGAGAGAGGTGGTTTAGAGGCCTGAGCAAGTCAGAACCGGAAAAGGTTATCAGCAAGGTAAAGAGTCACATCGACATTCACTCATGGGCTGTGCAAACACCTCCCCCTCCCTTTACTCAGTGAACAAACCATATCAGAAAATGAGAATAAACTTAGAACCTTTGAGTCTGTAGACACACTACTAAATGTTTTTATAACCCAATGGAAATTACATTTCACGCATTTTAATAGAGGCTACAAAAAACTGAAAATGTGATATTATTCTGTTTCTTTTTTTTTTTTTCCTTCCTTTTGGCCCACCCAATTATACCAACCTGGACCCAGGTGACAGTGAAATGACCTGATTATCATCATCAGGAACTGTGTTGCCACACCGGCTACCTGTGGGAATCTTGCCTGGGCGTGAGACACTGATCACAGCTTTTTCCCACTGATCAGGCAACTGGGGAAAAAAAAAGCTTGATCAGCATCAAGCAACAATCATAACCTCCTGAAAGCATATATAGCTCAGGCCAGGAAAAGCATGTGCCTAGACAGGGTGGTCAGCTGTGCTTCATGGAGGATGGGGCTGCAGGTCCAGTACCAATGGGGCATCTACTGGCTGCAGGTGTGGGCTGACACATGACAAGGCAAGTGCCACCAGATATCCTTCAGCATGATAGCCTCTGTCCTTCTCTCCCAAAATAACATGACTAGGAGTAGGTGGCCAGCAGCCCCATCTGCAGCATGGCATCACCAGGGGGTTTGGTGACCTCTTCTCCACCCATCTCTGGGTACTGCACCTCAGTATTCACTGCAGTCAGTTGCTGCAAAGCTCTAAGTAAGAAGCCGCGGGGATTTTTCTCTTTCCCTTCACTCTGAGTCAAAGCAAATGGCTTACTAACTCTTGACTGCAGGCACTGAATATCCAAGATGCATAATTTGTTTCCTAAGGTGAAGAACAGCATTTCCACTCATTAGAAGGCCATCTGGCCTATGCCAAATTTATATCCTAATCTGTCATGATGGACTTGTCACTTTTTAATTTCCTCATTAAACACACGCTGAAACAACGCAATAATGAAAGAAACTGTAAAGCATATATTAGAAATAGTCAACATCAGCTTAGATTTTCACATATCTCAGATATTGAACTGAGTGTCCATCCTTGTCTTTGAGCCCTGATGATTCCTGAAAGTGTCGGGCTCCAGTTCATTGTGCACTAGGACAGCTAGCACCTGCTGGGAGGCAGCAAGGCCACAATGCATAGACCTACCTGCGGCTCATAGCGGATCACAATATCATACTCCATGGAGTAGGGGATGTTGTCAATGTAGAATTCCAGGTAGGCCCCCTCAGGGACCCTCACAAATCCTATGCCCGTCCATGACGGCGTGCGGTCTGGCGTGTACTGGCGCTCTATTATGCTCACTCCCTACAAAACAGGGAATTCAATACTGATACATTAAATTTGCAAATGCCATGGGAGTGTGCAAAGTCATGAGTTCTGCTGAAAGACGGCTTCTGGATGGCAGCATCCACTGTTTCCATCCCAGACTACACAAATTCTCTTTTAAACCCATACATGTGCACACCGTCGCCCTTCCACTTAACATACGAAAAGCAAGAAAAATAAAACAAAATAAGACTGCACAACTCTTCATACCTCTTTCCATACTTCTTTCTCCACACTTCATTCTTCTGTTATGATGCAGAATTAAATTTAAAAACTTGCTGGGAGCAACTAATTCACCAGTTACGACATCTCATTCACTGTAAGGACTTCCACATCACACTTGTAGCAGTAGTACTTACTGCAGTGGCACGTCAGTGTTCCATTAACCACCTAAACTGAGTGCTAAGTGCTTCCTGACTACACTGGGCTGCTCCAACCCAAACAACTGCTCAAAATAACATTTGAAAAGCAGATCATGGCTGTTATGTGTAAGATGTCACTAAATAACAGATTCTAATCACTGATATATGTTTAATAGCCAAATCAACAGATGGTCACTCATTTCAGTCTGAGGTGTCAGGTTTTTATCAGCTACTCTTTATATAAAGCAAAGAAGAGGAAAAGGGTAACAGAAAATGGAAACGTGTGGTGCTCAAATTTCCTGTTTCAAACGTATCTATATCCACAAATAGTTCTCTCCATAGAACAACATCCTGCGCATTCCTAAGGAAGCTGCTTCAGTAGAAAAGGACAAAATGTAAGGAAATGTCTATATATACACATATCACTTCAGGATGTCCCCCTATGTATTCTCACACTTCAAAAAGAGCCTGGACATAAGTTATTACCCTTTGGCTTTGCATAAAGGTTAGAGCTCCCCAGAAAGGATGGTAGGTGGGATGTGAGCAAGGGTGTGCAGCTGTGAGGAGCACAGGGGCTTGGCACTGCCTGTAAATCCCTGCAACTCTGCACCACTCCATTTATTCTTGTGCTGGGAATTCAGAGTTCTAGTCTACCATCAGATTTGTGAGAAAGCTTTTCAATATTGATGGCTTTTAAAATTGTTTGTTCTGAAGTTTTCATCTTGAACACTGTGCTGGCTCATGTGCCCTCTGCTGTGATACAACTTCTGCTCTGCACTGGCTTCCCTCTCTACAGTTATGAGAACAAAATTTGTTCCCTATGAGAACAAAGATCCTCAGCCTTGACTGAAACTGCAAAGTGGCTGCATTTTGCTTGAAATAAATAAATTAGGACCAAGTGCCCCAGTTGCAGGCAGACAAGGATCTGTTGCTTTAGAGAAACCTTATTTCCACCTCCCTGCTCACTGCTGGAGGCAAAAGTAATGGATGTAATCACCTAGCTCCTGTTAACGAATAGAAAGCAAGGCCATGTCGTGGGCAACAGAAAGAGTCAGAGACACTGCAGTACCACGTCAGCAGGCAAAACAAGTTAGAAGCAACCTCACTTAGAAAAGCTGTTTTTCACACAATCAACTGTGGTTTTAATCATTAATAAATGGTACTGATGTACTGAAATATAAATGCTGTGGCAGTGTGCTTAAATGGGTGCTTTGTTCCCTCCCAGTTTCAGTGGCACCAAAGAGAAGACACAGTGTCTGTCCCATCACTCTGGACTTAAGAGTAGAGGTGGGTGCAGTGGGCATGCATGCACTGGGGTACAGAGAGGGATGCTGACATGAAACTAACCTTACAACCATGATCAAAGAAACAGGTTTAAAAAGAAAAATGGCAGTTCCTCCCCCCCAGTTATTACATTATTTGTTGATACTAAGAATGAAGAGCTACAGGTTAATGGTTTTCTGATGCAACTCAGTTTTGTGTTTTCCACAGTTTAATTGCAAAACACTCAAGGTATCAAAGAGATGCTTCCAACACCCAACTGGTGAAACAACTTCCCCACACATCTCTCAAGACATATCAGACCACTAAACTGCTACTCACGGGACCCAAGTTGGCTTCCTCTGCCTCGTAGATGTAATGATCGAGGGAAACGAAGTAATAGCCAGGCTCCACCTGGTCACACTGACGTCCAAACATGTGGGGCCGGCACTCACATTGGCCAGATTCACTTGAGCAGCTAAAATGGAAGAGCAATGAATTTACAACACATCTTGGCTACACTGAGGCAGTGCTAGAGCTATCTTTGACATTTTAAGTGACATGGGAGAAGCACTTTTGAACACAGCTGCATCTAGATATGAGATGTTCTTGGGCTCTGCAGTTGGGCCATCTGCACTACTAAAATGGCACCATGGTCCTGGGCGCAGCCTGGCTCAACCCAGGTATCATTCTCCGAAACAACTACACTCAGGCTGGGAACAAGGGTGGGTCAGGGACCATTTCCAGCAGGCAGTTTGCACATCATTTCCCCTGTTTGGATGGCAAGAGGATTTCATGCTATGGAGGCAGGCGGTTCCTTGGGGCCAGACGGCAGCACTGGAAGCTTCACTTGCTACCACAGACATAGTCAACAGGCATATCTGTCCTGCAAAATGAGTGCAGCCTTTGGCTCCAGGCTTGCAAGCCACACAAGCAGCATATCTGATAGTATGGGCTCAGGCAGAGCAAGAACATACATGACTATGCATGCCTTGGGATGTCAAACTGCTCTTGCATGTTGCAAAGCACATCCTGAGAGGTCACCTATCAGCAGCTGCATGTGAGGGAAAAACCATACCTGGCTGTTTTAGAGTAGGATGGACAAAGTCATTGATGTGAGACAGGGCCACCACCAAGGAATACAGAAGGTCTGTCCATGGTGACATGCATAGCTTCCCTTCCTTCATAATGGGCCATTTTCTTTTCTCAATACAGCTCTATCCCCAGACTGCCTTTTGGCTGTTTTATTGCCCCCAGAGTGTCTGCCCTACATTATGAACTACTGAGCACATTGTAGTTTTGCATGTGTTCAGTCACTTTTTCATAGGAAGGTGTTTTTGTCCATCAAAATACACTTTTTTCTTTGAGTGGGATTTAGAAACATTTTCTAAAGTTAAATGACTCTGGCTTGCATGGAAAATCTCCAGGCTTCTCAAGCCCCCATTCAAAGAGTAATTTTTAACTTGAACTGTTTTTGACATTGCAGAGATTCATTTAAATGTTCACTTCGAGATGCCACAAGGGCCTTAGCTGTCCCACAAGAGGAGCTGGGAAGTTTCCCAGGGGACAGCAATGACTCCACCACCTGGGTTACACCACAGGGATGAATTTTGGGTGAGGTGGAGCTGTCCCAGACGCTGCATCCCACACCCTGAGTGGGAGCCAGAAGGCAGCAATTCAGCAGCTAAAGAGAGAAGCCTCGAGGAGGGGAAAGCTCCCCCTTCCTGATAATGTCAGAGAGAGAAGTCAGGAGCCAGAGCCGCGCTTTGCAGCTCTCCTGCTGTCGGAGAAAAGCACAGCTGCTGCCTGCCCAGCCAGGATGCTGCACGTCCCTTCCCCACATGGTTTTGCAATCACTGGGCTCAGTGCATGGGAAACAGGCTGGGCCATGGCTGGGCTGTTACCCCAAACCCCTGGAAGCAGCTGCTCTGGGGGAGCCGTTATGAGCTGTGCAATGTAACCCATCTGTGTGCAGGGAGCAAGCACGGGGGAGTAAATAATCCCTAACATCCACACTGCTGGCTGCCAAGGGCTAATAATTCACTCCGGAGCAGACAAGAGAGACGGCCTGTGGGACATTCCCACGGCAATCCCTGATGCAGATGGAGTGCCCATAGGCTGTGATGACCTACAGGAATCACACCAAGAACAGTCGCACACTCCCCCAGTGTGGGCCCATTGGCTCCAGTGAGAAACAGTTCATTGACTCCCTTGGGAAATTTCTGTGGCTTTAAACAAAAGCAGGACATTTCAAAGAGTTTCTGGAGGGAAGGAGGGAGTCAAAAAAAAGAGTGAAGGAACATGCTGCTGTCCTGGGGTCAGAGACATATCAAATATACAGAAAACTTCTCTGGTCAGAGGAGCAGTCTGGCTACCCAGCACCCCACTGACAAGGCATCTAAGCCAGGACCTTCCATCATGATACTGATGGACGCTTATTCAAAACCTAGAGTGTTCTCTAAAAAAATCTGCATCTTCCCAGTGGCCAGGTCCACACCTCACCCCATGCAGCACCACTGGGGCAATGCAGCAATATTGTGCAGCTAGTACACTTCCCTCAGAACTGGTGGGCAGACAGACTGGCCAAAGGGCCAGTTTGGGAGCAAACCAAGCACTAGCCTGACTATCCATGTCACTGCCTGATTCCTGCTTTCATCCTGTCAGAGCAAAGTTTGACAAGGACCATACCCTGGGTTACGGGCAAGTCAGAGCTCAATCCATATCCAACTCCTACCCTGGCTGACCAAAGGCAGAGCTAGACTAAAAACAGTTTTACATGTTCACTTGCACCAGTGGCACAAACAGAGGGTGCTCAGCTCAGAAAAGATATGGATGCCTCTGTCACCCTTGCTGCAATCAAGATCTGCCACTTTCTGAAGCAGAAAGAATGGTCCCAAACATCAAGCATGTTGAGCCCTGGATGTTGTGGCTGCAAACACCATGAAATTCCCTGGGTGAATGATTACAGGAGAGTAACTGGGCTGAGACTCACTTGTTGTTCAGTGCTCCTCCCTGGTCGCAGTCGCATGGCCGACATCCGTCCATGTCATTGCTCAGGCCCCAGTGCTCAGGCTGCAGGAGAAAACATCACTAGCACTGTTACCTGGTGCAGATTTAATCCCATATACCCAAAGGCACATTTTTAAATACTCAGCATAAACTATCCCAGACTGCCCCCACAACCCATGAATCCTGCTCCCCTTGTTGTGGGTCTACTTCCACAACCACCACCACCACTCCACCACCTTCTCTCCTCCCACCTTGTTGACTATTTCAAGGGCAAGAGAGCCACATGTGGGACAGTGGGTGTTTGTGTGGGGCACTGCCCTTGCAGGGCTGGTACTCTGCAACTTGCTTGTTAGACAGAAAGACAGACAGACTTGTTTAGCTTTTCCACTGCCAGATAAGAGTCTGTCAGTGTTTGTACAAACACATCCACTTATCTGACAGTCTGTTGCTATAACACTCCAGCATGCATAAACACTACATGGAAATGTATGTGTATGAAACAATCCCTGCCTAAAATAATGGCCCGTATAGGAAGCAATTTTTTTCATAACACTGCTTCCCTGACCATTTTGTCTTTCATCCCATTGAGGACTTCAGCAGAACAGCCCCAGATCCCTCATTTTCACAGAGCAACCACAGGTATCCTAATGTCTCACTCCTTATAGTCCCAGGAATTAAATTGGATGCTCATCTGCCTCGACATGCACCCTAGCTCCCTGTAACACAGCACGTCACAGTCATCCCAAGGTGCCCACTCCAACCTGAATGCCCGGCAGTCAGAGACAGTGGCTAGCACTTTGCTCCACACTTTCCACACTCCAGCCTCCCTCCCAACCGTGTCTCCCAATTTATTTTATGGTAAACTACTTGCCAGGCATTGATTGCACTGCTTTCCTGTGACCAGACGCTTACAATAGCAGTTTCCTGTCTCCGAATCACAAGGATTCCCCCCGGGGTGGGTACCCAGAGGATTACATGCACAAGCTAGATTGGGAAATACAAACAGGCAGGCCAAAAGACAGGATTGGAGTTATATTTTAGACAGTATTCAATCTAAATATATACATTAAAGGTTCCCCTGAATTCTCCAGGACAGAAATTAATTGCACACTTTGCCCGCCACCCACCCCAGTAAAACTTCCCTAGCTTAGAGACTTATAATTGAAAACAAATAAGGAGTATTATGCTATTTCCACTGAACACACTAGAAGGATCAGCTGGTGACCTGAGTTCTAAGGGCTAGTAGACTCCAAGCCACAGCAAATCTACAACAAAGTTTTTCCTTCACCCAAAAAATGAAACAAAGGAAAAATATACATCCCACAAACCAACTTCTCCCAACTCTAACAGATCCTCAAAGAGCTTTTGATCACACATAAAGGAACACATGTTTTTACTCACACTGACAGCCCGCTGGTTCATCAGCACTCAGGCCATAGAAACCTTCTTTGCAGAGGTCACAACGCTCCCCTTCAACAAATAATTTACAGCGGCACTGTCCAGCAATGAGGCCAGTGGAGAAATCCGTGTAGCGATCGCA
This sequence comes from Calyptomena viridis, assembly GCA_013390005.1. NCBI lineage: Eukaryota > Metazoa > Chordata > Aves > Passeriformes > Eurylaimidae > Calyptomena > Calyptomena viridis. The sequence continues at coordinate 116,236 of WEIV01021718.1, read as the reverse complement.
GATGCCATCGTTTTGGGAGCCAGCTGGGTCACAGTTGCAAGCTGAGAAGGAAGTATTGCATGAGTTTTATTAACTGCCTCAAAATAGAAGGCCAAGTCTCACACTAAATTATTTAAACTCAACTGCTGTGTAGAGAGACCATAACACTCCTGCAAGTATTAGACACGACATGGGTTGAACACGTTAGGACCAGGTAAATTTCCAGATTCTCAAAGAGAAAATGAAAGCCAGTCAGGCTCGCTCAAGACTTCCAAGCAAACTACCTTCTCTCAAGGATCTCAAGACCATTCCCACCTGACAAGGGGGCTGCACTTACGCTCACAGACATCAGGGTCCCGCAGATCTCTCTCCGGGTGCTGGAAGTAGAAAGGCTTGCACTGCTCGCAGTTGCGTCCCACAGTGTTGTGCTGGCAGTTGTCACACACTCCCCCACTGGTGTTCCCCGTCGTCATGTACACAGCCATGTCAAAGTGGCACTGGCTGGAGTGGCCATTGCAGTTGCACTCTGTGACAAGGACAGAAACCAAAGTAAGAGCCTGGTCCTCAGGGAGAGGCAAATCTGCAGAAAATACACACCAGTGTCAACCAAAGAACATGCAGGATTTTATATACGGTCACAAGTTCCCAAGTAACGGCACCTAACGCTCAGGGCACCCAGTTCTGCATTTTAGTCAAACTCACTCTTGCATGCGTTACTATTGCGACCTTCAGCAGGGCGCCAGGGTAAGTCATGGTAGAAATCCAAACACTGTTCACAGTTTAATCCTTTGGTATTATGTCTGCACATGCAGTGCCCATGGACCTGTAATTGAAAAAAAGAAGAAAAGAAGGAATAGTTGGTTATAAAAGGAAAAAAGCATTCTCCAATTAATGCAAAATATAGCTAGTACATAATGGATATACTTTTGGAGACTTTCATCTCCATATCTGCATTTAGAAAGGCATAAAGGGCCATAGGAATGTCCTTTACTTGCCATGGTAAGGATACCCTCATACAAACTTGTCCTTTCCTTACTGGAACTAGTGCCTGAATTAGTGCTTTCAGACATAAACAAGGAGAGCACAGTTCCACTTCAATAACCACAACTCATGGAACTAAAAGTTAGCTGTTTATTACCCGTTAATTAGCTATTAACATGCATCTAGTTATATCAGCACCACCAGCCCAGCACCTTCTTTCCAGCCCTGCCTTGGTTCTCAAAGCAAAAGTAACAAAATTTGGATGGGGTTTATCCATCAACCCCAGACTTTGCCTTCATTGTGTACAGAACAAGCACTAAGTAGATGAACAATGATCGTGTGAGAGCTGCTGCCACAGACCACCAGGACTGCCAGCACTGAAACCATGATGTTAAAGGCAAAGCTCAGCTGGAGACACTGACCAAAAGTACAAGGCAAGGGAACACAACTGGCCCAACAACATCCTCAACAGGGACAACTCACACAACCTCCCTCTATGCTTCACATTTCCACTCAGTTAATAACTCACTTATTAACAGAACTGCTATTACTGCTTGTCAGGCAAAAATAATAGGGAAAACCAGACCCCCGAAGGGATGTGGCACTTGTGCAGCAGCACATCAGGGAGGCAATCAGGATTTTCCTTCAGGACCTGTGTTAATTAAGGTTAGAGCCTCCACCTCTCAGCTGGTAATGATTGATACAAACATAGGTCATGTCAGATTCACAGGTGTATCATCCTTCGATGCCTCTATTCGGTCCAGTTTTAGGGTAACCAAGCCAACATTCATCTCCAACCCCAAGAGGTTACATCTCCTTTCTTCATTCCTACCTTTTATTTTCATCAGCTCTTTAACATAATTAGAAAAGCAACGTTAGAACCATTTTTACCTAACCCAAGATCTCAGTTTGATTAACACCAATAATGACAGGTATGTTTGCTGAGAAAGAATAATTGTAACACTTTCCTTCTTTGAAAATCAGGAGTGCAAAGAACTGGTACAGAGTGTCATCTTTACATTTGTGTTCAAACCACTTAAAAGAGGCACAGACAGGAAGAGCTTTATGCAAAAAAAGTGCAAATATTTACCATTCCTTCCACTTCTTCATCTAAGCCCTCCACCGGCGCACACTCGCTGGCGTGTCCATAGCAGAAGCAGTTCCCACGAACCACCATGTCATAGATGGCATAGTAGTACTTCTCTCGGATCTCCATCCTGGAGTCCAAGAGATTATCTCCCAGCGTGTGCAGCTTGACAAATTTCACTCTCAGATTTGTGATCTTTAACAGGTCTGCAGAGGACACAAAAAAAACCCAACAAAAAAACCACAAAACCCACTTTGGAATTATTTACCAGGTATTGTATTGAATGGAAGCCAGGACTGACTTCCTAAGCATGCTTCCTATGGACAGATTACATCTGGTCAGATTTCAGCACTTACATACTCCACATCACTTCATGCTTCCAAATTAAAAAAAAAATATTACATTATTTTATTACAGGTTGATAACTGTTGATAAATAAGCTTAAGCTTAATTAAAAATACTAATCTATTTTATTGTAGACATGCGCAGGCACAACCAGAATTATTAAAGGCACACAGAACAGCACCACTGAAAAGACAATGGTTTTTTTGGGCTTTAAAAGGTATGAAGGGCAAGGACTTGATATTAAGAAACTGCTGACAAGTGGACCAGGAGTCTTAAGAATTACAAGCCTTTTGGAAAGCATCTTAGTTGGAAACAAAGACACAAATAATTCTTGTTTTGCCTACGCCCAACTTTCCTAGCAAATATAATTAGTTACATTTTGTGGAAAGAAGCAACACCCCATCACTGACCAAATACCAAAAAGTTCTTAAGGGATAATCCATGGGAAGACAATACTGCAGTAATTAATTCAGTCTATGTGTTCACTTTGATACTGTGAATCCTGTGTAATTTCTTACAGCCTTGAACTACACTTGAAAAAGCACTTCGAGCCCATGAAAGCAGTTTCTTCTTTAAAATGTTGGTTAAAAAACCCCAACATTAAACTGATATAGCAACCAGCAGACACTCCTCTACTAGAGGTCTTTCCTGCTGCTCTGGGTAGCTTTACACTGAAGGGCATGAACTGCAACTGAGAATGCACATTAAATCAGAGGTCGAGCTTAAGGCCAAGCACTGCAGTTCCCTCAGGCCAAATGCCTCACAAGGTTTCTCTTTCGAGCCACGCCAAGCAACAGATCCCTCTACCTTTGCATTCATGGATTGCCATGACCATACACGAACACTACAGTAAGTTGTGGTTTATGACCACATCTGTGTAGTCCAGCCATGCAGTGCTACCATGGCCAATGGTCCAAAGTCATGATTCAGTGTTCTGAAAAATAAAACATGACCCCATTGATTTTAGCTAGAAATGCACAATGATGTAAGTACCTTTGTAGCTGTGTTTCTTTGCTTTCTGAATACTGTACAATTAGAGGATCACATTCCAAGGTTTCTCCTGGCAACTGCATGTATTTTGAGGAGAAGGGGTCTTTAATGAAAATAAATCCCTGATCAATTAAGAAAGGGACCAACTTCAATGATGCATGTAAGAGCAATCCCTTTAGTTGACAATACTCATTGTTATTTCCCAGCACGTCACCATCTAAATCAGAAAAAGGAGCCATACACAAAGGTATTCATATGACTTCAAAACTGCAGTCGAGGCTAATGTATGACTTTGTTTGTGGCTTACTGTTTTTTGTAAGCAAGTAAATACTGAAATGCTTTCAAATGAGCCTGAAAGGTAAGAGCATACATACTTTGAATCCTTGGACTGTATGGATCTTCAATTCGAAAAGCAGGATCTAAAACACGATATATTACCTGGAGGAGAAATCAAATGATAAAAGATTCAGCTTTAAAAATAGGAGAGAAAATGTCTACACAACGAACAAAATAGAAAAAAAAGCCTCTCACCTCTCCTTCTGTTGAAGGTTCGATGTCAGAGTAACGAGAATCGCAAATTATATCATCCACTTTCTTCATGGGTCCAGTTGAAATCCCAGGAAATGAGCTCTCACAGTCATATGCAAAATACCTGTAAACTTGCCATGTCTGCCCAAAGTCAGATGATCTCTCAATCAACATTGCAGCAGGACGGAATGTCTAACAGTAAGAAAACCACGAGATTTTATTTGGTTAATTATTAACTGCATTTACATTGAGCACCTTTTAGCGTGAGCAGTCCACGTCTGAATTTTAATATCTCTCCCTGCACTGTTTCCAGTATTTGGAAATATTGGAAATACTTTTCTTAATGATATCCCACTTTCTGCTCAGAGGCAGGTATTTGAAATAATACACATCAAGCCACAGATAACCCATCTTCAGAAGATGGCACTCAGTGGCCAAGTGCTTAAATATGCTTAAAATAAATAAACAAACTTGTAAGTTTTTGGATTTGGAATCCTTTCTGAGAAGTGAGGGTTAAAGGAGGGCTTTAGGGAGACAAAAGGATTTTGTCCACTGCTTGTGGAAAGTAGTGTAGGCTTCTTCATTGGTGTACTTCCTCACCTAACCTCTTATAAAGACCTAACGGGCCTGCTCTCCTGCCCTAGGGACTGGGAGGCCACTGTCAGCACTTTCCATCTGGCTCTGACACCCAGAAGTTCTTGCTGAGCAGTTACCTCTGATGCTCAGAGTAGCCCTGGGATTGCCCACCTCTCTTTGTCCGACCACATGACCTTTTGCAGTGTCTCTGACTTTCAGTGCCAGTCATCCCCTGTGCTGCCCTAAGAAAACCTTCTTCTTTAAGGAGATTGAGAGGTTCAGCTTCATCCACTCCTGCTGCATTTGACTCCCCCATTCCCCAGTGACCCTCCTCTACCTGGCCTTGCCCAGACTGGCAGGTTGCACTTGCTTCACACAAACCACTGTCTTTCTTACCTACACATATTCAGCTCTAGAACAACTCATTTATGAGATTTTTAAATTATTTTTAATGCCTCTGACCTGAAAAAATATCCTGTTTCAAAAAGCAGGTACTAATTTACTTCCTGGCTTGCACCTACCAAGAAATGCCAACTGTTTCTTTTTTAGTTTTATGTATTCAGAGTGGGACCTCTCAGAGCCAAGCACAAAAGCATTTCAGTCACAGCTGGAAAATTTTCTCTGGGCTTCCTGGCTGAAAACATCACCCAACTTAGAAACTGCTATCTCACCCAATGAAAAAAGCAGGAACCCAGATGTAAGGCAGCTCAAGTGTCTACCACAGAAACAAAGCCAACAAATCACCATTAAAACTATCTTCCTTCTGATGGCAGACCAAGCCTCTGCACTGGGGTATAATGGCTGTAGCAGACTCATCATGTTAGGGGTCATTTGGAGGTCCCTTGCTGCTGGATCCAGCAGAAAGGGCCATCTTCCACCTCAGCCACCACCTTGAGGCAAGGGAAGAAACCCTAGCTGATGCCACAGGAAAGAGGAACCAGCTCTCCTAGAAAGCTGATGGGTGAAAATGAAGAGATTAATTTGTCCACATGGGAGGAGCAGGGATTTAGCACTGCAGGAATTGCAGTCCCTGAAACCTCAGCTCAAGGTTGCCACTAGTGCTTGCCTGTGATTTAGGGTGTACAGGACATAATCTGCCATTCCAAGACATCTGTTTGTAAAGAAACAAAGACACTTTGTGTACAGATGTTCCTTCTTCCTGAAGACCTTTCCATTTGCCAAATGAAAACTGATACCATGGCCAACTTTTTTCAGGAAAAAAGTCCTTTCTACTATATGATTCAGCTAACTATCTTCTAACCACTGGAGACACAGCAACACAAACCCAGGCTTCAGTGTGACTCCTTCTGCAGCCTACCTGGAGTCACAAGTCACAATTCAGCCTTCCTGCATGACTTCAGCAGGGGTTAATGGATGACAGCTCCAAAAAAGTCAGGCCAAATAGCTCAGACAAAACCCAAACCCCAAATATCAAATAGATGCAAAGGACTATAGGACTTGTCATTTCCTCATGTTTTAAGGTTTGGGGTAAGGCTGTGGCTTCCTTACCTTAAAGGTCATAATCAGATGAGTGAAATGAAACTCAGCCTCCAGATTCAGTTGGATAGTCACGTTTTCCAAACCTGCAGGGGCAGAGAAAAGGTGTGCAGCAAACAAGGACACCCGTCAATTTCTACATCTACATTTTGCCAAAATTCTTTACTCTGTTGGCACAGAGACTTTTTTTTACCACTTGACCATGTTGTAAAAAAGAAACATGGGAGTTAGTGCATTCCTGAAGTGCAGAGGAAGACACCAACGACCTGCTGAAAAATGTATCACCCATGGGATTCCTGTGCATCACTGGCACCAAACATGCTACACCCCAAGTGCACTGCTGCCATTTCAGACTGTGTACTGTGGCTGGCATCACTAGATGCAGGGCAAGGACAGGACTGCTATGGGCTGGGCCCTGGCACCAAAGCACCCAGCAGCTGGTACAGCTGGGGATGCTGAGCCCACACCTGCACAATGACACCAGGCTGTTCTCACATACTACAGTCCATCTGGCTTCTGCAGCCCTATCACCCAAAAGCTCACTGATGTCTGGTGGAGGCCATTTCCCATCTTTCACTCAGTCTGGACTCTCCCGTCCACAGGAACAGTTCCTTTACAACTTGGTTTTGAGACACTCCTAAAGCAATTATCACAGCCCTGCTTTACAGTCATGAGGGCTAGGAAACTGGTGAGAAGCAAAAGGTTTTCCAGACTCTGCTGTACTACCTATGGGCAAGAACTCTACTCAGAAAGGAAGAAAAACAGCTACAAATATTATTTCGCCTTGTGAAAAGACCTCTCAAAACAGCTGGATACTAATTATACTGTAGTTTGAAATAAAAAATAAAATCAAGATTTACAGGGTAAGAAATGAAAATAATAAAACAGTAAAGCACTTAAATTTTCGACCAGCTGTAGCATTATGTGAAGCATGCAGCAATGATCCCATATGCTGCATGCCTGAATAGAAGAAAACATGAATTGGACAGAAAGAATCATTTGTTTTTTATTGTTGAAGGACATTTTCATGACCTTATGAGCTAAGAACTTTTCTGTGTGAATGCTGCCAAGTCTGTTGCAAAAAACATGAATTATCTGGAATGCTAGAAAAGAGCCACTGGAGGCAAGCAGCCTGCTAGGCTGATCTAAATGGTTAAAAACGGTTTAGTGAAAACCTTTCTTCAACAGGCAGAAAAACTGTTACAAATAATTACCTTTTTTCATATACAGTAAGGCAGCTACTGCCAATGCATTTGCAGAAATCCCATCCTGTCCAGTTGGCTTTAAGGCTTCAGGGTAAGATTTCTGTTTGAGAAACCTTGATGCCTTGTTTTGTGTATGAAGGCATGCCAAAAGCATAACCAGAAAAGTAAAATAGGCAGAGGAAGGATTTAAAACAAACAAACAAACCCCCCCCAAAACCATACCAAAAAAAACCCTACCAAACTAACATGAAATATGTTTTTTAACTAGCTGGCCTGTTTATGGAGTTCATTTTATTGTTTGGCACATGAATACAGTAATTCAGGGAGCCCATGAGGGAGAAGGCAGCTTGCAGGGTAAGAGATATCCCTGACTTTACTCTCCTGGGGTAAGAAAGGGAAATGGGAGGTCTGCAGGCAGAGCAACAGTCCCCGGCTCTGTGCCCAAACCTCCAAACCTCCTCCTTCCACAACCTCCCTCCAGTCCAGCAGCATGGGGAAGCCCTGTGGTGCTTCCCTGGCAGCGCCTCTCCAGGATATTTACTCCTGGAAGGCTGCTCCGCTCCTGCTCCTGCTGCCCAAACACAAGGGAGATCTAAGGCTAGTGTGGAAAACTCTTCTCTTTAGGAAAAGATTCTTGTTAAGTGCTGGGTGGCTGTTTCCAACACTCCTGGAGGGCTCAGAGGCTTTTGTTACGGATTAAGGACTGCTCCAGGACACAAAAAAGCAGCCAGTTTTACTCATCCCTCCTCACACAGCATGATCCTTAGCAGGGCAGTAATCACCAGGCCAGAGAGAACAGCAAACCACAGGTACCCTTAAATGAAAGGAGGGAAAACAGCTCCCAGCCCCGGAAATGGCTCTGGACAAACCCCATACCATTTTCCGACTGCCACCAGAGCTTCAGGCGATTCGGAGCGAACGTGGTGACAACGTTTTCAATGCGATGACTGTCAGGATTTAGAGTATCGTGGAAGGGATCCTCGGAGTCACATATGAAACATTTTTTGTCCTCCTGAAACAACACGATAATCAGCATTACTGATTTTATCCGTGGGGCAATAGTTGCTTCCTGCAGATAAGAGTATTTTCCATTCATATCACATTCCATTCATTTTGTCTGCAGGAGTCATCAAAGGTATTTTTTTTGTTGACATGCTAAGAGTATTTACCTTTATGAATTCATGCAAATTGTCAAATGGAAAATATGCCAGGAATTCCATAAACTTCATTTTTAGGGGAAGTATGTTTTCTATCAAAACTGCAGTTTCAGGAATCTCTTCCAACACATGTATTTTCCAGCAAAAGCCAGAACCAAAGGCAGCATCTACAGAAAATTGCTGAATTGCTTCTGTAAGAATGTACACGTGCAAAATTGCATCTTCAACAAATTGGATGAAATAACTGGCTTTTGGGAGCTAGCTTGGAGATGCAAGTTGTCTGCATTAGGGATACCTCTCATAAGGCTCAGTGCATGTCAAGAGGCCACCAGTGATTTAGTGACCAAGCCCTTTCAACACGGGGTTAACTCGCCTCTGAATCCAGATCATCAAACTCCTCCCTGCATCTTCAACTGCTATTGCAACCCGAAGCTTTGCACACCAAGTCCATCTGCACACACTACAAGGTGTGCCCACCAAAAACCAGCTCAGAGCAAGTCTGACGTGCTGCTTGAAAAAAATAGAACCTCCTTCACCAGGATGACACGGCTATTACTAAAAATAGCGTTATTTTTGCATTGTCCTAGTGCCCAAAATCACTTTTTTTGTAAGGTAGGATGCAAACCAAACCAAAAGGGAGGGTTCCTGCCCAAACCAACTGCAAGGGGCAGATAAGGGAGAGGAGCTCATCACATGGCAGTGAGGGAGCCCCGACACACCAGCAACTCATCACTGTCAAAAGTTACACAGGCATCATTCCTAGAGCACATTCATGGAGACAAACGTGGTGCTTTATCAGCCAAGAATGTGAGAGCTGGCAGGTCTGCGCCACACAGGCTTTCCATTTCACCAATTCTGGCTTCAGGGGCTCCTCCCAAGCTCAATGCTTCACCCTCCAAGAGTCCTCACACTCTTCCCGCAGTGAGAGAATGGCAAGAGCAGGGGTCCCGAGGAAGATAACTCCTACTGCCTGCTCCAGGTTCCTCTCCCCCAGCACTTAATGCCACAATTCGCTCCTTCTCCCGCCAAAATGGAATCCTAGAAGTCTTAATTCTGCAAAGCACTCAATGCGGCCAAGCCTCATCTTATCAAGAAGATACACAGCAACTTCCCAAGATTTCTTCCATACCAACCATTATGGTTCAGAAGTAACCAGAGACACCCCAAATGCTGAACTGGGTGTGTGAGATCAGGAATAAGGGCACATGAGAACCTATGAGGTGATGCTTTTTACTGTGTGGCACTTCAACATTTTTTGAGACAAGAAAACACAACAAAGTGCCATTGTTATTTGTTCTAGCAGAGTTGCTAATGCTGTTAAAGTCAATCCCAACATACTCTGAAAATGTTCCAGTGAAGCTAAACCCGATGTTAAATAAAGTATTAACCCTAGCAGACAGAGCACTATGGTGAAACTAAAGGTGAGGAAGGAGGAGGGAGACTTGGTAATTTCAGCGCGCAAATAAGCGAAGTGCTACAGCCCCTCCTGCTTCCCGTGGTTTTCCTTCCAAGTACCAGAATCCGGCGCTATTGTCTCCACATTAATTCGTCCGGAGATTATCCCTTTACTTTCAGTTCAGCAGAGTTCCACTTATAACTAATATTTTCTTCTTCTCCACCACCCCTTCTCTCTCTGAGATTTTAAGTTTAGTGAACTGCTTCTGGCTTAAATAGCAACGAGCTCTGTGTTTTCCATCAAATATGCTGACAACCTTATTTGCATCCTTTCACTCGGAGACCATACACATGTAATTACATTATGGGACTCTGGCCAAAACATTGCCGGGCCCTACGGCCCACTCTCCATCAGGAAGCTGTCTAGACGGCTCCGAGCAAGCCTGGAAATAAAGCATTAATTGAACTTACTGCGGCACATTCCTCCTTACTGACCTCGATCAGGAAAGGGGGGTCGGGAGCCGAAAGCCGTGAGGGATTCCCTGGACCCGGACTGTGGGGTCCCGCACGGGGCACGATGCCGCCCAACTGAAGTCCGGTGCCCGCGCCTCCCTCCCGCAGGCGGCGGCTCGTCCCG